>ML682028.1:17001770-17231421 GCA_007922195.1 Podocnemis expansa | reverse complement strand
CACTGTGACATACATGGACACAGAAGGACACACATCCCCACATGCCTGGACACAAACACACGGTCACATAGATGGACACAGAGGGACACACACCCCTAACATGCCTGAGCACAGAGGGCCACACATCCCCACATGCCTAGACACGCATGGACACACTGCCCCACATGCCTGGACACGGCTGAACACAAACACACTGTTACATGCATGAACACAGATGGACACACATGCCTGGACACAAACATAGCCCCGCATAAATGGACGCAGGGGGACACAAACACGCTCTTACATACATGGACAGATGGACACACATCCCCCCATGTCTGGCTGCGGATGGACACACGCCGAACGTGCTTGGATACAGAGAGACGCAAACACCCCCCCACACACACATGCCTGGAGACAGACGGACAGAAGCACAGTTACACACCTGGGGACAGATGGACACACAGCCCTCACATGCCCAGCCACACCCGGCCCCAGGCCAGACGCGGACCCCCAGGACCGTCCGCCCTCCCCGCAGCCTCCAGGCCCGGTTGGGCGGTGGGTAGAGGAAGGTTTCCCCGGCGCCCGCCCCAGCTGTGAAAGCAGCAGGACGTGGGCACGGAGGGCTGGGTGCCAGACTTTGCTAACTGCATCGGGGGTGCCCCTAATAGGGTAGCAGACCCCTCCCCTCTTTTGGCAGGGCGCCCCGGTCTCCTCCAGTTTTTCTCCTGCCACCCCCTGGACAACAAACAGTTGCCGGGCTGGGCGCAGCCCCTGTCCTCATTCCCCCGCCAGGGCTGGGGCCACGGGGCGGCCTCGCCAAATGCGCCCGTCCAGCAAACCGACACCAAACCCGGCCTGCACGGAGCTTTTCCCCCCGCGCCCCCCAAGCTCTGCAGCCCCGGGCCCGCTGGAGGGGACCCGGCCCGGCCGGGAAATGCCCCGGCGGGCTGCGCTTTTGGGGAGCAGCGGGGGGACGCTGCGGGAAGGGGGTTAGCTGGGGCCGGCTGCCCGGTTTCCCTTCGGTGAAAGCGGTTTGCGGGATCCGGATTCCCCTGCAGAGCCGGCTCTGCCCCTTGAACCCAGCCCCAGCCCCGCTTCTCCCTGCAGAGGCTGGCCTGGTCGGGTGCCGGCTGCGATTTTGAGCTAGGCCCTGCGCAGAGAAGGAGGGAGGGTGAAGGGGGCCTAGGAGAGGGGGAACTGGTCCGAAATATCTCACCCCTATCCGGATTAAGCGATGGGATGGGCAGAAATCCCAGCCCACTGGAGAGAATTCCCAGATCCGGAGCCGGCTCCTGAGTTAGGTTTCCACTCCCCGCAGAGGAGAAACCGGCTTTGGGCTGCGGCCCGACCCTGCTTTCCTGTCGTGTCAGGCCTAGCAGGAGGAAACCGCCCGGCCAGAGCCTTTGGGAACAGCCAGGTTTCTGGGCGGCCCGACTCGAAGTGGTTTCCACACCGATTTACTGCCGGGGCTTGAAAAGAAAACGCCTGGGGGGCAAAACCGCCCCCTCTGTCGCTCCTCTCTCTCTTGCCATTTGAACCAGGTGGGGTTTGGGAGCTTGAAGGTTTTAACATCCCCAGCCGGCGCCTTTCTGAGCCCAGCTGGGCTTTGACAGCCTGGGCAGGTCACACTCCAGTTACCCCCCAACTCCCGACCCAGGAAGGACAGGCCGTGAATAATCCCAACACTTCGGGGTCCTCTGCAAACCTCCCTCCCACCTCTCATGGCCTGGCAGGTGGGCTGCTCGGGCCCTCCCAGGGGCCTAAAACCCAGAGCAATCCGGATTGCTGCATTCGGATTAAGCGCACGCTAGAAGCGAACTAGCTCCGTTTCAAATGAACAGACCCGCCAAGGGCTTTTTGTTTGTTTGTTTGAAATGCAGGATTTTAAAGCTCCAGCATGTCCAGGCCTGTGAGGCCTGAGCCAAGCCCTGTGTCAGTGAGCAGGCCCCGTTTGGGAACCGATTTATCCCGAGCCGAGGCGGGCAGCTCTGGGCGGCGCAGGGTGTTTTATTCGCTCCCTGTTTCCACGGGCTGGCGGGCCAGCCTTGCTCCCTTTTGGGGGGCTTTCAGGCCCACAGGGTTGGGAGCTGGGCCCCAAACCCGAGGCGTTTCTTTGCACCTGGAGCGGGCCGGGAGCGGCCAGCCCCCATGGAAACGGAGGGGCCCCCTTGACTTCCAGGGAAGGCGCATCAGCCACGACGGATGGGGAATGTAAACACAGCTTAGAAAGGTTTCTGCTTCCTTAGCCAGCCAGGAAACAAACCCCCTCGAGTCAGTGGGAATTTCCTCGGAGCAAGGCGCAGCCAGCGCGCAGCAGCCTCCCTTGGGGAGCCGGGCCCGTGTGAACGCTCCTGCGCCTCCCCAGCTCCTGCAAAAAAAGCCTCCTGGTAACTCTGGCCCTGCTTTCTTGCAGGAATCCCGCGCTATCACTCCCAGTCTCCAAGCATGTGCGACAGGAAAGAGTTTGTCTTCTCCTTCAACGCCATGGCCTCCTCGTCCATGCACTCGGCGGGCGGGGGCTCCTACTACCACCAGCAGGTGACCTACCAGGACATCAAGCCGTGTGTGATGTGATGGGGGACGGAGCCCGGACCCACCCCCGGCCCCCACACACCTAGCCCCACCTCACTCCTGAGGCATGGACGGGAAGGACGCGGGGGCAGCCGGCCCTGCATTCACACCAAGCTAAGGACCCTGTTTGGAAAGGGGACTGTGACCCCGGGGGCTCGGCATGCCCCCCTTTGCAGCCTGGGAGCCGACCACATTTCCAAGAATCACCGTGTCTTCTTTTGCTCGATGCGGAGAGGGGGGAGAAACCCTCCAAAATAGTCTTTTTTCCCTTTCTTCTTTTTTTGTAATGAGTGCATAAACCAAACCAAAGAAGAGCCGGCAAGGCGGCCCCGAAAGCGATGGGGAGCCCAGGACTGAAGCGAAAATGGGCCTTAAGGCGAGACTGGAAAAGGTTTGGAAATAAATGCCAGGCTGGGGGGGAGCTGGAGCCGGAGGGTGAAGGACGGCTGGGACCCTGCAACCGCCTTCAGAGCCGGAGGGGATTTGTGGCTCTGCCAACAGCACCTCCCCGCCTTGAAAGAAAGCAAGAAAAAGAAAGAAAGAAAGAAGGGGAAAGCAACTCCTCTAGGGGCCTGGGTTTTGCTGGAGTAGGTGGCCTGCCCCGCACCAGTCAAGCAACCGGAGTTTCACCAGGGGGAGCAGAACAGAGCCCCCCAAAGCCCTTTTCCGTGGGATTGGCAATTGGTAACCAAGTCTGCTGGGTGTTTTGTGTCCCTGGTGGGCGAGGGGGGGGCTAGACACTAAGGACTGACCCTTGGCTCATGAGGAAGTGGGGTCAGAGTCTCAGTTAGGACAGCAAAACCAATAAAAAAAACCAACCCCAAAAAAACCCTCCCACTGACTTCAGCCCCTCTCAATTCTGCCCCTGCTTTAGAGAAACACTATATATATATTTTTTTTTTTGCTGGCCACCCCACATGGGGTAAAATCTCCCAGAGAGCATTATTTGCCTGCCTAAGACTGCAGGATCCGACCCTATGCCGCGAGAATAAGGCACTTTGAAAAAAAAAAAAAAAGCATAGCAAGACTCACCGTTATTTATTCTCCATTTTTTTGTGCTAATAAGCAAAACACCAGCAGCCTCAGCGGATCAGTATTAAAGTGGTGTAACGTTGTTGGCAATATTTGCCATAATAGGGGTTTTTTTTTAGCTATCCAGTGTAAATTTTAAAAATTTTCTGACCTGCCTGTAAAGACAACCCTCCATATGTTTTATATAAATCTATATATAATGAAGGACTCTGCCCTACGTCTTCTTTTTTTTTTTTTTTGGCCTGCCTTTGTACAGTTTGGTGACACCTATTTTAATTTTCTTCTGCACTGTATTAAATTGTAATTATGATTTTTTTTGCCCCCTTTGTGTACTTTTGTCCTAAAAAGAAAAGGAACCAAAAATAAAACATGTATGGTATTTGTACATGGGCTTCACACTTGTATAAACAGCAAATAAAATAGCATGTGGTGTATTACATGTAGTGACATGTTAAGAGTTTGTGACACCTCTTCGGGGGACAAGGAGCCTTGATCCGGACTCTGTGGGAGTCTTTCCATTGACTTCGGATCAAATCTAGCATTATTTACTCGGCCAGTTTTGGGGGGGTCAGTGGGATGCTAGGGGAAGCAAGGAAGGCAGGCTGGGCTCCTATATTTTCAGCGGCCTCTTCTTCAGATGCCCAGGGCTCTTCTCCCTGCAGTTTGGGCTAGTTTATTGCAATATCTACACTTTTTTTCTTTAATCATTTCACATTTCTGTTTAAATTTGAAAGGCCCCGCTCATATTCTTGGCCTCTGCTTCAAAAACAAGTCCTTTTCAAGCTAAATTCTAGCCCCCTGCTTTAAAGCAATACTTAAAATCACAATATATAGCATATTATATATTGATGATATATTACACTGTTTAAAATATATAAAATATTTAATCATAATTTGATAACTACTTGGAAGCGACTTTTACAAGATGAAACTGAAATATGATTTTTGCCACTCTTTCTTTTTCTTGCTTTCTTTCTTTCTTTCTTTCTTTGTCTGTCTAAGGAAGCTAAATATAATTCAAAGTCTTCTTTTCTCTTCCCCCCTTTTATGCAGTGGGATTTTTATCTGCCAAAACTGAAGCCTGCTTTTCATATTATAAAGGCCCCAAATGGTGTGTTACTAAACCGTCTGTTGGGATTAGCTGGTTAATGGAGGAGTGAAAGAGCCAGATATAGTTCATGGACAGGGGTGTGCTAAATCAAATGGTATCTTTTTTTCCTCTCTCTTAGGACCAGATCAACAGCCAGCCCACTTAATTAATGACTTTGAGAATGAAGCCCTTAATGAAGGGCTTGCACTTAACTAGCCATCCTTTCAGCCCACTCCTTTTCTCTTTGGGCTGCTCCCTAGACCCACCGCAGCTCCCCTGGCTGGAGTGGAGAGCCGGGGCTCCTGACACCGGTTTCTTGCAAACCTGCTATTTTGGACGTGGGGGAATTTATTTGCGGCTCGGTTACAATATCCGGCTACACTGAAAAGTTTTTTCGGGACAAGGGGCTTATCCCGACAGAAACTTTTCCGAGTCCGGAGAGGCATTTTGCTTCTTTCGAAAGAAGGTGCTGCGTTATTTCGAAAAACCGAAGCGCGTTTTCGACAAAGTAAAACCTGGTTCGGTTTCAAAAAAGCTGCTAGTTCGAAATTGCGACTTTTTAGTTCCGAAAAAGCCTGTCTATTCTTTGCATTGCTTTTGGGGGGGGGGGGCGGGGGAATCCTCCCCCGGACTCTTTTTCCGAAATAACATTTTCGAAGTCGAATGTTTCGAATTATTTCGAATTCAGTTTGAAATCGTTTTTCGCAAGACCTTTTGGGGGCTGGGGGAATGTTTTGTGGTGTAGACATAGATTGAAATTAGCTATAAACTCGACTAAACCAATTAAAGGCGCAAGCGTCCGTGTCTAAAGAGAAGGCAGACGGGGCAAGCCAGCGACGCTTTTGGTAATTCGGATTGACTTCAGTAAAGTGCCATTGGCGTGAGCTGAAGGGGAGACTAGTTCAGCTACAGCCCAAACGAAAACAAGCAAACAAGCCCCCATCACCCTTCCCCTCTTTCCCTATTAGAAATAAAGGAATGAAATACAACCCACAACGAAATGGCTGCAAATTTGCACGAATTTCTTTTTCATTGCAAAGGAAATGCAAAAAGAAATCGCGGCGGAGCGGTGCACGGGTGGTTAAGCAAAAGCCTGAAAACTGAAATCCTCAGGCAGCCTCTCCGCCCTAGCTGCCCCTGGTTAAAACAACCCCAAACCTTAACCTCACACCCAACAATTGCAAAGCCCCCCTGCTCGGGAAGCTTGCAGGGCTCCTAGTCAAAGGCCTGACACCAAAAGGCCGGCGCCTCCGCCGCGCAACCATGCCACCAAAATGAAATTTGCTTTGCAAAGGTCCGCGCTCCTCCGCCTCCCGTGTGCACGGCCCGTTACACCGCCTGCCAGAGAAACGACGGGGGGTTTATAATGTAAAAAAATTAAAAAAAACTGATAATTTGCAAAGCCACTAGCAGAATGGCAAGAGCTATTTTCTGGGTTAAACGCCCCAAGCGCCTTGCGTGCGCTGCCTGCTTCACTTCGAATCCCCTCCACGAGATCTCTGCGCCACTCCGGATTGCCCAGGTTCCGTGGCAGCGCAATTGGGTTGGGGATGGACAGCTGGGATCTGCGCCCTTGCAAGCCGCTTTCACTTCGCTTCCTCCCTCCTCCGAATCCGGCTTTGCAGGAGAATTCGGAGTGAAATGAAACCGGTTTGCCTGGCTCCCTCCAGTGCCCCAAGCTGCCTGGCCTCTCCTCACCCAGCAGGGGCCGAGCCATTGCCCCGTGGCCACGGGCCCTTCACTTGCCCCTGGGCTAAACTGGTCCAGCAAACAAACAAGGAGTTTGGTGGACTAACACCTTTCTCACATGAGCTGTCGTGGGAGACTCCCACCATCTCCAAGCCTCTGATTTTCTCCCATGAAATGTGAGAAATAAATTGGTTAGTCTTTAATAGTGCCACCAGATTCCTTGTAGCTCCAGGGAGGAAGCACCCCACTGGCAGAGATTCAGCTTAGCAGGGTGGCTCGTGGGGCAAGAAAAAAATGCTAGTTGGCTCAGACATGAGCTGCCAGAGCTAGACCTCTATTAAACACCAGGACTCAGTGGGGAACCACACCAAGGGCTCCAAGTGCAAATCTGATAGCTAGATGGAGGTGCCCAAAGTTATTTCCCATGGCCCGCAATGTCACTATCATTACCAATATTTGCAATATCATTATATGAAAAGCTTTCAGTGGTGCAGCCCTTGGGCTAACGTATCAGTCCTCGTGCGGCCCTTGGGCTAACGTACTAGTCCTCACGGTGATTTGAGTTTGAGACTCCTGCTCTAGACAGAGCCAGAGAGCACTGGCTATCTAGAGCACTAGATCTGGCCAGCCATTCTCCCTCCATATCAAACAAGGAGTCCTGTAATTCTTCAAAGACTAACAATTTTAATTCAAATTTAAAGGCTAGCAGGATTAAATTCGACAGATGCGTGAAGTGCCACAGGACTCCTGGTTTGTTTTTTGCTCCCATTCTGTGAGTTCCTCATCTTCAAGTGTCTGACGAAATGGGATTCGGCTACTCTCAGGAATTTACAGGAGATTAGATAGATTTCTACTGCTATAGAAATATACATATCTGTATGGAGTTACAATCTGCCACCTTCTCTGTCTCCCCCAGTGTGGAGATATAAATATATTACATACATGACTAGAAGACATAATTCATATGTTTACACAGAAATTAGAGGTATATACCTGTGTGTAGATATAGAAGTGTGGATTAATCTGTGCAGAGAGAGAAAGAAATGCAAAAAGTAGAGCCTATATACATTTATTGCAGAAATTAGACAGTGTGTGTGTGTGTATTTCTGCATCAGACGTGTGTGTACGCACAGACGTATGCACACACAGATGGGCTCTACTTTCTGCACTTCTCTCTCTCTCCCTATTTCTTCAGGTATCTCCACACGAATTAACCTGCAGCACTGCACCTTAAAACTCTTATTTCTGCAGCCCTTAAACCTCCATAGATTTTAGCAGTTTAAGAGAGTATGCAGATTCAGAAGATATTTTGGCCCTAAATACATATAGCTATCTAGCAAGAGTATTTTCCTAAAACTGAACTAAGCAGTTACCACAGAACCTCAGATCAGGGATTTTGCTTCCAAAGCAAATATCTTTACAAGGTGCCCAGATAAAGGTCCCAAGGTTAGAAGTTCAAATGCCACCAAGTGGTTCCTTTCCTTGAAGTCTCCTTATCTTCCCCAAGACTCATTTTCAGCCTGCAGCTTCATGTCAGGCTTGCCTTTTGTGTATACAATAAATCCCTGGAAAGGCTGGTTTCAGGGTGGTGCGGAGGGAGAGCCAACGCACCTTGCAGGCTCCAGGCCTGATCTCTCAGAGGCCTGAAGTCCATTCCACAAAAAAGTTTTGCACAGTTTTTTTTTTTAAATGGAAAAACAGAACCACCACATACCATCGATGCCACATATTCCTCAACCCAGTGAGTGCAGTCTAAACAGAAAGGCAGCTCTCCACCTCATGCACCTACAGTAAGGGAGAAAAAGATAAGCCCCCAGAGGCTGCTACCTCCCTGGGCCCTGGGCCTGCAGCAGGGCAGTCACGTGAGTTGTTGCAGTAGACAGTAAAAGATTGCCTTGATAATATCTATGCCCTTTATGGGACCTCTAGGCCTGCCTGCACAATCAGCTGTGTCCAAATATAAGCAGGCACCAAATACATTAAGACCCAGATGCTCAAAGCTATGTAGACTCAACTCCCACCCATTTTACCCGACTCCTAAATACTTTAGAGGAGCTGGGCCTAAGTAGCCAGACATCCGCGGTGCATCTCACCGCATAATTCCTGGGAGACACCTGAGCTAGAGATGAGGGGGGACAAGAATTCCCCCAAGCCATGTTCTTCACGCAGCAAAGCTGAGTACTGTCATAATGATTCTGCACATAGCTCACTGAAGCGGTGGCCATGACTTAGATGCCAAGAATATACTTTAACAAGACACGTCCAGCCTCCCCTTGTTGGGGATACACTTCCCGGGCATTGCAGCAGAGAAATAACTAATGGGGGATCACCTCCTGGTAGCAAAAAGAAAGGTCAGGCCTCTCTCCGTCTAAGGGCAGGTTGAGTTTGAAAGGGGAAAAGTTCCCAGGGCTAATGGAGACAGTGAGTTAAATCTCTAGAGAAGAGAAGTGCTTAATAAACAAGGTAAGAAAGGGGAGCAAAACATCCCATTTGACTTAGGTCTTGGAGCTGTTGCTTTTTATTTAGAGCCCTGCCTCGTTGACTGGCCTGGTTCCTCTTGAAACCTCAATGGGCAAGTCTCCTACCTTTATTTCAAGCCAGTCATCACCATCGTAGCATGCGTCTCTTGGAAAGGTGAAGCTGGCATTAGCTGTAAATGAGGAAAATAAGATAGCAATAGAATCACAGAACATTTGGGTTGGAAAGGACCTCAGGAGGTCATATAGGCCAAATCCCCTGCTCAAATCAGGGTCAACCCTCACGTGACTTCAAGCCGGACTTAAAGCAGCATTGCTCCTGGATACACCCCAAGGAGAAAAAGGGAGCAGCAGAGCTAAAAGCAAATAGGGACAGTAACATTTCCAGGAGCACAAATACTCCTTGGTGATGCAAGGGTTAAATGGCTAACAAGCGTCCCAGCAGAGAAGTTAACATGGTGACAGCGCCATCTGCCGTCCCCTTGGGCTGCACTTCTTCAGGGCTAGGGCAATGGGGAAATGGGATTGTGGCCTAACACAGAACTCAGCAAAAAGCCAAAGCATAGAGTAGGTGGCCTAGCGTGTCCACAATAGCAATGTTCAAAAGCCTCCACAGGAGTCGCTGGAGTTTTAAATATCATCTCAGAGTCCTCTGCGGCATAGTTGTAGTTCTGGGGGTCCTAGGATATTAGAGGTACAAGGGGGTGATGTAATCTTTGGGTGGAACAACTTGAAAGAGAGATTTCACTCACTTCACCCACCTTGTCTCTTCTTAGGCCCAGTCTGCACTGACCAGCAAATTTGGTGGCAGTCAACAGGAGCTGTGCAAGCTACTCTATGTACTTTGACATCCTACCTTCCGTGCTACGCCTCATCTCCACTACAATGCGCTGACGGGAAATGCGTGCCCACTGATGCAGCGCTGTCCTTTTTCTGGAGGTGGTTTTAATAGATCGACTTGAGCAGGTCTTCACTGCCACTCAGTCAAAACAGATAAACTGATCTGATGGTTAATCTTGCCATCCTCAGTGTAGGCATATCCTCACAGCTGATAGACAATTCAGATCCTTGTTCTGATTTTTTAAATTTTCTCTCACCATTTTCCAATCAGCAATGCATTTTCATTAAAAGCAAAACAAACAAGGAGTCCGGTGGCACTTTAAAGACCAACAAATGGGAGAAAATCTAACTTCATCACATTCTCTGAAGATGGGGAAACTTACAGAATGGGAGGAAAACAAATGCCTTAAAGGCATCAATTCTTTAGTTTATTAATTTAAAAGCATTATTTCATTATTTATTAATCAACTAATACATTAAAAGCAAAATACTCTGCAAAACTCTGATTAAGTTGGATGATGCTTTCCACCTTTTCCCACACCAAAAACAAGCCACACCAACCAACAAATCAACCAACCAAAAAATAAAATAAAATAAAAAAGCAGCCCACAGAAATGCAATCCATTTTCCTCAGTTTAGTCTTGCATCAAAACACGTCTCATTCTGATGTCTGAGAATCAATGTGTTTGTTTCCTTTCTTTTCAAATTTGACACAAAAAGATCCTGAAAATTTGCATGAAAAAACAATCTTGAATGAAACCAACTCATTTGAACTTTTTCACAGAAATAACAACAGGCTCTTTTTGACTAGCCCTTGTCTATATGCTAGGGATACTACTAGCAAAGCTAAAATGACGTTACCCACAGTGGGAAATTTCAGCCAAGAGGTAATATTTCAAAAAGCTTGTAAGAGATGAACCAAAGTCCCATTTTCAAAAGTGATTTAGTTGCTTAGGGGACCAAATATCATTTTCAAAAATAACAATGTCTTAAGAGCTTAACTGTCACTGAATGCCAATGAAATTTAGGTTTCTAAGTCACATGGGCCCAGTTTCACAAGAGCACCATTGAAATCAACAAGAGTTAGGCACCTGAATACCATTTAGGTGAGGGATGATAAATGCTTTTGAAAAATGTTGCTTGAGGTGTCTGTCTTCCATACACATTTGCCGCATGGAGTTTTGTCAACTAAAATATTTGCAGAAAGAGAATGTGTTGCAAACATTCAGGCAAATAATGTATATACCAGCAGAAATATTTGCACAGTGGTGGTAAAATCTCTGCAGATTTGGGAGTCATCACTGGGGACAAGAAACAATACTGTGCGTGCTAGGAGACCATTCGTACAGCATGCATAACAAATTATGAGTAGCACGTACTCTGGATATTGGTGATGGTTAATAATTTGTAAGACTTCCGTTGGAGGCTAGAGGAATGAATAAATGAATAAAAACCAAACACTGTTCATAAACAATTTGTGAACAGCAGAGGAGGTCTTTAGTTATTTTAAAATTAACAGCTCACTGCAAATAGTTCAGCCTGATCAATAAGAAAGTATAAAGGTCAGAATATTCTCCATTAGGAAGGCAACTAACACGATTAAAATTATTTGTATGGTTGTTGCATGTAGTGGTCCCAAACAGGTTCAAGACTCCTTTGAGTTATTCGTAGTATCAACACACAACAAGCGACAATCCCAGGCTCAAGGTATTTTGCTTTGGATCTTGGAACAATACAGCATGATCCTGGAAGAACTAACCACTGAAGGTTGGATGTCTATATTCCAGTGTAAGGGCAGGATTAATAGAACTCAAGTTAGTACATCTTGGGTTTACTACACTCATTTGCAACCCATGTTACGACTTGTTCAACCCCAGGATTCCACCAAGGCCGATGCTACATTACGAAGGTTTGAGACCAACCACCCGTATTTCAGATGTCCTAGCGTTATCTGAAAATATGGTTGCCCTAGCTCTTCATTCAAGGTGCAGTGCGGGAAAATCAACTTTCACTCTCTGGAGAACAAGAAAAATTTGCCTTTCTGGAGGACAAAGAAAATTGGCCCACAGGACTATCCAACACTTTTGGCAGCCTCCCAGAACATGAGTCCAGTGGGGCTATATTTACCCTGCCAGGCAACAGGCCTTGAGCCCTGGCTCCTGACTTGTTTGAGGCTCAGACCCTCCATGCCTGGGAAGGTCCTGGAACCCTCAGTCCAATTCTTGGATTAGCATGATTTGTGGGTAGACAGAAATGGGTTTAGCTTTAAGCCTGAGTTCAGACATTGGGTTTACACTGCAGTCTAGACATACTCACAGAGGTTTTTAAGCCCAGAAGCTACTCTGACTCCTGTATATCACAGGCCATTCATTACATTTCACCAAAATGCCACACTGCTGAGATCAATCTTTCATAAACCACTTTTACATTGGTGTAACCTCAGGGGCATCAATGGTGTTATTACCTTGTTAATACCATTGGCAATATCAGAATTAGGCCCAGAGACTGTAGAAGTAGATACAACCATAAGTTAGCAGAAGCTGAAATTTCAGTAAACCACATGAGTTCATGCTAACTATTGAAAAAATAAGCAAACATACCTGGGAAAACAAGATGTCAAGGAGCCAGGGAAATTTTGAAGGAACCTGTAACACCAGTTCAGGAATAATGAGAATTGCTACCACAATTGTATTTACGTATACTTGTAAAGAAATGACCCTATGCATCAACTGCCTGAAAAATCACTTCCTGCAGCAGATGGAAACATTACATTCTGCAGCCTAAATAGCACAAATTACTGGAAACCCTCTGAAAATGTGAGCCTGAGTTTAAAATACGAGAGTTAATCTCCTTTAAAAGATTAAGCTAATCAGCCTAGCAAGACTGTTCAAAATCACTGTGAAGTGACAGCAAAGGATTTCTGAACATTAATGAACAGCACTACAGATGTTCTTGCAAGTTTGTTTAGTGACTGCATCTTTCCTCTCAGGCTTTCTCAAAAAATGCTAATCTTCGCTGTACAGGTAGGGGATGTAATGGATGTCATAGTGTCAAAACCTGGCTCTCCAGCCCCTGGTTATCTGATGGCTGATACTCTTCCATGTGACCAAATAACTGGTACGTAGTAATTATTGAGGCCAAGAGTAGTCCAGTTAAGCACTATTTTAGGTTTGCTAGAAGCTATTTGGACAAATCTGAACTCTGTCTGTACCCTATGCATGCATATATGTATCCTCAATCTGTTTTCATTGCATGTTTCTTTGGGCAAAATTCAACTGCATTCAAATCTGCTGATGATTCAGGAATTGGAAGGTGAGCAAAATCACAGAAGGCTACAGAGAAGCTATCAAACGCCTTAGCACCATCAAAGCAATGGGGTTGCTGGCATTAAGGTGAGTTTTGAATCTGTTCAGCATAAAACTCTACCCTGCACTTTGGAACAGGAGATAAAACAGCTCAATATACAAAACAGAGGAAGAAACCAAGCCACTGCAGCTTGTCTTACTGAAGTGAGCTATTGCCATGCTGTCTTCTTAGATGTCTCCTAATATTCATTACTAGTTGCACCAAGATTACAGTTTCAGTAGGAAAGCAGTTAGCTCTGGACTGAACAGCTGGGAGGGCAGGCATCCATGACATGAAAAAGGTCAGGGACCACAGTTCTGACATACTTTAGTGCGAGCGTCTCTGCAGTGATGCCACTCTGACTGTTATAAAGCCGCTGTCATTCCTGCTGGATTTCAAAGCACCAGGTATAGGTTACCAATTGCCCAGCAATTCTCATTGCCTATCCGTAAGGGGCTGCCACCTGCCAGGCAACAGGGGATGGTTGATTAATACTATTATATAATCAGAGGCCAGGGTGAGGGGAATACCATGTGCAAAGAAAATGTAACATAATGACCCAAATGGGAATATGGTATGAACCCGGGGATGAGCTTTTACCCTTATAAAATGAGCCAGGAGCTTGATTTTTTTTCTTAACTTAGCACCTGGAAGATAAAATTAAATGATACCTTGCTCCTTTATAGTTTTTAAAGGAGGGCATTTTATGATTTTAAGTGCTGAAACAGTCCCGACTACAGTTTGGCAAATAACTGAAATGGCCTCCTAAACAAGAACTGATAAATAATTAAGAGAGAAAGATGTGGCCTAGTGGTATTAACACTGGGCTCAAAACAAATAACTTCCTGATTTGCTGCTCTTCCAAAACATTAGCTAAGCCACTTAAGCTCTTGGGCCCAGATCTTTGAAGTTCTTTAGGTGCCTAAGTCAATGCCTATTGGGATTTGGGCCCCTGAATATCTTTGAAGACTAGGCCTCAGTGCCTCAATTCTCCCATGTGCACAATGTGGACAATGCACATAGAGTTTAAGGCTAGAAGGGACCATCATGCTCATCTACTCCAACCTCTTAAACACTGCAGGCCAAAGAACCTCAATCACTTGTGTAATAGGCCTGGCTGAGTTACCCAAGTCCTCAGCTCTTGATTTAAAGACCAAATTACAGAGAAGCCACCATTTATTCCAGTTCAGACCAGCAAGTGACTGAAAGAGCTGAAAGAGGAAGGTGAAAATCCTCAGGCATCTCTGCTAATCTGACGTGGAGGAAAATTCTTTCCCAACCGCACATGACAATCAGTTTGACCATGAATGTGTGAGCAAGACCCACCAACCCAACATCTGGGAACAAATTTTCAGTACTAACTCATAGCTTTCCCCATCTAGTGTCCCTGCTCCTATCTTCAGTGGAGCACCGTGAAGATTAATTAGGTAAGGCCATATCCTGCAATCATTTCTCCTGTTGACTTCAGTGAGATGCCCATGCATAGGACAATGACAGGATGCATGACTCTAAACATTTGTGAAGTGCTTTGAAGATTGAAAAATGAAAAGTACTGAGGATTTTTTTTTTTTTTTTTTTTTTTACCTATGTAAGGCTGGGAAAGAAACAGGGACTTCTATCATTTATAATAGACAGCAAGAACAATATAGATGAAACAATGGGAAACGAGTCACTTATCTGTTGGTATGATTATTTTTTGCAGGTGGCAATGAGGAAATAAAATCTTTCAAAGCCTAAATTTTGCAGGGTGCTGTATATGCTATAATAACCAGTGTAGGTTTCAAATAGTTAGACACAGATGTTTCCTCCACTGAAATTGATCTTAAATTGCTTTTGGTAAAGAACCTGAATGAGAGACATTGCAGGCGGAAAATAACCTTCACAAAAAGAGCTCTCTCTCCACAGTGGTTTTCAGCGAAGAAATGGGTCAAAAATGTTCCAAACTCCGGAGATTTTGATAAAAAAAATTAATAGGAAAAAAACTCACTTCCCATTTTTCTTTCCCATCGGCAATATAACCCTGATGAATGGTTTTCAAGAATTCAAAGTTTTGCTGACACTTTAACATCAAAAATTTCTTGTGATAAATCATCACCATCTTCTGGCCCCAAACTCTTAATAATAGGCTAAAGCCCTGAGCCAGCAAACTGCTTTTCAGGGGCAGATCCAGGAGTCACCATCCAATGAGGTCATTGGGGTGCTGCACGGAAGTCTTTCTGTATGGAAAAGGACCAAGGTTTACATGGTTTTCCAGATGATGAGGAGGCTGTTTGTTCCTACAGATAAAAACAAAACCAGAAACAAATCTCTAATGCTTGCACCTGTTACTCAGTTACTGAAGCAGTCCCTGCAATAAACCATGTTGACTCACTGTTGTTTTCTACTGATGGAAATTGTGTGGCCAATGACGGCTCTAGGAAAACTTTGGTGATCATATAGTTTGGGCATTGAAAAGCAGTTTGACACCTTGCTTTGATTGTTAGCTGATTATAACACTGCCTCACATCGTAGTACCACACACCCTGCTCTGACTAATATCATTCAATCAAAGGAAACCAACTGCAGAGCGGCAACCTTCTCGCACCTCATGCCCGATAGAGGTTCAGTCCCTTTGCTACCAGACTTCCATCTCAGCTTGTCTGCACTGAGAAGTTAATTCAGGTGAAGGAAGAGTGTGAAATTAAAGTCAAATAACTATTCCTGATTAACTCATGTTTGCATATCCTGATTCTGTTACAAGAGTGCCTTATTCTGTATTAGCTTAATCCACTTCTGGAGTGGATTATATACACACCAATATACATAAAATGGCAGGGAGGAAGCAGGAAAACTATTCATTTCCCATAACTACTAGAAGTCTTCAAGGAGGTCAGAAAGAATGTGGACAAGGGTAGAGCCCTGCAAATATGCAGACATCCGCAGATATCCACATCCACAGATACAACATAGACTTCTGCAGACCATTTCTTGCAGATGCAGATTGGATAGAGGTCCACGTATTTTTATCTTCACAGAGCTAGAACCCTGCAAATATGCGGATATCTGCATTATATCCGCATCCACGGATACAACATAGGTATCCAAGGACCATTTCTTGCGGATGCAGATTGGATACAGATACACGTATTTGTATCCATGCAGGGCTCAGACAAGGATGATTGAGTGGATATAGTCTACTTAGATTTTCTGAAAGCCTTTGGCAAGGTCCCTCACCAAAGGCTCTTAAGCACAGTAAGAGGTTGAGGTAAGAGGGAAGGCCCTCTTCTGGATCAGTCACTGGTTAAAAGATAGGAAACACACAACAGGAATAAATGGTTAGTTTTCACAATGGAGAGAGATTAATAGTGGTGTCCCACAGGGATCAGTACTGGGGTCAGTACTATTCAACATATTCATAAATGATCTGGAAAAAGAGATAAACAGTGAAGTGGTAAAATCTGCAGATGACACAAAAGTACTCAAGATAGTTAAGTCCAAAGCAGACAGAAAACTGGGGGATGAGGCAACAATATGGTAGATGAAATTAAGTGTTGATGAATGCAAAGTAGTACACATTGGAAAACATAATCCCAACTATACATATAATATGATGGAATATAAATTAGCTGTTACCTTACAAGAAAGGTATCTTGGAGTCATTGCGCATGGTTCTCTGAAATCATCCACTAAATTTGCAATGGTAGTCAAAAAAGCTAACAGACTACTATAAATCATTAGGAAAGGGATAGATAATAAGGCAGATTGCCTCTTTAGAAATCCATGGTATGCCCACATCACGAATACAGCATTCAGATCTGGTTACACCATCTCAAAAAAGATACATTGGCATTGGAAAAGGTACAAAAAAGGCAACTACAATGATTAGGGAGTATGGAAAACTTCCGTATGAGGACAGATTAATAAGACTGGAACTTTTCAGCTCAGAAAAGACACGCTGAAGAGGGAATATGACAGACTCTATAAAATCATGATTGGTCTAGACTAGAGAAAGTAAAAGAGAGCGTTATTCACTCTTCACAACACAAAACTCGGGGAGTTACTGAATGAAATTAGTAGGCAGCAGGTTTAAAATGAACAAAAGGAAGCCTTTCTTCCTTAGTTCACACAGTCAGTCCGTAGAACTCCTTGCCAGAAGGTTTTGTGAAGGCCAAGACTATAACAGGGTTTTAAAAAAAAAAGAACGAACTAGGGAAGTTCATAGACGTTAGGTCCATGAATGAGTATTAATCAGGACAGGCAGGGACTGCTGTTTGCCAGACACCGGGGTGGGTGATGAGATGGGTCACTTGATGATCACCTGTTCTGCTCATTCCCTCTGACCTCATGGTCAGAAGACAGGATACTGAGCTAGATGGATTGTTTGTCTGCCACAGCATGACTCTTTTTTTAAAACACCTGGGGTGGTTGATTACACATTCAAGGCCTGATCTTGTTTTGTTCTCTGCACCCTCGGCCACCTTTAAGGTCAAGGTGATGTGATATCACTCCACAGCTCCAGAAATTGTTCAGCATCTTGAAGGACTGAGTCCTCAATGACAGCATGCCATAATAAAGGTCCTAACTTGTTTGAATTGTGAATGTAGCTGGTGTGGTCCTTCCACACCTGGGGGTCCATTTATGATGCATATAGATAGGGCCTCGGATTGCCTTAATTCAGCTCAGTTCTCAGGGTTATTTAATTAAACAGCAGTTGCTGTATCTCACCTTTGGATGTCTGCTTTAGTTTAAAGATGTGCAAAATCACAACCTGCAGACTCCATTCTAGGCCCTGACTCTGATTCCTTTGATGTTAATGGCAAGATATCTAATGATTTTAGGAGCACAGGATCAAGCTTCTATTTAATACATAACTGAGGAGGCTTCCATGTGACATGTATTTCAACAAACTTATGACATACTCTGCATTCATAAAATGTGGTCCTAAGTAGTTAAAGTGCTGGTATCATGAGGAAAAATCTTACATTTCTGGCCAGACCACTCCTTATTTGTATGATCTTCCAGCAACAATCCACAAGACACGTATACACTCCAGGGATTTGTCTTCAGTAGGAAACAAAGGTGTGTTTTCAACTCAAGTTAGCTGATACAAAGTCAAATCCTGCTGAAGATTAGGTGGCTTGTAATTTTCACATTTTAAAGACACAATAGGATTTTGCCTCATGTTAGAAACCAGGTGTTGGCAAAACTGAGTTAATAATGTATGTTCTTCCTACTGAAGACAAGGTCTTTTAGGTGGATTTTGTATTCACAGCTGAGACCAAAAGCTAGTGAAGGGGTTCAAAGAATAGCAATCAAATACTAAAATGACTCTGTTCCGAATAGAATGCTAACATTAAATAATGCTCATTTTTAGCCAAAACTGTTGGGTCCTGAAGTTTCAGCTACATGTTTATTTTCTTATGATGTTAACAACAGGCCCATTTTATGATAAACCTCCAAAAAGGCTCTTCAGAGTTGGCAAGCAAATCACTAACTGGATTAACCACTATTCCAATATGTGGGTTAGCAACACCCAGGGTAAAATAAAGCAAGTAACAGACTTAAAAGAGACATGTAAGTGGAGATACAGCTTTTTAAAAATGACTTTAACATAGGGATAGGTATGGGTTCAACACAAAGCATAACTTCATGGCAATGGAAACCCAATCAACAGCAAGATCTATGTACACTCTGCCCAAACAAAAAGAGCCCCAAACTGCACATATTGTGGTACTATGAAAACTTACAGAGCTACAGCTACATCGTGTTACTATGACCTTTACACTCACAGAAGGCACAACAACAAATGTTTCACTATGTTCTCAATGTAGCTGATCAAAAATCAAGTCCTATGATTTCCAGCAACTTCCTGAAAAATATGGATTTGCCAAATCTGGATAAAATAATCCAGGATCACTTCTTTGCAAAACTGCTATATATTATGTGATGGACTTTTTAGACTTGTGTAACTCCACTGTCATAATGAAAATGCATGCATGTAAACAAAGGTGATGGGGTGACCTAGGTAATTACAGGCCCATCAGCCTGATGATATTCCCATCCTTGCAAGATAAAGTGACTGATATGAGATTTGATTAATAAAGAGGTAAAGGAAGGTAATGTAATTAATGCAAATCAACAGGGGATTAACGAAATTAAATCCAGTCAAAGTAACTTGGTATCTTTTTTCTGATGTTTTTACAAATGTGGTTTACAAAGGTAATAGTGTTGACCTAATATTCTTAGGCTTCTGTAAGCATTTGGTATGGGACCGCATGACATTTTGACTAAATAAAAATCAGAACAATGTAAAATTAACATGATGCACATTAAATATATTAAAAACTGGCTAACCGATAGGTCTCAAAATGTTATCCTGGATTATTTTTAGTTTGCTTTCCAGATTTTCTTTAAACTGATTACACAATGGACAAGTTTGTACTCTGTTACACAGCCCCCTTAACCCTTACGTTTCAAATACACAACTCGGCACACAGGCAAAACAAAGAAAAGTGCTTTGAAGTGTTTTAGTTTAACTCACCCAGAGCAGCTCTGACAATAATTCAGAGTTTGAGGAATGAAGTCATCACTTGACAGCATAATTTTATTTCTTCAGATGTCTCTCCTTTATTTTCTCTGCAAAAGGTTAAAGCACTGCTTTCTTTGAGCCATTATGCTGAGAACTCATGACAGCCTTGAGAACATTTTCTTTAATACTGCTTGAAAGGTCTTCCCCACTTGAAGCATAACACTATGCTTAAAATATACTTAGCAATACCCTCTGGCTAAGAAAAATGTTTCCAACTCTTATACTTAAAAAAAGAAAATATCCATTTAGAAGCTTATTTTGACTTTTTGCCCAGGATCAATTGCAAAGTGCTTCTGTTTAGAAAGGGTAGTTCAGCCAAAATTCAACTTGTTTTTCTGGAGTAAGGAACTGAAAAAAAAAAAAAGAGAGAGAGAGAGAGAAGCCATACCAAATAAATCATAATTCTGCTTTATTCTGTAAATGTCCGTATGTATGTCCACACAGACACATACAAGCCAGCATCTCCCTGTCATGAAAACTTTTTTGTAGCATTCGGTACTCAAACCTGTATCAATATCTGATATCATGGTTACAAAGCTGCAACGGTAATAAGGCACAGAATGAATAGGTTGTGCTGATACCTTGGTAACTTTTCTAATAACTTGATGCCTAATCAGTTACCAACAGTGTTTGCATAGGGGGCCCTGAATCTCCTCTTCTTTACTTTAGTTTTACATTAATATATATCTCCATTCATGTCAACAGAACAATGCTTAATTTACATTAAAAGTGAAAAAAGAATCAGGCCTACTGCCTTGAAAAGAATTATATGCTACCAATCTAACTGTGAAAAAGGTACCTAAAGTAGCCCAAAAGAAAAGTGATTTTCACCTCATCTCTCAGCCCACAATAAAATGTACAAAATTTTGAGTGCCCGGAGGGGTGCAGAACATTGTCAGTTTCAGATGAAATTAAACAATTGACAGGCACTGAGAGTGGTCAGTATTAGGGCTGATAAAAACCAAAGGAACAAAAACAAAAGCTCTCCCCTCTAAACCACAGGTCATCAAATTGCATTGAAAACCTGCTTTACGGAAAAAGCTTGCCACAAAATTTTGTTGCAAACCTCAAAAACCAAAACCCAACACAGACTAAATCTGCACAGCTCATCTCTAAATGTGTGTGTATAGCTTTGAAGGTACAATTCATTACCAGCACCGATAGCAGAATATGGTCACCTGGCTGGAACTGTGGACAAAGAGATACTCTGGGGCAGGTTTTTCAAACAAGGCATGAGTGCAAACGAACGTGCATGTGCAATGATGATACTTAGTCATCTGCATATGCAAATACATGATTTGCAAAACATCTGCAGAAAGAGATGGCAAATCATCTGTATGACTGCATGCCCAAACTGTCTGAAAAGCTAACTTTTAAATCCCATTGTTTGCCATTGTTTAGCCCACAAAGTTAGAGGCTGGGAAACTAGGTTGGACTCTTGCCACACAGTGAAGATATACCTGTTTTTTCTATTCAGATTTGTTTCTCTGACCATTGATTTCTACTTGTCCTTTGTTACTCTGCTTCTTGGCCATCTCAACTCGCAAAGTACGACCCCTGAGGCTTAAGCCTTTCAAAGACGACACAACACTCTCAGCAGTCATTTTATCTGCATAACCAAGAAAAGCCCTGCACTGTGCTCCCTGCCAAGTGAGCCGCAAAGGGGACGCATGGAACTCTCTTAAAGCAGTCTTTAGCTCACTCACTCTTGTGCCTGGAGGGATGTTACCTACGTACACAGTTGTGAGTGCACCATGTGTATCTGATTTGGTACTTAAAGAATCATTTCCAACACAACATAGTCCAGTTTGGGCAGAGGTGGACCCAGCTTGCCGTTCTGTATTTCCAGTTTTGACGTTTTCATCTGACACCCCTGTTTGCATGGCATTTGGAAAGCCTGGATGATCATCTTTGAGGGTAACATCTTTGCCTGCCTGGTTCTCTCTGTAGCGGAGGCTCTTGAGGATCGGGATTCTTTCTAGCATCTCATAGCTGATCTAAAAAATTAAAACACAAGCAAGTCTGAGTTTGGGGGTCTTTTTAAAAATTAACTCAATGTACATGGTCAGATCCGACTGATTTCCTTTTGTCGTCGTCATTCAAAATGTTCCAGGGCTTCATCATACCTTATGAACTGCATGGCTGGCTTCTAAAGTCACGCCATAAACACGTCAGAGCAACAACAGACACTAGTCACTATGCAGGAGGCACGAGCTGATCTAGCAGAAAATAACCAAGAAGTGCAAAGCTATTGGGACTTTAGAATCGGCTTAGATGTGCATGTTCAGATTTGTAACTTTACTGTTGCATCAGCACAATATTCTGCCTGTGCTGTATAGTATGTGTGTTAAAATCTAACAGAAGGACTGCATCCCACATGTTTTCCTCCAGGAAATTGGCTGAAACTGTTTTAAAATTGTCCCGTACAAGATGCCTGGCCTCCCTTACTTCACTTCTCCCCATCACAGGCATATCCGCCCTTCGGTTGCACTCTGGGTGGCCTCCCCCCACCACGTTCCTCTCAAAGTCATCAGTAGTGGAGAGATCTGCTCCCACCTTGCCAGAATCTTTAGGGGCAGCTGATTTTTAGATAGAGACCTGCTCTGAAAGGAGAAGAAGCAATGCTTGATTTACTCGACAGGAAACTATCCCTTGAAATTAATGGGCTACCAGGGCCCCTTGTTGACTCCACACTCTTTGGAAAAGGAGCCATCCGGCTGACAAGTTGCCAGTGGCAGACGAGAGCGGGCGGAGCATGGGGCCCTCACTGGGGTATAGGGAGGCGATTCAGCACAAGTATCTCCACAGTTTGCCTGCTTCTGTAGGATTTCAGGTTGGTGAACCTCAAAGAATTTCAGGCTCAGATCAACAATCAGATCTGGTTCATAGACGACCAACAGATAGAATGGGAACAACTAGTTTAAACAGAGGCTGCCTCCGTTCTGGCACCACGTAGGTCCAGGGTAAAAGATGTGGGCCCTTAACAAGCAAACGATATTACCACACAGTAATTCTTGTCCAAGCTAACCCAATCTGGCAGCGAGTTCAGAGAGGTTTGTGTTTCCATAGCGGCCATGGGAGCTGGAGCATACTCAAGGTACATGCCGCTTTTGCCTTTTGATGAGTTATGACTCTGCTGATTCTTGGAGAGATGCATTTTTCTCTGCCAAGCCCTCAGACCGCTGAAACTGATGGCATCCTCGACTGTGTTGGGCATATGACATTAGACTAACGGCTGAAGCCATCTTATTTTGTTTTTCCTGGCCAACAATGAGGAACATTTGTTGTCCTCTGTCAAGTTTCCATGTGAAACGCAAGCTCTATCCTAATTAAACCAAACAGGAAAAACATTTTTCTCTGCTCATGTAACTAATCACTCCTGAACCCAAAAACAAGCTCAGCCTATTATGAAGCAAATGTACGGTTTATTTCACACTAACGTCAAACTCAATTCAAAACATACACACAAAAGCCTTTATTTAGCAAGAACAACACTACCAAGGGCAAATCTTCATCTCTTCACACTGTCTCAGTACACGGGACGGGCACTGGGGTGGGGAGAGAATTCTCAAGCCCTGCAGGACGCTCTGCGCACAAGACCAAATTAAAGTAAACCAGATGCACCCCCAAAGGGGACCTCTGCCTGTCCCCCAGCCCCAACCTCCAAGCTCTGACATAGCACTTGTGCTCTTGGGGGTGGTGACGAATTAAGTGGGTTGTTGTGCAGGCTCGACTGCAAACTCGGGGGCAGAGGCAGCTTCAATTACACTTGAGGCAAGTTTTCAAGCTTGCTTTTGTCTCCAGAAGGGCCAGAAGTAGAAAAAAGAAATGTGTGATTCTGTGACTTCAGTAGGGGCTACAGAACATCATGGATACCACTGAAGACTCAGTGGCTCCCAACCTGCGGGATGGGCACCTCCCAGTGGTACGTGTCTACTGACTACTTAAGATAGCAGAATGCGGGCCCAGATCCACCACTATATCTGTGTCGATGCAGGGCCGGTCATGGAGCGTCTCCAGTGGCACGTGGCCACGCAGGGGCGCCAGGGCAGCCGAGCTCTTCTGTCCCACCCTTCCCCCCCCTGCCACACTCACAGGAGCTACCGCAGCACCAGCCACCCCCCACCCCAGCCTCGCTCCTCCCCCACGTGGGCCCAGCAGTACAGTGGCTGCCTCCACCTCCCAAGGTTTCATCAGATATCCACCAACCGAGATAGCCACTAACTTTGTCCAGATGAGCAAGCATGGCCTTCTCACGAAAGGTCTCAAGATCTCCACTCAGGTAAGTTAATGTGTTCATTGATATTTTACAAGACTGCAGCTTCTTATGTCCATAGCTACGCTATTGATACAATGTGGTTTAACACCACTTAAGTTTTAAGTTGGTTTTCATCCATAGTCTGTTTATTAAAAAATGGCGGAGGTACAACAAGTGGTGGCTTTTTATATTGGTGGTCCTCAATGTGGCAGAGCTTGGGATTGGCTGCTCCACAGCATCCACCTTGCTCCAGCAGATGTCACACTGCAATACGCTGGTGATAAGCATGGAGGAAAAGCCTAGGAGCAATGAAACAAGTGCTCACAAGCAGCAGAGTCACCTTGTTCTGCCTCCCCAAACATCCTTTTACGGGGGATGCAAAGCCTGTAACAATTCCCCATAACCTATGACTCCCGCACCCTTTCCGCTGCAATCACTCTGGTTCCGCTGTCCACTGGGTATTTCATGCCCACGATGGGAGTAGGGCAACACAACCTGCCCAATGGGTCTATTCCTCACCCCATGGGTGTCTTAATAGTCATGTCAGGGAGAATGCAATGAAAATTTCCAAATCCTCTCGCCTCTCCTGAAAAAAAGTGCAGCTGGGGACAGTATGTTTTCAACAAATCCATTTGTGGAAAGTCATGGTGGGTTTGAAGAAGGGAAGTGAGCTGCTTGCTCTGTTGTAAAATACCAAACAAAGAACCCCTCTGCGGTAGGACAATGTGTTGCTAATTATAATCATGCAAAACCTACTTTTGTCTCGAGGGCTGCAGGGATTTATTTGGCAGTGGAGGGAATCCAAGGACAGCCTCCTCCGCTGAAACTGTCCATTTCCTCCTTTGACATGTTCTGTAACTTCCCAGCCTCATCTAGTGGCTAAAGCACAGAACTGAAAGTTAGACAACATGGGATCTACTCTGAAGGCCACCAGCTGGGGAAGTGGCCTGAGGAAGTCACTTAACCTGCTTCTGGTTAGGCTTCCCTGGCTATAAAAGGGCGATAATTTATATACTGGTGCAAAGTGCTCTGAAATCTTTCTGCCTAGTGGTACCGTAAAACTTTCCTCTGGCTGGAATTTCACAAAAGAACCAAAATAGAGCCGTGTATGCACACTGCGATTCAGACACCTTTTAAGTGCAAGCAGACTGCATGGGACCCATTACTGGACATAAACAAGGAGTCCTGGGGCACTTAAAGACCAACAAATATATCTATTGCATTAAATATATTTGCAATAAATATTAACAAACAAATAAAATGCAATAAACATATTTGTTGGTCTTTAAGTGCCCCAGGACTCCTTGTTTGTTTTACTGAACTAGACTAATACAGCTGCCCCTTTGGATTCATGGACATTTTCACTTCAGCTGCAACACAAACCCCAAGACATGCTTCTGGAAAGGTGTTGTCCTGTCTCCCACTGCAAGCCTTCACCCTTTCAGATGAATGTTATGTGCTGAAATGGCTGGCCTCAGCGTGTGGTGAAACTATCCTGGATTTTTTTTCTTCTGCAGCAGAACTAGCCAGGATACTGCCAAAAGAAATCAGCTATTTTCAAAAGCCTCCTTGAATCCCTCACTGATAATCCTTAGCCTCCCCAGTAAATATGAATCCTTCACTGCAGTAAACAGGATCAACTGTGGGCTAACAGAGCGGATGTGCCAATATGCTGCTAAATCTGATTTTCTCCCAGAGAACGTGGATTTTACAGCTATGTTCTCTCGCCGGCAAAAGTTGCAGAAATAGTGACTGCCCGTACAAGTTTTCTTTGACATCATCCTGAGAATCCACCATGCGCTTAAAGAGACTGGCTTCAATCCAGGGGCTGTGAGTTGGCTGATGGGCCACCAGGGAGTCTCCACTGAACAGAACCAGGTCCTTCCATCAGGGTATCTAGCATTCTCGCCATCACAATGACCTCCTTCGGCAAGTACAGAGCACTGTGATGTTTTGTGGCAAATCCAGGCCTCGCTTTCGAACCAACAATGGTTGTGCCCATGTAGGAGTGGAGCCTGTCTGGTTTGGATGGGGGGATGCAAACTGGTGGGATGGAGGCACATTTCCTCAGCAGGATCACGTTCAGCTTGGCAAAGCTTCTCGTCATCGAGATCAGATTAAAAAACGTACATGGGCAGAGGTTCATGAGCTTGGAGGGGGCCCAGACCATGTTTGGTTGGGCAAGTCCCCTTCTTCACTACCCCTGCTGGTGATTCTGGGTGCTCCTGCTTTTGGCATCAAGAAGAACAAAGTCACTGCATTCACTTGCTGAGGGGCCAGCCTTTGGGGTGGGATCCAGTTGCCGCATCAGCAGCTATGCAATATGGGTACTGTAAAAGTTGCTGCCGCAGCAACAGCTGCCAGTTGCATGCGCTGGTGGTGGACAACCCGGGTATCTTGTCCATTACAGAGATCAGGGGGAAGGGTAGGGAGGGAAGGCACCTAACCAACAGGACAGGAAAAAAACCGGCCAGGTGGCAACCGGGAACTTGGGAAGGGCCATTAGCCAGACTCCCTGTCCTGTGGATCATGGGAGTGAGCGTGGGCGTTAGATTGGTCTGTGGATGGGATACCAGAAGAGGGGGAAGGGTCAAGCTGGTGGGACCTGTCTTGTTTAAGGAGATGAGGGACTCCCTCTACATGGTCAGTTATGGTGTCTTCACTGTTTTTGCACTCAGCCCCTGCCTGCATAGCCTGTGGATCTTTGGGCTGAGACATTCCAGGTTTCTTTCCCTGGCATTTGGGAAAGAACATGCTTGTCCTTCAGGGGAACTTTGGGAAGGGTACCGGAGGCCTCTCATTTGAGTGATCTGGCCTGCATCTGCACTACACTGGAGAAGAGTTCCAGCCCAAGTCAAAGCAGAACCTGATTATCCCTTGCAACTCTAGCAGGGTAAGCCTCACTTAGATCTAATGCACCTTCAGGCCTAGCTCAGAATTTTTTCTGTATGAATAGTAGAGTTAAGGTTACAGCTGGGGTAGGAGCCCAGGTTAGCTGTGCAGTGTAGATACACGAGCAGCAAACAGTCCGGCTGGGTGAACATTCAAGCTACACATGTTTAAAGCAATGACATACATACAGCCAAAACCACTCAAACAGCCTACAGCAGACCCACATTTCAGCATGCAAAAAATGGGGGCACAGTTAGGGAAGAGAACTACCAGGCACTATACTGAGTCTAGAGATGAAATTTTGCTAAGAAACAGATTTACAAAGTATTTATGTGCCTAAAGAGACACCTAAATGCCTAGCAAATGAATTAGGTGTTAAACTCCCACTCAGGTCCCCTGGGATTAGTAAATTCCACTGGACACCTAGAGATGGTTAGATTCCTATCTGGAATTTGGGGCACCTATGTACCTTTGTAAGTCTGGCCCTAACTGTGTCAGCAGATTCCTCTGAAGTTATTAAAAACAGAAAGAATGTGAACACCAAAACAGTGCTCTGCCCCTTTGCCTTTTGAGGTTGCAAAATCCACAAGCACACACACACTTTTATTGATATTACCAAAAATACCATAAACTATACAATAATGGCACAGCAGTGTGTACTCGCTTCTGAAATTCTGTACACAGGATTTCAGAATTATGCAAATAGTTTAGCTACAGTTAATTGATCAGTTGTGTTCTTTGGGCTCGTATGGTAGTAGAATACAGGAAATTGATAGAGGCAGGGTCAGTATAGTTTTATGATACAAGAACTGATTCTGCATGATGACAATCAATGCTAACATTCAATGTTTTATTTCTACCTAACTTCACAGACATTTTCACTTATTTATGGGTTTATGGGCACTTAAAATTGTACCTTTATTACTGTCTGTCCATCTGTAAACATACAGAGAGCTGACAACTCTGCCCATCATCAGTCATATGCTATTCCACACACACACCCACCCACACACACCCCCAATTTAAGCACCACATCTAACTTTATTTCTGCAGTGTGCATTGTTTGACACATCTTCTCATTCTGCCTCTCAATTTAAAGAGCACAGCATACAGATGCTGCAAGCAGAGCATGTCTGCTAATGTCTACTTGCTAAACTGCTTCATACTAAATTAGGCACATCTCCCAGGACGCTGGTCAGCAGTAATGCAGCATTTGCAAACAGGAATACTCAAATTTAATTAAGTCCTTAAGCCAGCGTTGTCTCTGCCTGATCAAGCCATGTTTCTGGAGGGTGAACTTTTGTTACAAGGCAATTTATACAACTCACAGATCTCTTACTAAACAATACACCAACTACACTCCACTGACAAAACAGCCTGTTAGAAGTTGAGTCCTTTTATCCGCTACATCTTAGTTAATTAATTCTTGCTCAGATACAGGAATGCTGTGACAAAGCTAGGATTTGAAGGAGGGGAAAAGGATGACGTAGGGTTGGGTGTTACAAGCTTATGGCCAAACATTTAAGTAGCCAAAACAAAATCTTCTAGCTTTAAGATCTGAGGTGCCAAGTGCAGCAGCTTCTCACACAGAAAACTCCTATAATGACAAGGTAACAAAACCAAGTATGCATGGTGCTTTGTTCCTAATGAATTAAACACCCCAAAAAACTGTTGGCAGAGCTCTGTAGCTGTACCAGGAGTAAGGATGGTTGTCATCATGCTGCACCACAGAAATGCAAAGATGAATTTGATCTGGGTCCTCTAGCCTCTAGTCTCTCACCAGGAGAAGTAGTGACAATGTTAGGGAACGGTAGTATTACCAGCATGAATTGTAGCTGACATGTTACTTAAGCAGTGGCATTTTGTTGTAGCATATCTTCATCCCCACCCCCACATCCAATGCAATCTTTTCCTGTGTCATTTCCAGTTCATCTGACTTTAGTCGTCAGCACCTCAGGACAGGGACTATGGTCAAAACTATCAAGGCTGGAGCCTAATTATAAAGTCAGGGTCCTAAATAAGGGCTGGATCCTGCAAGATGCTGCAAGCTCCTTGGAGATTGGCAGGGGAGGTCAGTGGGAGAAGAGAGTTCAGTACCTTGGGAACATGAGCCGTAAAAATGGCCTGATTTTTCAAAGAAAATGAGCACCCAGAAATCTCTGAAGCCCATGACAGCTAGGGGTGCTCAGCATCTTTGAAAATTAGGTCACTTTTATTTAGGTGTCCAAGTAACAACAAGAAGCCTCAATTGAAAATTTTGGCCCATGTCTTTTCTTTATTGCCCCTTTATGGCACTGTGCAAATACCAGCTCTGCATGTGTGTTGCAAGTGTCAATAAAACATCATCCTCTTTTTCTAGTTTTTCAGTTACGAATCAACATGAAAAGAAAAAACACAGTCGAATTAGGGCCTGATCCAATGCCCACCGATGTCAATGAGCCTTTCCCCTGACTTCCCTGGGCTTTGCATCAGGAACAAACAGTCATCTTACTGAAAACATTCCTAATAAATGTACTTATTCATAAGTGGTGAAAACTACACTGTTCCTTCTGAACATGAGACAAGAAACACAAACTGTAACGAATATGGACAAATCATGCACTGATAGGAAAACAGGTAATCACATTCAAGTGTGAACACCACCGTCACTGAAAATAAAATGGTTTCTGATACAGCACAGGAGAAGTATGGTTTGGTAAAATACATCTGAGCGAGTTACAAATGTGAACAGATGGAAGCACCTTGAGTGTGGGTAACCCTTTGTCCCAAACTCGGTTATATGACTGGTCTTTAATCTCTCCCTGATAAGTGAAGAAAAGAGGAGAAATGCAAAGACCTCATCCATTTTGATACACAGCTTAGCTACAGACTAACCTCGTCTGCGAGAGTGTCAAAAGCAGCACAAAGATTAAAGGACTTTTCAAGAGGTTTTGTCTTCTCTAGACCTTTGCAGATTTAGTTTGCAAAGGGAAGTGGAGAGAAATGTTAGCAAGGCAATTTATTGAGGTTGAATTCTGACACGAAGGGAGAACGTGATCAAAGCCACGTTGGCAAGATGGATGGGGCATAAGGGCCGGGACTTCAAACAATCCTGTTAAATGAGATTGAGTACAAGAAAACGGCCATGTGAAATATTTCAGTTATGAAATGCACTAACACAAAGGAAATTTTCTTAACTCACCCACGACCACATTACAATATTCCCTCATGATATAAAAATGGAGTTAGTGGAGTTGTATGACAGATAAGTTACCTTGCAAATTTAGCCCTTTCTTCTCTTTGCAACGAGTTTGTCAGCTCATCTTGCCTTTTACAAAAGTACTCATTGCTTACACGCATTTCCTGTATAGTTTATGCAAATAACAATTTGCTGTTCATTAGCTACAGTGTGCAAATTGTCACGCAAGTCATATGGTGTTGCTTCTGCTGCCTGACTGGATGACTTGAGACACACAGGACAGGTGAAAGTAACAACTTCTGCTGGTGAGAGAAACAAGCTTTCAAGGTTACACAGAGCTTCCAGGTCAGATGACTTATGGCTTTTTAAGAGGAAAACATTAGAAATAAGCACCTTCCAGCATGGACCTTCAGACAAAAATCATTAGTGTGAACATTGGTGAAAGTGTTTGGATTTGTGAATATCTCTGAAGAAAAAAAAAAAAAAGTGGTGAAAATATCCAAATTAACACCCACCAGCCTAACTCTATGAGTCATATAACTCCAAAAGCCTGACTTCATTTTCTTGGTGCATAAAGGTATTTAGAAATCCCCTTCTCACTATTCAACAAGGCCAGACTATAATTTAATAAATTATTTTAAAATAAATTCCACAACTAACCACAAGAGGCCGTGCAAAAACCAGTGTCCCTACCACCAGTTCATAAAATGTACACTTTGCCTGCAAAGACAGCCTGGCAGACATTCCACTTTGGATTTATGGTATTAAGCTCTCCCTACTCTGTCTCATGAAAAGCAACAGAATCCACTTCGACAAATTTTCAAGAGGCAAGACATAGATCCTCAGCTGCTGTGAACTGTCACAGCTTTGATTTCAGCAGACAACAATTTACGCCAGAGGAGAATTTGTTCCCATGTGGCTTAATCTGAAACTCCTAGATTGGAAACCTCAATGTCAGAAGTTTTTCTCATTTGTGCCACTAACATTTACAACAAGCACTGAAACAATAGAAAAACAACAAGGTCTTTGCCCGTTTCCATTTTCTAATCCCTTTCCTCACCTTCCTAGGGTTTCTAATGCAATGAACAGCAACATGATTCCATTTTGTTTTATTTCATCACCATCGCTGGGAGCCCACAGGAACGTTCACACTAGCAACATAGAGTGTGTTTGTTAGTTAGAGATGCAGTTTTCATAGATAAGTGAGAAGACATGCATCATGCCACAGGGGTGTCCAACCTTTTTGGATGGGGGGCGCCCACATTGCTATTCTCTTCTAACTCATGGGTCGGTGAGCAAATTTCTTTTACATTCCCAGCCCTGCACAGCCTAAACAAGTGTGTGCGGTGGCTCCATGGGCCAGCTAAGAGCCCTTGACAGGCTGGACTCTGGCCCACGGGGCTGCATGTTGGCCAACCCTGGAAGGACTAGGGATGTATAGAGGGAGAAGGCACATTAGCTTCAGAAGCAAGGATCTGATATCAATAAATCATCTTTAGTGGACGCAACCTACCTTATGCCACATTATTCCGTGTGGCTTTGGTCGTTTGCAGCCTGTTTTTATAGTCCTTGTTGGAGTAAGGATGTAATCCACAGTTAGATCATGGTCATCAAGCAACTCTTCTGCAAAGTCGACCACCTATAATCAGAAGGAAGAGAAATTTGGCAAGTAATTGAAATAAACCCACCAGTACTATGACTTGACTTGGAAAGTATCACTCCACAGAGCTTCCCAGATACCAAAAGTATCTCACTTCAGAGGACGAACTAAGCAAATTAAATTGAAACAATCCACATCTAGGCAAAATCAGCACTGCTGTGCAGCTAATTACCTATTGCAACTAGAAGGCAGTAAATACTTGATTTTTGAGTTCAGTGGCTGAACTAAAAAATTTGTTTAGGGTCGACCTAAAGCTGATTTTTTTTTGGATTTTCTTCAACAAAATTAGAAACTGAAGAAATATTGTTTCAGTCAAACCAAAAAAAAATTTTTTTTTGCTTTGTTTGTAGGTTCTTTTTACACCCCTATCCCTTTTAAAAAAATTAAGGCATCTAGTTTGATTTCTGAAACAAGGTGTTGGGTTGAAATGTCTCATTTTGCAAATGTTAATGGAGATGGTTGACTGACTGACTCCTTGCCTCCACTTCATTTTTTATTCAGCTGAACTTGACTGAAATGATTTGAAAATTCAGATTGCCCTGAAACTGCATTTTTGGACAAATAAGCTATTCATTCAAAATATTCTATCCAGTTCTATCTGTAACCGTATAATGTGCTCCTGTAATAAATGGTTACAGAGACATGCTCTGATAGTGGGTTTTCCAGCTTACCTGGCAGTCATGCACAATAGTAACTACTGGGGTGTCCTCTCTGACTGCCCCCATTGACACCATCATTGCATATTCCATATCTGCAAAACCTTCCCCTTTCCCAATTCTCCAACCTACAATGTACAAAGGAGAGAGAGAGAAAGTTAACACTTGAGGGCAGCAGAGTGCAAGAGATGGTAAAAGCATGCTTGTAAAAAGGCAACAGAAGTCTGGAACATGAACCAAGCACAGAGTGGTGTTGTGTGTGCCAATCTACACCAGGATGGGTTCAGGAGTAGGCATGGGTTGACCCAAATATGAAGAAGAAAGATTAGGCTTCAGAAAGAGAAAAATCCGTTTTTTTCCCCTCCTCCCCAAACAGCGTACATAATGCTGATGGAAGGTTTTGCACTGACAGCTGCCGGAATGAGGTCATCCCCCAAACAGAGAGAGAACTGGCAGTGCAAGTCCTATGTGTTATTTCCTCCCCCATCCCTACCCCTCACCCACCAAAAAGCCCCCTGCTTTGTCTCGGAGGGACCACCTCTACAGGCTGGGAAGATCTACCCTCATGACCACTCAGTGCATCCCAGAAGAACCCTACTGAAGGCAGCGGTTATGTTTTGTGCATGCACGCGTGCGCTCGCATCCTCACGCACCCCAGCCAATATGCTGCATTTCTACTCCCAGCAAAGGGGAAGAATTACAGTGACATCTCTAATTTAGCCTCCAGGAGTCACTGGTTTCACTCCAGTGCCACAGGTGGAAAAGAATTACCCTTGAACATAAGGCAGAGAAATTTAAATCCCTCTAGCTGCCTCCCCCCTCTAGTGTACCTAGCAGCCTTTACCCCTACCTTTTTCAGAAACAGCCACTGATCCTACAACAACCAGATCCACTTGGACTTTCGCATCCAGACCTATAGGCACACTGTAAACCTTTACCCCCTAAGAAGAGAAACACAATTTTTAGGATGCAAGCAGTGTTTTACTCCAATTCTGGGAGACATAATAAATCAAGCCTCTTTTGCCCAAACCAACAAGCAAGCAAGCTTGCTCTGCTATGTCCCTTCTTACATACAGCCAGATGTCAGAGGTATGGAAAGTTATTCTTCAAAAATTTAGCAAGTTAGAACTGTGGAATACATTTTCTGCTAAAACGCTGACATTTTTGATACACTTCACTTGAAGCGGTGCCTATTCAGCACTTTTGAAAACCTAACTACTTAGTCAGCAGCCTAAATTAGTATTTGAAACCTAATTTCAGGCCCCTATTTTTGAAAATCCTGGTACTTAACACTAATGCATAGCTGCAGTCACAGAATGATTGCCAAGTGCTTTAGAAGTTAACAAATTAATCCTCCCCATACTTCTGTGAAATAGGAAAGTGCCTTTTTCTGGATCACCTTTCCTGTACAGACAAATGCTAAGCTATTTCTCCAATGTGATACAAGAAGCTGGTCTGTAGCAGAGCCAAAGGTAGAACGTGGATCACCTGGCTACCTGTCTTGTTCATTAGCCACTCAACAATCTTTCTCTACACATCACTTATGACTCGCACTTTCATCTCAACTTTCTTTCCTCATATCATTTTGATGTCTGCATTATCTCTGATGCAACAGTGTCAATATGAGATTCCTGAACCAAGTCCTTCTACTTCAGAGACTAGGGTACGGGGACTGATATTTATTGCTAAACGTAATTAACATCTCCCATCCCACATTCCCTCTCTATAGCATACTTTCAAGACAGGTTTGTGAAGCTGTGCATACTCAGTGCCTCTTAAAAAAAACCAAAAACAAATCCAGGATGTCTCAACCTGGGCATCCAAAAATGGAAGACACGCAAAGAGTGGGGGTTTCCCTTCTTTCACTTCACTCAAGGTGATTCATCTTTGTGAAGGATGAAACGAACACATCTCACACATCTGATCCAGGTGACAAACCTTTTTTCTTTACAATATGCTGATACCCACAATAAAAGGACCAAACAAACATTGCCAGCCTAGAATAAAATAAGGCCAGTGAAGACCAGCTCTTTGTGGCTGAGTTTCTCCATCTGTAAAATGGACAGCTTAATATTTACTTTTCTATTTCCCAGCAGAGAGTTGCGGACTGTTTGCACAGAACTTCGTGAATGCAAGGTGCACAACGACCATTACAACTTTATTCACTAATGCAGGTCTGAATGAAAAATAGCATTACAGTGATAACGAGATCATGGGTCTGATATGAGACCTGGCAGCAGAGAAAGGAAAGGTTATCCTTGGAATGACACATTGCCTCATTTCCAACTTTTAACAGTTTATTAAACTAATAATCTTAACAGACGTCTTAGTAGAGAAGGTCACTTTGGAGTTTCACATTTTTTAGTCCTCAAATTTTATGTAGGAATTGTGTTTGGACTGAGCTATAAATTCCACTCTTTCCTCCTCTCCTTCCCCGCTGTGACTGACCAATTAACTGAAAAATGCTGTAGTTTTATTTTAAATACTAAAAATAGATAAAAAAATGCAGGATTCTGTGGCACACTCACTCAGCTATAGAACGTGACATTTTTACACTAGGGGGCACCAAATTACCACTTTACAACAAAAATGATGCATTCGGAATTGGCTTTTCCCACACCTCAACTCTGACAAAAATTTAATTCGGTTGCTTTTTGTTCGTTCCCTTAGAGTCAAGAGGGTAAAAATATGAATCACCATTTATTTTATTACCTAAATTAAGCAACAAGTTAAAAAACATTAAATACTCTCCCCTCTAGTTTTCAAAGCACAAAAATTTGACTGTGCAAAAGAAGGTAGAAACAACATGGGTTTCTAGGTGTGTAAATACAACTGTCAAGAGAGATTTAGGTAAATAAAGCTATTGAAAACAGATAAGAAGGCACCACTTCAATTTTAGTTTAAAAAAAATACTGAAAACCCAAAACAAAGAGTAAAATAACAGTGCATCTTGAAATAATTTTCTGCTTCAGGAGAATATGCAAAAGGCTGATGCATATTTCAAGCTTATCTATGCTTTTTGAGTAGGTAAAGCAAGAGCCAAAATCCTATGAGCACCAGATACCGGGCAACAGGACTGAAGCTTCCTGCTTCTGGTTAGGCTTGCATTACTGTGGATCTAGCCTTCTGCGTGTTATGTTCCACGCCTAAACTGGGGGTGTATGAAAGTGAAAAGTAACGTGGTTAAAAACGTCAACAATGCTTTTCTGAATCTCAGCAACAAATTTTGGTTCTTTTTTTCTCTTATTATTGGTGTTATCACAGTGTCTGGGGATAGGAGCCCCATTGTGCTAGTTACACTTTTATCTAGCCAGAGCTAATTCACCACTGGCCAACTGACAATCTATAGACCAGGGGTCTCAAACATGTGGCCCATGGGCTACGTGCAGCCCCTAAAGCTATTTCCTGCAGCCCACAATGATGCAATAGTTACTGATATTTGTAATACCATTGTATGGAAAGGTTTTAGTGGTGACGCCCTCAGTCTACTGTATTAACCCTCATGCGGCCCTCTGCTAGTCCTCGTATGGCCCTCATGGTGATTTGAGTTTGAGAGCCCTGCTATAGGCTGGGGTGGTCAAACTTATGGAACTCAAGAGCCACACAAGTTGATTATTAAACCTTCAAGAGCCGCACTGAGGCATATAGCCATATACTTTTACCTACTAAACTGATTTGCTGACGTTCTTCCGCGAGCCATGCTTTTTCATTCAAGAGCCACATATGGCCCCTGAACCACATTTTGGCCACGCCTGCTATAGACCAAAACCATAAATGAAATGTCATCCCTGTTCTTGCAGATAAGGAGCTAAGGCATGCCAAAATGACACGGTTTGTCCTAGGCTATCTAAGGTATATATCTGTAGCCCCACTCTAGCATCTCAGCTACAAGACCACTCCTCTTCTCTTCCAAATTAGCTTGCCTTACTTCTGATACCTACTTGGGAGGTTGCACATATTCTCAGGATCTCTTTAGTTGCTCCTGGTGGTGGCATAATCTTATTAAAAAGCCCAGTTCTCAGACGTGGTGTTGGAACCAATAAAGTTTTCCTTGCCTGTGACACAGAAGAAGCCAGTTACAAGTCAGAATTTTAGGGGAAAAACTTATTTTTCTCTAAATACACAGAAAAAGAATCCTTCACTGCCACATGTTTGAACACAAAGACTGATGCTCCTCAGGCAAAAACACAAAAGCCACCACCTCAGAATTATTTATTTCAGCAAATCACGGGACTGGAAGGCCAGGGCCCTGCACTTATATGGCAGGACCAAGCATTACATACTGAGATATCAACCTTCTCCAATAAGCAAGACAATGAAATCTGAGATTATTGATTTAAAAGACAGACAAGACATTAGATGAGCCAATCTAATTATAGAATCATTCTCTGCAACAACAGTGGAAAAATGCAGTTTCCATCACAGACAACCATGTGAAACAGGGAGCACTAAAAGACATTCCATTAAAGTTATGGCTGCTATTCAATCTAATTTAGCTTTTTAGGCTTTTGCAAGTTTGTATCATGACATGACATAATACCATATGGCTCTGAGAGGTATTTTTAATCCACAGCTATCGTAGTAGCTGTAACATGAAGACATAGAGCTATGTGAATACTTTCATTCTGTTGAGAGAGGTGTCCCATGCCAGATAGCATATGCAGGAAGGAAAGCATGCAGAGGTGAGAGCAGAGGGCTGCTTGTCCCAGGTTCTGTTCCAGGCTCTCCCACTGGCTATGTCTGCACTATAAAAGCTAAGTCAACTTTATAAAGTTGATTTAATAAAGTCTACTTAAAGTCATCTCTGAGTAGACCTTATTAAGTTGACTTACTGAGTCTACACTGCATTAAGTCGACTTTACAAAGTTGACTTAACCCAGGGGACCCATTTAACATCAACTTAATAAAGTCGACTTTATAAAGTCAACTTACGTGGCCACACTGCACTAAGTCAACTTTAATATCCACATTGTGTTAAGTCGACTTAATAAAGCTGACTTAACCCCTAAAGTTGACTTAGGGGCAGGAGTTATTAAGTCGACTTAAACAAACCCTTAAGTCAACTTAAACAACTCCAAGTGCAGACAGGGCTTTGCTTAAGTCGACTTACGCCCATAGTGTTGACATAGCCACTGACTTGCTGAGTGCCTCAATTTCTCTATTTGCATAGGTGGCAATAATGCTTATTTGTAAAGCTCTCGTATGCAAGGTGCCACAGAAACACCATGTACCCTTGGACCAAGCAGTCATCTCCTGCACTTGGGATTTCATCCCCCTCTTGCAGGGGTGGTTCGATTACCTGCAACGTCACCAGCCGAACTCCTTCTAGTGGTTTGTCAGGGTCCACTTTGACCTCACTTGTTCTGCAGAACACTTCGAGATCTCTGATCGCATGGCAAGCCTCGCGAGACCCCTGCATCAACAAAACAGCATAAGAAGGAAAAGAGAAAAGAATACTCACTTACTTCCAGTGTTAGAAAGCGAGCGGTCTTCTGGGGAGCATCAGGGTTTACTTTAATGGTCTTGGCAGACTTGAACTCCTGTAAAGCCAGGAGTCTAGCTGCGGCATGCGACGCACCCTGTTGTCATAAGAGAACAGCATGTCACCAAGCTGTTCACAGCCTTCCAGAGCTGAGAAAGGCATGGCCCACCTTCCATCACACAGTAAGTTACTTCTAATTGACCCTCCGGACCAAGAACTTCACATTAAACCAGTGATGCTCCAGAATACATAACCACTCAGTCTGAAATCCAAGCAAGCAGCAGCACCAGAGATGCTGGTCCCTCATAATAGTGACTCAGTCTCCTTGTTTCAGCTGGAAGGCCTTTTCCTTGGGACAGTTACTTCCTCCTCTGCACCAGCTCAACTGCACTGGCTGGTTCGATAGGTTCATCCCCTGCCCATTCATCTCCATCCAACCGTCTGGAAAAGGAAGCGGTGGTTTGGTGGCAACAGCTCTCCCTCTTATGCTGCTACTCATAATACTGATAGCCTATGCGAGGAAGCCCAGGGGATCATTACTCTTAGTTCTCCTCCTGTGCAGAACTGTAGCCAGAGTTGTTATACGGCTCTTAATGCTTAACGGCCAAATCCACTGGGCAGGTGCATAGGGAGACGGAAAGAGCTTTCTGCTACTCAATACGCCCACCCGTGAAGCAGCCACAGTGCTACACCATCACTCCCAGAGAACAATTGCACATCAGAACAAGTCACCTGGCAAGCTGATAGAATGGCCGTGATCTCACGCCCTTGTGCATTTGGAAACTACTGCGGGACATGCAATGATGTTCTATAGGAATATTAATTGCCTTTTCTCCTTTTCCACTGCCCAGTTAAGGCTGCAGTTTGCCTACACAGAAAGAATTGCTTGGCTACCACTGTACAGTTACATTCACCAGCTGTGATCATTTACCAACCCTTATTTCAGCAGCACACTATAGACCAAGTGTGGCCAAACTGCAGCTCTTGAAAGGAAAAGTGCGGCTAGCAGACGAGCATGGTGGGGAGAAGTAGGGTGTGGTCCAGGATGGAGGGAAAGCAGTATTTTTACTGTAGCTCTAGTTTTCATGGCAACCTTAAATATTTATTAGACTCTGACATTAGTAGGATCAATAGTTGCCCTCTTTTTATGATAAAATTAAAGTGTGCAATGAATTTTAAACTTAGTAATTTTGGAGGAGATAAAAGTATATGGTTGTACGCCTCAGTGTGGCTCAGAAAGGTTTAATAATCAGCTCGTGTGGCTCTTGAGTTCCCCGAGTTTGGCCACCCCTGTTATAGACAGTGCAGCCTAGTGGAGAGATCACAAGGCTGGGACTCGAGGGACCTGGATTCCATTCTTATCTCTGCTCCTGCCTTGCTAGAGGACCTTGGGCAGGTCGTCTCTATGCTTCACTTCCCCCATCTGTAAAATGGGATAATACTGATCTACTTTGTAAAGCATTTTGAAATCTACTGATAAGAAAGTACTATACAAGAGCCAGCTCTTACTCCTAAACACTAAGTAATATAATATGAACTATACACCTCTCAAATTCTCCACATATATTTGCTAATTACTTTATGTCCACCCTGCCCCCTGCAATCCATCTCATCTGCTAAAGTTATTCACCATTACATGCACAGCTAGGATACATGATTGACAAACATTTTCAGATATACACAAGATTCGACCCAGTGGCTTTTCCTCCATAAATGTAATGTATCATTAAAAAAAAAAAAAGACCTGGATTTCCAGTCAAGAGATCATTTAGTTTGGCATATGGCAGGCATGCATATTGCTCATGTCAGTGCAATACCTTGAAATTGGGGATCCGGTGATGCACTGGTCTTGGGAAATCAGCCAGGTTATTTGCTTCCATGTAATCCCAGATCTTCTCCCGGATAGCCCATTTGGAGACACCTTACAAGAAGCAATAAGGAGGAGAATAAAGGTGATGGAATCAATGACATCATATAAAACAATGCAAAGTGCCAGGACAATGGAATAAAAAGTTAGACTTTCACCATAACAGACTGTTGAGGACATGCTGGACAGCTGCTGTGCGAATGGTCCTTGAGGAACTCAACTGCTTCACCACTGCCACTGGGAAAGAAGATCGCTCAGCTGCTTTATATATTAGGGTGCCGAAAAGCTTTCCACCCCTCGATCTGCCCTCCCTCATCAATCTGGAGAGAAGACCACAAGCCCCCCCTGCTCCCCTTCTTTTCCATATAGAGCACTGCTTGGCAAACCAAAAATTTAAAAAAAGCCATTTTTAAAAATTCCTTAAACAGCCAAGTGTTTGGAGAGCCAGAACAGCTGCAACTCCTGGTGGGGGCAGAACCACAAAGGGGCTGCCCAAGAGCCACACGTGGCTTGGGACCCACAGGTTGCAGACTCCTGACATAGAAGCACCCTTTTCTTATTTAAACCCCTCAGCCCCTCTGGACGAATTCTTCTGTCCCTCCTTGGGGCCACTGTCCCTCCCACCTGACTTTGCTCCAGGGCCACTGTCACCTGACCTCTCCCCACGGCCACTGGCTCCTCCCTGGGGTCACTGTCCCCTCCACCTCACCCCACCTCTCCCTGGGACCACTTGTCCCCCCACCTCACCTCTCCCCGGGGCCACTGTCCCCCCCACCTCACCTCTCCCCGGGGCCACTGTCCCCCCCCACCTCACCTCTCCCTGGGGCCACTGTCCCCCCTCATGTCACCTCTCCCCGGGGCCACTGTCCCCCCTCATGTCACCTCTCCCCGGGGCCACTGTCCCGGCCCCCCCCAGCCTAGGCCCCTCTCCCCCGGGGCTCCCCCCATCCCCCACCAGCCGGCGGCCCCACGTGTCTGCCGGGATACGGCGGCCGCGAGCGGACAAACCTCCTCAGCCGGAGGCGCGGGCGGCCGCGCGCGGGCGGCTGGGGATTGGCTGGAAGCTGGCGCGGGCGGGCGGCCCCCAGCCAATGGCGGGGCCTGGCTCCAGCTGTGCCGGCGCGCGGTGCTAGGCGCTGCACAGGCCGCCCGTGCGGGGCAGGCGCAGCTAGGGAGACTAAAGCAGGGGCCCTTCAGCCTGGGGGCGCCCTGTCGGGCTGGTCTGGCTGCTGAACCCCCCGTTTTCATCTCCCTTATAAAACGCTTAGCAAAACCAACCAACCAAAAAAATTCAAAAGACCAAGGGGCCCAGCAGGCTGGTCCTGAAAAGGTCTGACTTTCTTTGTAACCTGTTATCAAATACAGCAAGTGGAGTACAAATACTGCCCTGACAGAGCAGTGTAAGCCAATACTCCTTGCTTGTACGAAGTTTTACCCCCAGCATTTTATGGGATGGATAAATGTGTTATCTCTGAAAGGACCACAGGGCTCTCTTTTGAGTTGGCACCGACTTTCTTAGTGCTAAAAAAACAACAAGGAGTTGGAGAAGGAGAAGGAAATAGTGTGGCAGTTTAACAGATTTATTTTTTGCATGATCTTTCATGGGAGATCTGTGTGGCCTGTTGTGAAAGGAGACAAGTATCTAGATGGGTTGAGGCATCATCGCCTGGAAAACCTGTGCATGCACGTAGCCCTAGCTGAGCACCCACTGCTCTACATTCAGCAGAAAACACGTGGACATCACAACATGGGGTGTGTGTGAAACTAACCGTGAGAAAGGACAAGCTGGCACCAGCAATATCCATCATCATAAGCCGAGAATCAATAAAACAGGTTTTAAAAATGTTTGTCAGTTTCCAAAGGGATAGCCGTGTTAGTCTAGTCCAGCCAAAAAAACAAGGAGTTGTGTGGCACTTTAACAGATTTGTTTTTCCCATGAGCTTTCGTGGGAGAAAATCCCACTTCGCATCTGATGACATGGGATTTTCTCCCACAAAAGCTCATGCGAAAAATAAATGTTAGTCTTAAAGTGACACACAACTCCTTGTTTTTTTTTAAAAAAATTCTGGCCCTCTTGGTTCACCTAGGACTCCACTCCAGCAATGCTCTACACAGGGCCAGCTCAAGGGGTTGTGGTGCCCCAAGCCAAATTTTAATTTGGTGCCCCCCCATCTCATTCATGGAGATTGAAAACAGTTTTCCAAAGTGCATAAATCTCCAGCATCTGCCTGCAGAGGGATTTAAAGTGCACTCTGCCTACATGACTTAAGCTGCAGCTTGACTAACAGTGCCTGAGCTGCTAGGAAAGAGTTGAAGAGGCAGGAGCCAGCCTGATCTTCAGGGGGGCTAGGTGCCCCTAAGAACTATCACCCAAAGCCATGTCTGTCTCTTGCCTCACAATAGAGCCAGCCCTGGGACTACCTGCAGAGCAAGTAAGTGCGGTTATCTCCACCTCACAGATGGGGAAGTGAACAACAGGGAGATTAAAACCCCAACACGGAAAAGGCCTTAAGTACATGCTTCTAAGAGTGGGTAGTGATTTACCCAAGATCAGCCAGGAAATCTCTGGCAAAGCAAGGAATCAAATTCAGCACTCCCCCAGCCCAGCTTCTAAACCACAAGACCTTCCTTCCTCTCACTTTTTTCTGGCACTCAGCTGCAAACTCACATGCACAGCAGGAAGCGATAGGAGGCAGTGGAAATGTCTGGGTAGAAACCTTGGTGGGAGAAGAGTATGCATACCCTTGCATGCCGTAAAATTTTAATTTGCAATTACTCCCAGTGCAGTGGAAGTGCACAGGGGTAAAATGTATCTAGCTGCATGATTTCTTTACACAGCAGTGGATTTATTTATGTGTCTGATGAAGATACCAGTGTCTGGGCCTGATCAATGATTATAATGGTTTTACTGAGGTTTACTTCTTCAAACAACACACAACCTTTGGAACTCCTTTCCAGGGAATGTTGTGTAGAGCCCTGCACGGATGCAAAAATGTGGAACCGCATCCGATCGGCATCCGCTCAGTGATAACATTAATCCGATCCAAAATCCGCATGCCAGGATTTAGCTGCATCTGTAACCGCAGGTGCAACTGAGCTTGGGCTCACATACAACTATTTAGACTTCGATTGGTTCATTCCCCATATGGGTCCCACCCACTTTTCCTTTCTTGTTCGTGGTTTGCATGCTGTGCTATCAGATTTCTTTGCCCACCTATGAAATCTCTGATTGACAGCAATGGCTTGCCAACTGGAAGCAAGAAAAGGAAGAAGCGGGCAGGGGAATGAGCCAATCAAAGGCCAGCAGTGAGTCTTCAAGTCCCACCTTGAGACTCTGATTGGCTGGCAGATCACAATCTAGGATTGGCCAGAGTGCTTCCTGCTTCCCCTGTGCAGCAGCTTCTGCAATGGATCCCACTGTGATAAAGTAACAATAGAAGCTGCACCCATAAGTCGATCCGCAGCGATGAGTCTGTGGTTATCTGCACCCGCACCCGCGGATGCGGATACCCGCGGATCTGCACTGGATACCTGCAGATTTGCAGGTCTCTAATGTTGTGAGGGCCAAACCTCAATTCCAAAAAGAATTAGAAAAGTTTACGGAGAGTAGGTCTATCAGTGACTATTAGCCAGGGTGATCAGGGATGTAACCCTGTTCTCCGGGTGTTTTGATTGCCAGAAGCTGGCTATGGAGGCCGGGATGGATCATTTGATGATTGCCTGTTCTGTTCATTCCCTCTGAAACACCTGATATTGGGGCAACTGTTGGAAGAAGGGTACTGGGCTCGTGGACCGTTGGTTGAGCCAGTACAGTCAGTGAGATTTAGTTCTGATTAAGCATTGCACAATGGGGTCCTATGCTGTTGAGGATATTTTGTTAACTGGACTGCTTCCTTGTCACGGATCAACCCATCAGCCAAAGTCTGCTGCTCATGGAGTTCTCAAAGCCAGCAGGATTTCTGAGTCCTGAAGCTTTGGGCCAGCGGAGCGTTGTTATAGGATTCTGCCCCACTCCAAGTAAGGAGCCGTCATGGAATGTTTGATTTAAATGAAGTATCCTCTTGTGAGTTTCTGGATGTGATGTTCTTGGCTCCGCTTTCTTTTCTGAAATGTCCTCTTTGGTGGGCAACTGTTATGTTATAATTCAGCAGCCTGCAGCTGGGGATTACAAGGTGTCTTTTAGCTCACTCTTAATAAGAACAATATAAATGGTTGTGTGACCCAAATTCATGAACAATGGTGATATTCTTTCTGAAATTAAATATACAAAGGGACATGCTGTGCCATAAATTTTAAAGTGCAAATCAGTGGGGAGTCCCACTTCAAAACTGAGAACACAGGTTATAGAAATATCTTGCTCTTTCTTTTGATTATGCAATCTCTGGAAAAACACATTAATAAAAAAGCCCCACAACCGATCGTGTTTTCATTTAAATCCAGTAATTCATGAACAGAACAATGTAAAATCTTTTCATGGAATTTCAATACCCCATGCTATGCAATATAGCGTTTCTCTCACTTAAATTTAGTAGAATATTAAATTACAGTATTTATTATTAATTATAGAATTAAAATATTCCAAAAATGACTCAAGGAAGACACAGTTTCAAGAGTCTTAACATTCCTGTATGGAGTGGAATACGAGGTCATGGGAACAATGAAACCTAGGTTTATTTTAAAGGGTGGTGGAGGGAGGAGGCTTATGAATTTGGTTTCTAATCTGCTTGGGTTGGATGCTTCTGATATACATCCACAGTCAGAACTGACTGTTACTGTGCCAGCCAGAAAGCAGAACAAATTAGATGCTCTGTTCTGAACAGTTACAGATGTGCTGCTGGGCAGATACAAATGCATTTTCTCCTCGCTACGGCAGTTGGTTGCGTAACTGTTTTCTCTGACAAATCTGTATAAATAAAAGTCAGCTCTTTAGGAAACCTTTTCTGCTCAAAGTTCACTGTGAATTTTTTGGACATCAGTTAATGTGAACATGCTTGGCTAAGGGTGTTAGAGAAGACTTAGTCATCTTGGTCCTGACGCTGTTTCTCTCGCTGCTCCGATAAAAACAACTAGGGCCCACGGCCTGCACTGGGATGCATTCAGGAAGACTTGGGGCAGGTCTACATTGTCTGCCCTTTTCTGCAGCAGTCGAATGGAGATATGCAAGTTTCCTAAAATAACTTGCGTATTTGTGTTCGACTTCCCAACTTCTGGCACATCCATCCACTGTGATGAGTCGAAGGGAGGGACCTCAGCCCTACCTATTTGCGGGGGTGGTATTCGGGGTCGAACTTCCTGATTGGCTGAGTGGGTCTTCATAGACCTGATCAGTCAATCCTGAAGTTCAAACCGATGGTGGTGAATTAGCCATCATCAATGAAGTCAAGCCCTTGTGCGCCAAAATAGGGTAGCAGTGAAATCAGTGGTTTTCCATCAAGCTGTAACAGACCTTCACGGGGATCAAGTCTTAGATGTTTGGGGATTTTGAAGCCAGTCCTTCATTTCTGATTCATGCAAAGCTTTCAATGACACTGATGGCTGATTTATCTGTCTTCAAAGGGTGTTCAGGACAGGGCCTTAGATGAGCTATTTATAACCTCTCTTTAATTCAGAATAATTATGATACTCTCAGACTGATGAAGCAGAATCTTGGGAAGGATATGGACTCTATATGAACTGGAGTGTCCGTAATCATCACCTCCCCCTTTAGAAATCATATACTGTGTGTCAGAGAAAAAGATGGTCCCTGGAGCTAACGTAGGATTTGGAGACATGGGCCCCAGGTTCACCATAGACTTCTTATAAAACAAACAAGGAAACTAACAATTTTATTTATTGGATGAGCTTTTAAGAGAAAATAGACTTCCTATGTGACCTTGGGCAAATTAGTTACAGCTTTATGTCTCAGTTTCCCATCTATAAAGTGAGGCTGATAGTACTTTCCTACCTCACACTGGTTCTGTGAAGATAAATATATTAAGATCATTGGGCACTCAGATGGAAGGTGGTAGAAATATGTTAGATAGATTTCATTATACATCTTAAAAAACCAGCAAAAAACCAGATGCTTAAAAGAATTGGTCTTCTAACAAAGGTAAAGTAAAATTGTTCTTGCTACATGTAGGTATATTTTGAGATGGGCTCTTAAATCAGCAACTTGTCTAAAAAGTGAGGTCTCTTCCACAGGTTTCATGCATCAGCTGTTGTTTGATCCCATGAAGCTGAAATTTCATTTGAGTAAAATCACTTTCCCAGGATCCCTTTTCTTACTGTCCTACATATATTGCCAAATTGTGCTGAAGTATGGCGGGGCCGATCCAGCTCCCACTCAAGTTAATGGACAGTCTCTCCTGGGTTTCAGTAGCAGTTGAATCAGGCCATAAATAGGCATAGTAAAGGGGAATCCAGTGTTTCTCAATGGCCAGTCCATGGACAGGCACCAGTCCCTTAGATCTCCCTGACACAGTATAAGAAGCCAGTCCCTGGTACCAAAAAGGTTTAGAAACACACTTCTTGTCTCCTATAATTCACGCATGCCACATTTCACAGTGGTATATGAGTACTTATTCACTGTGCTTTAAAATTTGAAATCTGTAATTTGAATTGAGCAAACTTCTCTTGGCAAGAGAGACTCGCTTTCAAGATTACACACAGCTCTTCAAGCTGAAAAATTTGTCTTTCAAATCAACAGAAGTTGGTCCAGTAAAAGATATTACCTCATCCATTTTGTCTCTCTAATCTCCTGAAACCAACAGGGCCACGCAGCATTGCATGCGGCCACAGAGAAAGATAAGCCACTGTCTTGGATTATAAGAACTAATAAATTCAATCATTTAATCAGAAGAGAAAATGTGAAAATCTTTCTTGCAGTGTTTCACAGTTTTATAAAAAGAAAACCAAGGAAGGATTCTAAAATCCAGGAATTCAAGTCCCCTTGGTGTTTTTCTGGCGATGTCTTCAATTTATGCAAACTCTTTTTGTGGCAAGTCCTTTTTTCCTGCTTCCTAAATGCACACATTAAGGACAGTAATAAAAGAAAGCCTGCAATTTTCCTGAGTGCAGATGCATTGCTATGCTTTATTTTCTGTCCTGGGGATGAAAAAAGACAGAGATGGAGGCAGTCCAGTAATTTTTTATAATGTTTTGATTTGAAGAATTTTTAATTAAGCAATTATGGTAGCTAATACTGTGCAAAATACTAGTAAAGACAACTGTGGAATCCTTGGGTGTCCTTTGCTTAGGAGAAATAAAAACTAACTTGGAAAAAAATTAAAAAAACCCCCAGAACACAGCTATTTTGCTTTCTTTTACTGAAATGATATGTTAGATTTGGCTTGTTATGAAAAAAGTTTCTGTTTCCTAGTAAACTCTGTAGGTTGTATAATGTCTTGCACAGGAAACAATAAAACAATTGAGGCTTCTCGAGGGAGTCAGCGTTGAACTGACTAAGTCGCTTTGAATCAGACACATTTGGCTCTTCTTTTGCAGCCCTGATTTGGTGTGTGTTTGGGTCATTTTTCCCATGCCCATTTTCAGATCTCGCAAGCGTTGCTGTCTTAGTCCCCGATTCTGCAAAGAGTTACCCCTCTACTTAGCTTTAAGACAGGTTTGTGGGTACATTTTTTGCAGGTCTGTGGGATGCTAAGTGTAGCTTAAAAAACAACAAGCAGTTGTGTGGCACTTTAAGACTAACAGATTTATTTTTTGCATGAGCTTTCGTGGGAGAAGATCCCACTTCCTCAGATGCCCATCTTCGAAGTGTCTGTCACAAGAGGAGGACTGGGGCCAGGCTGTGAGACCTAGTATTTTCAATTCCAGTTCACTTCAATAGGAGCTGAGAGTGCCTAACACCTTGCAGAATTCTATGAAGCATCTGAGGAAGTGGGATCTTCTCCCACGAAAGCTCATGCAAAAAATAAATCTGTTAGTCTTAAAGTGCCACACAACTGCTTGTTGTTTTTTTACTGGACTAGACTAACATGGCTATCCCTTTGGAAACTGATAAGTGTAGCTTGTCATTGCCTGAGCAATGTTTCTTCTTTTGAATAAACTCTTGCCTCCCATCTCTGTCACCTGCTTCATGGAGCAATCTCCCCAAAAGCTAAAATGCAAAATTCACGCCAGACACTTGTTGCATTTTTGATCCCCGGCCCCCCAGCTGCTCTATCAGCCCAAGTCCTTAAGGTGTCAGCACCAAGGTTTTTACCATTGTATGGTCATGGAAAAGAAATATTTAAATTCTCCCTTACTTCCCCTAGAGGGCACCAAAACCCACAAAGTGGGCAAACCAGGCTCAGAGTGGGGGCATTCAGGTGATGTTTGCCTGCGACTGCACTTGCCTAGCAAAGCAACTGGCTCTCTTGCTGCCTTTGTCGAAAACCAACGGGACAAATCTCCTGTCTGATGATTTCAATCTGGACAAGCGGGTCTTTACAGCGGCTTGTGTTGTTTCTGCATAAAAACAGTTTCCAAGCTTGCAAGAAAATTTCCAAGCGGGGAGAGGGGGAATCCTGTAGTGGAAAGGTTCATGTTCTCGTTTTATGGTGTGCACCCAGGGTAAATAAAAGCTTTAAAGACAAAACTTCTAGGCATGTAGAAGCTGTTGTTCAAATAAGTTAAGCAAACAGTGCTCCCGGGAGTCCTGAACGGGAAAACAAAAAGAGCCGGGGCGTCCCAGGGAAAAGAGAATATTTCTTTTCCTCTTCGCACTCCTCGGTGAAAGGATCTCTCTCTTTCTTTCGTTTGGGGCCGAAACAGCTATTTTCTCCTGTGGTTAAACCCTGTGCTTTTTCAGATTCATTTGATTAAAGCTCCACAGGTTTTCTAAATGCAGGATGCGGGGACAGAGTTCATCTTTTTGATTTTCTTTAGAAACTTACAGTCGGTAAAGTGCTACCAGTGATGGGCGGATGGAGGTAAGATTTAACAAAGGCAGTTTGTTAAGACAAAGCTTAAATCTCTAGGAAATAATATGTCCAGAAGTTAAAAACTCGCCAGCGTTTCTTTGGTCAGAGTTTTGCCTTTACAACTTTTTAAAATTTGTGTATGTTGAAAGAAAGAAAGAAAGAAAGAAAGAAAGAAAGAAAGAAAGAAAGAAAGAAAGAAAGAAAGAAATCCGTGTATGCCTGTGATGTGCTTTTAAAACAAGCAGGTCTTTTCAGAAATGTTGCACTGAATGCTAAAGTTTAAAAATGTGAAGCCTTTCTAAAACATTTCAAACAAGCCTCGTTTCTCTGTTAATTCATTTAAATGAAGCTTCAGCAAGGCTAAACTAATTCGCTTTTTGTTCTCTCGTGACAATCAGCACGACATTTATTCCAAGTAAAGAAATCGAGGCATGCCATTTGAATATATTTACACCAAAACGAAGATGGACATTTTCAGGAAATCAACCGGATTTTACTATCAGCTTCCATTAGTTTTCTTTGGGGGGGGGGGATTGATTTTAAAGCATTACATCAAAATCTTTCCCTTTTGTATCGAGGGGGTCACAGACAGCTTCTGTGATCGTCGGGAGCTCCGAGGAATGGAGCATTAACCCTGCTCATGTAGGTAGTGAGCAGATTTGGTAAGACTTTTTTGTCTTTTTTGGTAAGACTTTTGTCACACACACGCGAGGGAGAAAGTCTTTCTGTTAAACAAGTTCTTGTCTCTTTGCAGCGTTGCCGCTTCCCGAAGTCTAACTTGCTTTGCCTAAATTGTGAGATGATCTACAAAGTCGCACGACTTTTTTCCAGCAGGCACGGCTTGAGCCGGTGGCTCTCGATTGTCTTTTCACTTAAATTCGCCTTTCAGCGATCTGGAGGCAAAGGGAGGTGGTTTGGGGAGTAAGAAGGGGGTCGTGTTGCCTTCTTGGTCTGTTTGCTTTTTGAGATAAACGTTTTCCACAATCAGCGGCGTGCGGAGCTCACAGCAGCTTTGCCAAGGCAGGACTTTACACTCCCTTAACGTGCCTCCCTAATTAGGCGACTCTGATGGCCTGTAATGAAATCATTAGGGATAGCAAGAGGGGCGGGTTTCACAGACCCAAGAAAACCCCTCTCGCTTGTGCTCCTGGGCCGCTCGATTTTCCACCAGCTCCCAGAAAGGACAGTTCGCTTTGAACTCTTCCAAAGCATCTGTAATTTTGCCAGCCCCCCAACAAACAATTTGGACTAGCCATTTGATTTGCTATCAGCTTGAAAGCAGGCTCTGCCGTCCCTAGTTTTCAGCGCTAAGCTTTTTAGCCCCAGAAAAGGAGAAAGCCTTTCTAACCAGTCTCCAAAGGGGCGGAGGGGTGTCGATTTGCCTTTTAAATGAAAAGCAAAGCGGCTTTCTACCTCGGTCCACATTTCGGGGTTAAAACTTGGAAAAACAACCCAGCCCACCCTGGCAGGTTTCCCTGCTTATCAGCCATCCCGTGCCTTTAGGAAACGTCAGGCTCTCCCGCCGGCAAAGGCAAGCCGCGCAGGAGGCTGGCTCCTCACCTCGCAAACGCCTTTAAAAATCCCAGGCGCGCACGCCTTCCTGCGCGGCCGCTCGGCCCTCGCCCCGCCGCGCGCGCTGATTGGCCGGAGCGGCCGCCAGGCGCGCTGCCATTGGCTGCCAGCGGAGGCGGGAGGCGTGGCCGGCGAGGAGTAAAAACTCGCCTGCCGCAAGAAAAGTTTGGAAAGTTGCCCCAAGCCTGCGAGGAGACTCGGCCTCTGCGCGGCTCGCCGGAGGCTCCGCGCACGGACAGCGCCGGGCACCCTGGCCTCTCCTGCGCAGCCCTGCGCCCTGTGCCTGGGGCCCGGCGGCGGAGCCGCTGCGGGGCTTTTTTGGCCGCCCCCTTTCCCCTTCCTTTTCCCCTGGCCTCGCCTCCCTGCTCCCGCGCCGCCCCCGAGCCCATTTCCACGGGGAGATCCGCCGGAGGATGCGGGGGCTGTAAAGGCGCCGTCGGATTTTGCCTCCTCCCGCGCCCAGGCCGCCCTGCAGCCCGCCCGCCCCGTCGAGGATGCAGGCCCGCTACTCCGTCTCCGACCCCAACGCCCTGGGGGTGGTGCCCTACCTGGGCGAGCAGGGTTTCTACCGCGGCCCCGGCGGCTACAGCGGCATGGCCGGCCCCATGGGCGTCTACTCCGGCCACCCCGAGCAGTACGGCCCGGGCATGGGCCGCTCCTACGGCTCCTTCCACCCGGCGCAGCCCGCCGCCCCCAAGGACCTGGTGAAGCCGCCCTACAGCTACATCGCCCTCATCACCATGGCCATCCAAAACGCGCCCGACAAGAAGATCACCCTGAACGGGATTTACCAGTTCATCATGGAGCGCTTCCCTTTCTACCGGGAGAACAAGCAGGGCTGGCAGAACAGCATCCGCCACAACCTCTCGCTCAACGAGTGCTTCGTCAAGGTGCCCCGCGACGACAAGAAGCCGGGCAAGGGCAGCTACTGGACGCTGGACCCGGACTCGTACAACATGTTTGAGAACGGCAGCTTCCTCCGCCGCCGCCGCCGCTTCAAGAAGAAGGACGTGCCCCGGGAGAAGGAGGAGGCTCGGCCGGGCAAGGAGCCCGAGCGGCCGCTGGCCATCAAGAGCGAAGCGTCCTCCTCGCCCGAGCTGCCGCTGGTGCCCAAGGCGGAGGCGCTGAGCCCCGCCAGCCCCCGCAGCGTCGCCTCCTCGTCCACCCCGTCGGGCTCCACCGAGAGCTCCCTGCCCGAGCAGCCGCCGGGCCCCGCCGCCAACGGGCTGGCCGGCTTCAGCGTGGAGACCATCATGACCCTGCGGACTTCGCCGCCCGGCGCCGAGCTCAGCCCCGCGGCCGCCCCGTCGAGGGCGCCGCTGGGCTACCAGCCGCTCTACCCCGAGCCCGGCGCCAACTACCACTGCAGCATGCGGGCCATGAGCCTCTACGCCGGGGAGCGGCCGGCCCACCCGCTGGAGGAGGCCCTGGCCGAGCAGCCCGGCGCCGCCTCCTCGCCGCTGCCCCCCGACGGCGCGCTCGCCTCCGCCTCCGCCGCCGGCCACCCGCCGCCCGGCCAGGCCGCCTCCTGGTACCTCAACCCCGCGCCCGAGCTCGGCCACGCCTTCGGCTCCCAGCAGCAGACTTTCCCCACCGTCCGGGACGTCTTCTCCTCCCACCGGCTCGGCCTCGACGGCTCGCCCCTCGGCGAGCACCAGGTGAGCGGCAACAGCTGTCAGATCCCCTATAGATCCGCGCCCTCCCTATACCGCCACGGCAGCCCCTACTCCTACGACTGCGCCAAGTACTGAGCAGCCGGGGGGCCGGGGCTGTGGGGACGCTCCGGCCCTCGAGGGCTTTGGGCTTGGGGGAGCTAGACGGCTAGGCTGAAGCCTGGGGGGTCCTGAGAGTAAGTCACGGACCGATATCTCAGCCGTCCTTCTGCGACTCAAAAGCAAAGTAGAGTTTTATCTATAGCTATAGCTATATATAATGTCCTGGGTATTTGGGGTTTTTTTTGGAGGTCTCTTATCGTGTGGATGTCTAGTCAGGCTAATTTGCAGAGCCGTTAATATAATATTTAAAGTTGAGTTCACTGGATTATTATTTTTTTATCTTGCCCAGCGATTCCCAACAGCCAAATGAATGACAAGTCGTTTCTCCTTCCCCCCCTTTTGGACAATTCTGCAATGGTGTTTTTATTTAGAGCTGTTCTTAGGAGACGAGGAAATAATTTATTTGTTGTTGTTGTTGTTGTGGCTGGATTTTTGGGGAAAAAAGACAAAGTATCTGATACTTTAAAAAAAAATTACGACGTGCGGTGTTTTGTATAATAGCCTCTCCCGGACCATTCCTGAGAACTATTTGTTTTATTCTGCTTCACGTTTGTTAGTCTTATGTGGGCTTCATTGTTGTACTTACCTTAAAATAAATCCATGTTGTTGGTATTTTTCTGCTCAGAGATCTGGCGCAAGTGTGTGTCTATGTGCGCCTTTGCAGTTTTCCCTCATCCTTTTTCCTTTTCAGCCAGAAAACCTGTCTCAAAGCAAGGTAGTTTTCCTGGCCGTGGTTATTCATTTAACAGAGGCTCAGTTCACAGGCCGATCTGCTGCGGAGCAAATAGTTGAGCTGCAAACGAAAACACACGGGCAACCCCGGCTTAGTTTAAAGGTGCTTTCCAGGGGCTGAAGTTTGGCAGACCATTTTGCAAAGACAAGACAATTTGCCAGCTTTAAACTGGAGGGAGGCTCTCCAGTCCTCAAACTATATGAGTGAAAGATTGGCATTGCGGGTAATCTCTCTTAGTTTAACCCATTTCGGACCCTTTTGTTGTAAATCGGAGGATGCGATCCGAATTCAGTCAGTTCCTTCTCAATTCTGCAGACAGTTGACACGTTAAAACAAACAAAAAGAGACAGTTGTAGGTAGGATAAATTAATAACGTCCTGCGGGAGCAATTAGAGCTCTCATTTGATCCGGATTCATTAGGAAGCCCTACTAACTGCCCCAGAAAATTAGCGTGAGCTCGGTTTTGCAGCATCGTGTGAACGCTTTCTCTTTTCATTCGTGTCTTGTACAAAAGAGCTGGCTTGGTCTCACTTTCCCCAATTTGAGGTCTGACACCGGGGGCCGACAGCAGGCGTGTTAAATCCACCAGCCTTTTCTCGCTTCGGATCTCTCCTAAGCACCTTTAATTACGTTTCGGACAGGCAAGGGAGAACTGTTTTAGGAGTAATAAAAATAGGAGCCCAGCCTTGTCTGCCATGTCGATAAAGAACGAAGCAGCCTTTAGATAAAAAGGGTCCTGGGAGTTTTGCAAACTAATTTCGGTTGCATTAACACCATTTTCTAGCGAACCGATGGGCTGACTGCAAAGCCAGTCAAAAAGCATCGGTGTTCATCTGCGAAATAACAGAAATAAATGGAGCAAAATAAATACCGCTGCGGAGGAGAGGTCTCCAGATCTCCCACAAAACCAAACCCCAAAAAAGCGAATAGGGCTCTGGACAGGGAAGATACAGCTCATGGCAGACCTGGGACAGGAATTGATTTTGAGCTGGCCAACGTCAAAGGCGGTTTAATGCTGGCAAAGTGCATTGATGCTCTTGGTGTAAATGAAAAGCGAGTAACAATCATTGGTGCTGTACTGAAGTAAGGTGCCTATAAAACTCGAGCAAGTTTTGCCAAATGCTCCAGCTTTTTGTGGTCTTAATAAAAGGGAGGTGGAAGGAAAAAAAAGGAGGAGAAAAATAGCCACTTCCCCCCCCACCCTTCCAAATCCTCTCGCTTTCTTCTAATTAAGCTGCAGAAAATTTCACATTTTTCCCCATCTCTCTGTAAAGCAGCAGCCCCCCAGCTTGCTCTGCACGTTATCAGCTGCTTGCTTAAAAACAGGTGTTTGCCCTTGAGTTTCTCCAGCTTCTCCTCTCCTGGGGAGAAGGTGGGCTGGGAATATTCCCTGCAACCGTGTGTGAGAGAGAAAGTCAGAGGTATACCCGCTAGCCCTGGGCATGAAATATCCCACTTCTCCATAGCAGGCTCCTTGCTGGAGCCAGGGGGCACATTTCCTTTCCCAAACGGGGGGCCCCTAGGCTGGAGGATGGGGTTGCAGCTAGGAAACAGGCCGTGTCATCCCCTGCTGTCCCTAAGTGTCCAGACAATTTGGCCCCTTTTTTTCCTTGTTTAAAGGGTTAGGCCACTGGGGGCGATTCAGCGGCCAGGGGCACTTAGTGACCCATTGGGGAAGTGTTAATCCGGTTTGGGATTCTCAGGCTGGCTCCGTGTAAACGCCTAAGGGCGAAAAGGGCGCTCCAGGCTTTCTGCACTGCGTTATTTTATTGCAGTCCCATTTTCCCATTTTGGGGGGGATAAAGCAGCAGACAGAGACCTCCTGAGGCTGCTGCCAGAATCAGGGGTGTGTGTTTTTCTCCCGAAAGGGAAGACTCCAGCTGGGGCTGCCCTGATTTCCCTGGCATCTGGCTCCTTTGCTGGACAGTTCCGGAGTGACACCGGCCTGGGCGCACAGCAAAGTCTCGCCCAGCAGCCGGGCCGGATGGTGCAGCCCTCGGGGAGCCTCCTCTCGTTTGATCTTCCACATTTTCCTCCCGGTTGAGGCTCGAGCTGTTTTCCAGACACAACATCGAGCCCTGCCCGGCCGGTCGCGGCTGTTAGCAGAAAAGCAAAGCCCGGAGGAGGAGACAGAGAAACGGTGCAATGATTTTGACTCGATTTCCCCTCCCAGAGTGAAGGCGCTCACTCGCATCAAGCCCAGCTTTCTCGCCGCTGTCCCCGGGCTGGCTGGCTTTCTGCAACACCACTCCATGGTCATCCCTTTTCTTAAATCCTCCGGAAAAGAAGGGAGTTAACGTGTCTATCTCAGGGCCCCCCGAGCCTTTTCTCCACGCTGCATTTGGAAATGGCAAGGTTTAACAGGCCGCTAATTTCCTATTAGTTGGGGCAGGGTTTGGGGCTTAGAAATTTGCCTCCCGTACAAAATTGCACGCCTTGACCGATGTTACTTTTTCTCTTTTTGCACCTTTTTTGGTCACTAACATGGGCGTGCTAATGTTCAGTCCTTATTTGTTTTTCACTAAGAAAAGGAAAACCTGACAGGATCAGTACCCAAAAACACCATCTAGCAAACACAGCCTGTTTTTTTGTTTATTTTTTCCCCCAAGGGCCAGATTGAGCTAGTCCATTGGAAAAGCAGGCGAGAAGGCGGGGTGTTTTCCATAAAAGCGAGCAATAGTCACTCTGAACTAGGCTGATTTTTCCTTAAATCTGTCCCTTTCGTTAAATCTATCCTTTTCCTGGTTAAATACTGATCTCACCCCTTTATCGATCAGATTGCCTCCTTTATCTCCCCCCGCAAACTGCTGTAGCCTTTTTACCTCTGCACTGATTTGATAACCTACAAGCAGAAAAGAGACCCAACATTTCCTTGGCGATTTATTTTCCTCCAAGGAGCCTTTTGGATCCCAGGCTGGTTAGCTCACAGGCAGGCAGGGGACCTGTGAGGAAATTATTATTTAAATCTGGGGCTACAGACTTTGAAAGGAGAGCACGAGTTTTCCTGGCAGGGGTTCGCCTCAGTTTCTTTTCCCTGACTAGTTTATAAAAGAGATCTGCTTTCCCTAAATGTATCTGAAATACTTGCTGTAAAAGCGACCCTCTAGTCACTGGTTTGTTCAGATTTTGGTGAGGTTTTTTTTTTAAAGGTCCCATTTTTGCAATAAGGACAACAAAAGGGATTTTAAAGCGATCGGGGTTATTCTGGTCCTCAGGTGGTTTAAACGGGGGGAGGGCAATGAGAGTAGTGCTAAAATCAACACGATTTAAAGTGTTCACGGTTCTTGCTCTGCAAGAGAAATAAAGAGACCGCAGATTTTTAGCTGGTGAAGCGATTTGTCGAATAGATACCCTAGTATCTCTGCCCCACCCCAATAATAGTGGGGAAGCCCGTTTGCTTTCTGAAAGGATGGAGTCAGGTGTCTCTCTGGGGAGGACAGGTCTGTCGCTGGCGTGGATGGAGGCAGGCTCGCTGGGGTGTGTTTAGGGCGTTTAACCAGGTGCTGATGATCGCTCATTTCCCCCCAAATACCCTGCTCAGGTGCTGGGGTCCCCCAGCTTCCCCCCCCCCAGCCCTCGCTAGGGGCCCAGCCAACGCTGCGCATCTTGCAGGATCCTGTCTGCTGCCCGCTGGGGGCCCAGCAGCAATCCCGGGGCACCATTGAGGGCCAGATCCTGGGGCCTTTACCCAGTCACAAGCCCAAAGACATCGGGGGGGGGGCTGGGTTCAAATTTTGGCTCACGAGGGCCGAGATCAGCTTGTCGCAAAGAACAAACCCTCTCCCACCAAAGCTCAGCCGGTAATTTTTTTGCTTTTTAAAAGTGCCACCAGCCGCCTTGTTTGTTCCCTCAAGAAAGTCGCTGTGAATCTCTGGTCTCCTGGCCCCAGCCTTGTCTGGGCTTTTGGGGGGCTGGTGGGTGCCACTGAGCACTGGGAACACATGGCAGTGCCCAAATCGCTTTGAACTTCGCTGGGGTGTCAGAACTGCGGCCTGCCCAATTTTCCAGGACCTTTAATTCGTCTGAATGGCCACACGTTGAGTGACACCATAGCCCATCTAGCCTGGCGTCCAGTCCTCCCACAGTGGCCAGGGCCAGATGCTCCAAAGGGAATCCCCCCAACAAGGCGGGGCACGGAGCCTCTCCCTGTCCTCCCGTCCGGCTTCTGTCTGTCTGCGGGGTAGGGACACCCAGAGCATGGGGCTTCCTCCATGACCGTCTTGGCTAACGGGGCCTGAGTGACCTCCCCTCCCTGAATTTGTCTCATTCTTTCGGGAAGCCATTAACGCTTTTGCGCTTCACATCATCCCGCGGCAAGGAGTTCCGCAGCTTGCCTGCGCGTTGCGCTACATCCGAGAACGACAATTGTGTGGGCTGTGCATGAGCCCTGCCAACCCGGAAAACAAACAAACGAATTTTTCACTCCGGTGTCACCCCCTGACGAAGCTCACCCGTTTACTTTCCAGCTTTGCACGGGTATATTAACCTCCCACTGAGCTTCGCTTCCCTTCTAGCATGGCCTTGAGAGCCTTGATGGGTTTTTTTTGTCGCTGGTAGAGTTCCCCTGATGGGGACAGAGTCACTAGAGCCAGGAGCAGGGGCGGAGAAAGAAGCCAGAGGTCCCTAAGTAGAAAGTGCTTTGACACCGGTTTCGCAGCACGAGAACTGTTTTGAATTCGAATTTGGCCCCGAGCACAAAGTGTTGCTGCTCCTGTGCGCTGGGGACTCCTGCAAAGCATTAGCCAGAATGATGTCCAGGCCTGTGGGCTGATCAGGCTGGGGTGGCTAGCAGCAGGTCGCTTTCATTCGGGTGCCCCCCACCCATTTCTGGCCGTGGTCCATTTTTAGGAACCTGTCGGGGGAGCCGCTGCCTCTGAGCCAGCTCGGTCTTGTGATTTTAGCAGCTTCCAAACTCCGGCCTCTCTTTGCTGTCGGGGGTGGCCTGTGCCGGGACAGCCTCCCCCTGCCTGCCTCCCGCCCAGTCCCTCCCAGCCCTGCGCTGCGGAGCCGCTCCGTTTACAAGCCACTTCGGATCAGGGCTGCTCCCAACCAGCTCCTGTCCCGAGTTTGCCGGGGACCAGAAGAGGGGACCGCGGCCGGTGAGCTCGGAGGCAGACCCGGACTGGAAACTCTGCAAACCCAGGCGAAAGTTTGCATTTCCCTCCCCCGGGATTTCTTGCAGCTCTGTGAGCCTGGACTCCGGGCCCCCTGCCATCTCCGGGAGTATTTATTATTTTAATATTTCTTGCTTGGGTTTCTCAAGGAGACGCACTAGAGCCTGTGAGAATTTAAATAAAGCGGTGGGGTGGGTCGGGGGGGCTTTCCACGTCCATCTCCCGTCTCATTGTCCACGGCGGATGTCGCCCGGAGCCGCTTTGCAAGGAAGTTTTATGTGAAATAATGTTTCAGAAAGAGCTGCTTTGGAGAATTGATTTCCAAACCGAGCCAAGCTCCCCTCCCCTTTTCTGTGCGCCCTGATAGGGACAATCACAGTCTCTGGTTTGCTAGTAATCCAGCTCGCCCGATGGCCTAGCAAAGGGAAGGGTTTGCAGTTTGCAGATTAAAACGGGCCAGGCTCGGTGCATTTGCCCCTGAAGGCACGGCTGCACTCAAAGATTCACAAAGCGGCTCCCAAGCAGGCTCCCAAATCTGCGAGGTGCAACCACAAAAGGAGAATCCCAGGCATCCACTTTAAAAAAAAAAGCCATGTGCAAATCCCAGCCCAGAGGATTTCTTAATCTGCACCCAGCTGAAAGTGCAGAAATACAAGCCGAGGTGGTGAAGGGAGCTGAGCACCAGCTGGGGGTGTCAGGCCGGATCTGGGGCTCAGACCAAAGCCCCATTTGAGTCACTAGCTTTCCCTGGGCCAGGGGAGCCGTTTCCAAGGGCACGAGTCACTTCCCCACCTTTGCACCCAGAAGGGGGGCCAGGGCAACAGCCCGCAAAGTGACCCAAATTCAGAGCAAACCCCCAGCACCCAGGTCCCAAAGATTCACCTTTCCACGGCTCCCTAAAAATGCCTCGGTTTCCCCCTCACAGCCCGGCTCTCCGGGCCGCTTCGTGCCATCGGTTTTTAGCAGCTCCTCGCCTTTCAAAACTGGGGACCCAGCACAGCCCGCAGCCCTTTTCACCCCCCAAAATACTAGCCAGGGGCTTGTGGGTCTGTCCCAGCCCGAGGTGCCGGGGTCCCTCCACCGGCCTGGCGGAGCAGCTGACAGTGTGGGGGTCGGGCTCCCCCGGCACCTTTGATTTAAATCGTTACATCACCAAATAACCTTTTTTTTTTTTTTTGGAAAAAGAAACCCTGGAGGTCTCCAGTGGGAAGAGCATCACCAAATGCCTAATGTAAGCACCGGCCAGCTGTGTGCACTTGTAAAGTTGTTACAGCCCCCTCCTTGGTATAAACAGGAAAGTCCCTGACATAAAGCAACGGGCCCGCCTTCCCAAATCCTGGGCCTGCCAAGTCCTCCTTCTGCAAGCCCAGCGTGACCCCCAAATCATCAAAGCTCCCCTTCCCCTCTGCCCCCCTCCCTCACTCCTGGCTACATCACTAACCACTGGGCCACGCTCCCCCTGCAGCTTGTAGAGGCTTCCCTGGGCGCCAGCATCCTTTCTTCCCAAAGGGCAGGGGCGCACACCTGATCCCAACCCACGCCTGGAGACTGATGCGCGCCCCCTCCACGCAAAGCTGCTACCTGGGGGGCTTTGGTGGAAACGCAGCCCACCTGAAGCCAGATCCCCAGCGGGTGCAAAGCGGCGCGGCTGCGCGGGTTTACACCGGCTGGGGAGCCCCCACTTGGAGAGGGGGACTCCTCGGCTTTTCCTTGCAGCTCGGCCAAAAGCGAGCCTGGTTTTCTCCTCGCTGCCACCCCCCCGGCCCCGCAGCGCACACCCCGCTGCCTGGCTGGGCTCGCCCCGTCCAGGGTGGACGTGAGATTTCAAACATCAGATGCGTGCGTTTATATATTGGGTGCCCGGAAATTTTTCCAAATAAACACAGCTTGATTCGCCTTGGGTGGGCGACTTATCAAGAGCCTAATGCTCTAAACAAATGAAGGCGAAGCCCGCCGAGCCATTGGCTGCTCCCAAGGAGACACGTGGAGCGAGCTGGGGCTTGCGGAGCGGGGCGATTTTAATTAATGTGGGTGGGCTGAGCGCGCAAACGACTGTTTATCGGAGACAATTTATTTTCCAGCGCTAAGTCAACATAAACCAGCAAACTTCCAGCCCTTCTTTAGCAGTGTCCCCCCTCCAAAAAAGCGAGGGAGCGAGCTATGAAGCGGGCACAGAGCGAGAAGGCGCAGCCGGGGCCAGGGGCCGTCTTGCGAGCGGGAGGATCCGGAGTCACACCGCAGCCGCGATGAGCCACGTTTACAGCGGCCAGCTGCTGCCTCTCGGGGGCTCCTCCATGGTGTATGTGTACGGGCCCGACGTGAGCTTTGCAGCCGGGCAGGAGCCCCCCCAAAAGCCCCCGTACAGCTACATCGCCCTCATCGCCATGGCCATCAAGGAGGCTCCGGAGCAGAAGGTGACCCTGAACGGGATTTACCAGTTCATCATGGAGCGCTTCCCTTTCTACCGGGACAACAAGCAGGGCTGGCAGAACAGCATCCGCCACAACCTCTCGCTCAACCCCTGCTTTCTCAAGGTGCCCCGGGAGAAGGGGCGCCCCGGCAAGGGCAGCTACTGGACCCTGGCCCCCGGCTGCCTGGACATGTTCGAGGCCGGCAATTACCGGCGCAGGAAAAGGAGGAGCAAGGCGCAGGAGGGGAAGGGGCAGGCGGGTGGCCCCCGCCGGGAGATGCGGCCCAAGAGGGGCCAGGAGGATGCCCCAGAGCCGGGCAAAGCCAGCTCTGCAGCGGCCAAGAGCAGCCAGGGCGCCCCGGCCCCGAAAAGCGCAGCCAAGCCCAAGAGCTTCAGCATAGACAGCATCTTAGCCCCCCCGCGGCGCCCCGACGGCCCCCCGGCCCCGGCCGGGCTGTGGCCGCCCTGCCAGGCTGCCCTGCGGCTGGAGTGCCAAGCGCAAGGGAGGTTTTACCCCCTCGGCCTCCCCTTCCTGGCCTGTTTCCCTCTGCGCTTTTCCGACACGCTGCTGCATTTTCAGTAGAAACCAGCGCAAGCCGCCACCCGCGCAAGCACCCCCAGGCGCTCGGCTGGCGCGTGTCGGGACAGAGAAACGCCAGGAGTCACGACATGGGACGATTGGCCAGCACATTTCTTCAGCAGCCTCTCAAATGGAAGGTAACTCGCCCCCTTGGCCACGCAGAAAGGGGGCTTGGCCACCAGCGGAGCAGCAGCCCGGAGCCGCCTTCTTCTCCCTGCTTTTGGGCAACTGCTTGGCTTTGGCCTTGGGACAAAACCCCACACCCCCCAGCCGTGCGGGTTTTTGTCTGCCTGGGTCGCTATTATTTTGCAGTTCATTCATCTACTTCGCACAAGCTCTGCCTCATCAGCCCAGCCTGGTAATTTAAATAAAGGGAAAACATAAATGACATATACTCAGAGCTAAATATAATCACAAATGGAAAATTGCTTTCTGCACAATCTTGCTTGCTTACAGTCAGCATTGTATATAACTCATGGCCTGAATTCAAGCTGGTTTACTGCCTAGTGCCTATGTTTTTATTGTGTTTTGATAGCAGCTTTGTCTCATGCTGTTTACACAGGAAATCCCATGTGGAATGATGGGGAATGGAGAAATTGCAATTTTTATTCTAGAGGGAACCAGGTACTCTATACCTAAAAGCACATGGCTCACAATCATAAGCCTCACTCTGGGAGCTACCTTATGACAAACTGGGCGTCCACCAAGAACGGTCAACTAACCTGTCCCCGTAGATGTAGACAGGCAGGAGTATTTTTAAATCCTCCCCTAAATACTGAGATTTTGTATATTCGTGGGCAAATGCCCTTTGGAAATCTTTTCTACTGTCAGCTTTGGTTGTGAAGACAAACCTATATCCAATAAAGTATTTTGTTCAATGACATGACTGATTCTTTAAAAATCATCTCCAGCTCATTGCTGGAGAAAGAAATGAGGGGTGGGGGGAACAGGTCTTTATGAAAAATGCTAGAAGGAAGAGCTGAATGTTTACCGTAATATTAGTATTCATTCTCACAGCTTTTTGGGGAGCTGCACTAAGTGATTTTTTTTCATTGTGTGACTGGGCATTTGTACCTTCTGTATTACAAGATGCCAAAGAAGAGAGGCTAATAAAATTGTTTTCTGGTAACAGAGAGAACTTCCCAGTTCCCCCTCTCCCAGCCACGCACACAGAGCGGAGTCTGTTCTTAAATAAACACCTTGACCAAGTGACTACTGAGGAAGAGCTGGGCTAGTCGACAAAGCTTCGATTCACAATCCTTGCAGTTCCCCACAGAATAGTCTGGCTTTTCTTTGAAATGCCCCAACTTCTTATTCCGGAGATATTTGCATTTAGATGGGGAGTTCAGGAGCCGAACAGCCAGAATCTGCAAATAACACTCAGTTTATCTGATGTGGGAAAGTACAAAAAGTCACTGAGCCACGGGAGGTATTGCTGACATGGAGAGAGCCTTCAGAATGCTTTTAAACCCACATATATGTTACATTTACAAACCTTTTCTCTAAAAATATCCACACCACCACTGAAAATTTGCTTTTTGGGCCCACCACTGAATTGCAAAAGGGGATTTCAAAAGGTAAGCACAGCTTGTTTATTTTTTCAAAACCTACTCATATGATGCCAACTGCAGATAGTGATGTCATAACAAAACATGGCACTATCTAATCTTGTAGTTCATAGGGGAGACATCACAACTATGAAGGAGTTACCCCGGCCTGAGAGATGCGTAAAGATTCAGACACAGTAGGGAAGCCAAGGACCTGCTGAATTTACTCTCTTTTCACTTGGGCATTGTGGAGTTTAGTTTGGATTAGTTTTTAACCATTGCAGCCCCGTGGTACTTTCCTGTCATTCCCCTCAGACTGAAAGGGTTAATCTTTTTACTTTCCCAGTGGTTACCCTGGTTTGCCATTCCCATGTCTAATTTGGTAGAGGCGCTGTAGCAAATTAAACATAGGGCCATCTTGTGGGGGAGGTTCCATGTCTGGGTTTGTGGATGATATCATGGATTAGTCTTTTAGAAGTCAGGAGGGTGATGTCATTTTAAAGCCTCACACAGGGCGAGGACAATGCCTTTCGCCTTTGGTGCTCGCACATTTCTGACTCAGCCCCAACTCCCACTGCCATCAATGGGAGTTTTGCATGCGTATGAAGCAAGCAAGCCAGTGAGCGTTTTGCTTTTGCTGAGCCGGGAATAGGAGCCACAGGAAAACAGGTATCGCCAGACCAGGTCAGTGGTCCGTCTAGTTCAGTGTCCTGCCTCCAAGTGAGACAGGAAGGTGCAAAGTTCCCAAGGGGCAGCCGTGTTAGTCTAGTTCAGCAAAACAAGCAAGGAATCCTGCACCACTCGAAGACTAAAATTTATTTATTGCACAAACTTTTGTGGGAGAAAATCTGACAAAGTGGGATTTTCTCCCACAAAAGCTCATGCAATAAGTAAATGTGTTAGTCTTTTAAGTGCCACAGGAAGGTGCAAGAAATCCTAAAGTGGACTTTTATGGAACAAGTGCCAATATGGTAATTCCCTCCCCACCCACTCCCTGCAGTTAGTGGTTGGTTTATGCCCTGAGTGATGACAGTTTCTCTCTCTAAAAAATAACCCCAATCACCAACCGGACCAAAAAGCTCTTAGCTGTTGTAACTAACTGTGGGTATTCTCAGGAGCCTGATCAATGCTTAATCTGAAAGGTTCTCATGTATTTTCATCCTGTGGACCACCTCTCAATAGAAAGATCCTCTACTGGACCTTCTCTTCCAAATCAGGCGCCACTCCCGGACTAGACAACATGCCTCTAGGAGTTCCAGTTGTTCTTCTGGGGAAGGAGAGGTGATTGTTTCTGGTGTAGGACTAAGAACTGCTACACACACAAGTGTCTCCACTACCCACCCACCGAGTCACTCTCACACAAGCGAAATGTTCTCACCAAAAAGTTTAATTCAATTTCACTCATTTCTTGGGACTCAGTTTTATCCCTGCCCTGGCTCCTGGCCTCGTATCCCTCCAGTTCTGTGGCACCTCAGCATCCAGCCAATGCCTCAAGGTACCACCTGGAACGGCTGGGTGGGATGGGTCAGGTGGCCTCCTCCATTTTGCGTCATTTGGCTCTGATGCTGTTGGTGGCCTCTCTTTGGCTTCCTGAGAAGGAGATAGTAGCCCCTTTTATAAAAGAGCCGCCTCTAGCGGCAGATCCGCCATCTTCCTTCCTTCCATAGGGGTCCAGGTGGGAGGTGAAGCAAGGATGTTGAGCCAGCGACCCAGCTCTTTGAGGAGAAGAGAGAGAGATTTTGTGGACCACTGCTGGTTCATGACCATGATCTGGAAACTGCTAGGTAAATTCTTTGTCAATCCTGCCAAGGTGTGGGCCTCAGTGATACCTTTTGGAACTGAGTTTCATAGGTTAATTGTGAGTCTGGAAAAAGAGTTGCTTCCTTCTATTGGTTTAAAATGGTCTTTCTTTCAGTATTGTTGGCTGTCCCCTGTCCTGTGTATTTTGAGAAAGAATTAAGAAAAGTGGCTGAGTTATTTTCTCCATGCCTGTGAATACTTCGGCCTGAGGCACAGTGAGGAGGACCATCTTAATGGTTGAAAATGAAACTAGAATTTAGCCCAGCACATAGGGTAAACATCTTTTATCCACATGCAGATTTTTAGAGTAGTGTTAATTTCTGTGGAGGTTTATTTTTCTCTGGGATTACGTTTATTGTGCCCCCCGCCTTTCTTTTTTTGGAGAGGCAACATGTGGCCGATAGACTGCTGTTGTTTTAAAAAATAACACTGGGCCTAATTTTGATCTCTCACATACTGATGACCTCAATAAATATACTGGCGTGACACTAAGCTGAGTGAAATCATAATCGGTCTCTGACTCATGTTTGTAACAGAGAAAAGTGTATATATAAAAAAAGCATGATGGGCAGCTCACAGAATTATTTATTTGTATGCTCCCTTTATATGTCATCCGTTTATACACAAGGTAAGAAAATGAAGCAACGAGAGCTATGTAACATATATGTAGACACCAATGCATTTCTCTCTCTCTTTCCAGTGCATTTTTCTTTCTCTCACACACATGAACACTGTTTGTATATAGTTGAACATGCTGTTAGTACTCCAATAAAAATAATGTTTACAAACTTTATCGTTGTCCTCAAATGTCAAACGGAGACGAGCACCTTGACACAATAAACAGAGAGCAGCTGCCAGTCCTGAAAGCTACCGCCCGCTATTTTACTCATCAGTCCAGACTTCTCGACTGCTCCAGCCTGGCCATAAATTTAAGTTTGAAATACTGGGAACAAAGTAGAAACATAATCTATGATACGGTATCAGCAAAATACTCCTTATGTGGGCAGTGTATATGTCTTTCCATTCCACTGGGTGGGAACGACCTATCAAGATTTCACGTCTCTTGAATTATGCAGTCACTTCTAACTTGCAGGAACACACAGAGTATACAGCTGAATTACCCACTTCATGGAACAACTTCAGTCCAAGCACAGATTTCCTATAAAGGGAACTGCAACTTGAACATAGCAATGCAATGAAATAAAGCAGATATTTTGTTCTTTTTCAAGGGGGACTTCTAACCATTACTCTGGTTGTGTTTGCTTAAAGTTGGTCTCAAAGCATTATATATATTTACATGGAAGTGGAAGATGTTTTGGGGTGTCTTCAGTTTGCAAAGCGAATGACTGTCTTATCCAGGTTGCTTTCAAGATGAGACAGTAAGAAAATAAATAAACAAACAACAACAGAAATGGTATCACAGTTTTTTTTTTTAACAATTTAAAATATTTGTTACCTCTTCTTTCCTTCCTCTACCAAGCAAGATACCAGGTTTTATTACATAAGATAGCATCTTTTTTAAAACAGAAGGCCAGAAATTTCCTGCTAATAACTCTGTAGGTGTTTATAGAGGGAATAGGAAGACATAAGTTAGAGGTGGAAGGAACTGGTAGACTACCAAATCTGTACTTCTGCTCATTGAAGAGTTAGTCCCCTGAGAGAACGTATTAGATATTAAACAGACAGCACATTTGATCTTAACCCAAAGAGCAAGAAAAAGAGATCACAGAACTAGAGAAATTACAGATGGAAAAGGACTATTAGGTTATGTAATTCATCAGTCTGGTTCTTGCATAATTGCTCCCTGTAGATATTTTTAGTGCTTTAGCCAGACAAATCATTAAGTGCTTTCTTTTTAATGGGACAGTCCCTTCAAATGCTATACATGCTTAATTCCAGTTGAATCCAATGCGAGTTTGTTGCATAGAAGTCTTTCAGAATGGGGCCCATTGTCTAATCAAGAGCCCACAGGAAATTTTGCTAGATTAAGGAATAAATTGGTCCTAGAGAAGATAAACGCAGGGTTTGATTCTGTATTCCGTAAAGGGATGCAGGATTGGGCCCTAAATCACATTTTCAGATTACATAGGATAATACATTATCCCCAATTTAGACATCAGCTTGCTACAGAGTAAAACGTTGTTAATGCTCATGAAAATGCGATTTGCTTTAACCCAGCTTCAAAGCCACTTCAGTAAAGCGTAAAGAATGTTTATTTAAAATATAGTTGCTAAATTTAGTATGAGCTCGGTCGGCTTAAATCTTAGTGACATTTTTAGAGAGCACATCGCAAATCAGGAATGCATGAAGAAATAAATAAACTTTCCCACATTTTTTGAAATCAGGTCAGGATTTGCAAGTCATTTCTTGGATGAGCGACTTCTACGGCTTGGACAACATTATGAATAATACATGTTTCCCACTAGCACAAATAGTAATTTTAATTATAATTTCATCACAATAACATCATTTCAAGGACAAAATAATGACAATAGCAGTAGCCAGCCATGATTATAAAAATATGCAAAATACTAACATATGATTAATATTCATTATTATTAAGCACTCTAAATGTGAATGACGCTTTACAAGGCATGATATGAAGACATTAAAGTCTATGTTCAAAAAGGCTTACAGTCGTACAGAAGCAGAAAATGCAGTGTCACCTGGAGCAAGGAATAGCTTAGGGGAGATTTTTTGTTTATTCTGGGTTAGCTCCATTTGTTGTGGGCCTTAAACTATTATTATTATAACACATATGACTCCTCAAACTCAATTAAATTCCTTTGCTTCAAGAGATGTAAATACACGTGTCATATTCCCACACTGTGGAGTTGTAGCAGGGCTAAGATAAGGGGTTGATATGATATTTGAAAGGGTATGCACTATCTAAATGAACTTGGTTAGGGGCCTGATCCAAAGCCCATTGGCGTCAACGGGAATTTTTCCATTGGCTTCTATGGTCTTTGGATGAGACCCTGTGTAATTCACTTTAATGTAATAATGAAGCTTTCACACATCCCTGGTAGTGTGGTGAAAGAATGAACACCTTGGGCCAGATTCCCAAATGGTGCGAATCAGTGTGACTTCACTGGAGTCAACGGAGCAACGCTGATTTGCACCAGCGCATCTGCCTCTTTGCAGTTTGTCTTGGTCACATTCAGAGCTCATCCGATGCTGGTGAGGCGACAGGGTCAGCAGCTCATGGTAGTTAATTCCAGCTCTTGTTCACAGCACTGGAACAGCTAAATGCAGGTCAAGCAGCCGTACAATGACGTAAGTCAGGTTGCAAGTGATCAAATTCAATGGTACGATGAACCGAATACAAAACCAAGGGGACAACTGAAAATTACAGCAGTCTACATCCTCATAGACCAAAGACACTGTTATTTGCAATGCTTGTGTCGTACAACCCCCATCACACTATGCCTTGGAATGACTTGGCCATCCTTTACTAGTGTATAGTGCCTTATAGAAACAAGGAAATGAGTAATAGAAAGAAGAGAGAGCTTGAGAGTCAAGCATTTGAGTGCTTCTTCACTGGTGAAGACATCAGGACTTATTTGTGGCATGTTACACAGCTTAATCTTACACGATTCTCTCTCTCTTTCTCTCACTCCCTCACATGCACAGAATATTTATGCAATATCACCTATCAGTTAGGTGCCAGGAACACAGTTCAAAAATTGGCAAAATCCCACTCCATTTCGTACCAGCAGGTCAAGGCACAAAAAATCTTATCTCCCTCCCCAGGTCCAATGCACTGAAGCCCTGTGGATGTGATGAAGTTTGTGCGGTGTGTTGATGTTGAGTCGGGAGGGGGACGGCTAACATTACCAAAGGTTACCCATCACCTTAAAGGGCACAGACAGCTTTCTTGGCATGAGCAAGATCTCCAGGCACCCTGTGCACATGTTGCAATCAGTGGCAGGGTCTAAGATGGTGGGGGGGGGGAGGACATGCTGCTCCGTTTTGAAGGAGTATTTAGGAGTTGTCCTTGGCACCTCCCTGTCCCCTCCCTTTCCCACCTTGGGCTCATCCATTCTCCAGGGTAAGAGCAGTGTAATTTCTAAGCCTCTAATTTGGCAATCTCCTTTACTCCCACCCACGGAAATCTTGGGCACGATAGGTCCAAATTCTGCTCAATACACCACCAACACAAATTGTTATGTTTCATTAGCCATTGTGCATGGACAGCATGAAAACACAATTGTGACTCACCTGGAGGTAAGTAATTCATGTTATAGCTTCTGCAGCTGAGATCCTCAGTACGTTGATATTGCAATCCTATTTGCTAGTTGTGTAGTGCTTTGAGTGAGCAAAAGGTCTCGGCTAGCAGCGAAAAATATTGCTCATGGAAGGAGCTGAGAATTTCCCTGGGCGAAGTTAGTCCACCTCAAACTGGTGAACCTTGGCATGCTGTTCTAGATTTTCATTTGCTGAGGATGACCTAGCAGCTTCCCAGTTATTCTGCTTCCTTTTGTCACTCAAGAATGGCCTTGAGACAGCAACTCAAGTGCTCGTATGATTTTGGAGGCAGTGGCTTCCTCTTGTGAACCTCCTGTGATTTGCTAGAGCTGAGTCCTCTCTGGTGGGTCTGAGCAGGTTACCAGATTAGAAACCCTTGCCTTAGGTCCCAAGAGTGAGCGTTCGGGGAGCTTGGGGAGATGGGCAAGAGGTGTTGGTGGAGTAAGAGACAGCCACCAACCCTTCTTGACTGCAGTAGGTCCCTGGCCTTGGGAGTGGAGAAGTGGGTCAGAGGATCAGAGTGAAGTGGGCCAGGGTGAGCTGCTCTCTGAGGAAACTATGTGGTTCATCAGACGAGAGCTCTGCTCTGGCAAAGCAGAGTAACTTGTCAGAGACCACCATTCGGTCTTGCTTCTCCCCACCTCATACTCCTCCCAGACTGCATCCTCTTGCTTTCCTCCGTTTTCGCCCCGCAATGCCTCGCCCCCACCACGCCACCCTACCACTTCAGCTTTTCGAGGCAAAATTCATCGCTGTTGAGGTCTATCCATTCTGACAAATATTAACATTGAGGCAATAGGGACCTGTCAGTTGTTCAGGGTGCTGGAAGGTGAAAAAATCTGCTTTGGAAAAAACGCTTCAGTGAATCCAAGCCTGGGGTTAGACCTTAGATTAGTGGCTTAGATGCCATCGTTACCATGAGACAGTTTAATTTAGTTTTTTAACTCTGTCCTTTATAATGACATCTAGGTGATTTAGAAGGCCGGGAACCCAACAACCAGGTTTTTTTATCTGTCTTGCTCTCTTTCTTACCCCTCAAGTGTGGTATTGCAGCAGCAACAGGCAAAGCACTCATCTAATGAGAAAGTCCAATTTTGCTCCTATGCTGAAAGGATGCTGACTGTGCTGTACTTTGAGGCTAAAATAAAGGGCCTAATCTGAAGCTCGCTGAAGGAAATAGAAAGGCTTCCATTGACTTCAATGGCTTTGGAGCCATCCCAAAGCGAGTGAATGTATCTAATGAGGGAACAGTGAATGAAATATTCTGGGCTCTGTTTTCACCATCCATGGAGGCTACCTCCCAGTTAGCCATCCTTTATAACAACTTTATCAGTCAACAGAATGCACAGTCTGCTCTAACGCCTCGAACATTCATAACTGACTAGAGCTTTCCCTTTGCATGTGCAGAAGGCCGTGTGTGTGAGCCCTTCCTTTTAAATGACATGAGTTGTATCCAGATCTGCATCCGAATATTTGAAAACACACTGCACCAACACCCTGATTCTTGAATCCACGGCGAGGTGGCCACCTTCGCTCTTGACTATGCGTCTCACATTGCTTACTAAGTTGCTGTTTTCATTAGAAAAGCAATATGTAATAATAGTTGTTAAAATAATTGTATTTCTGTTTTTACATCTGTAAAGATTAACTTAAACAGTATGAAGCCCATTAAACTATTTCATGTCATGCTGCCATAAATTTCCTTCATTCCCATTGCTCCTATTATTCCAGAGTAAACTCTGAGATCAGGCAGGCTGCTGCCACAGAGAGTTATTTATAGGAGCTCATTCATCAATAAAAACTTCAAAAGAAATCTGTTACTCTTCTATTGGGAAGCCAAAGAAAACTAACATAAAGACAACCCTGTTAAGAAACAAAGCTAAGGAGACCACAAGCCATTTAGTTAAGAAAAATCCTGATTTCTAACAAATACCATTTAAGCAATAACAACAGAAAAAGATAATTGGCAATATGAATCCATTTAAGTGACTCCATTCCCATTGGATGGTTAAAATAAACTGTTAAATAGTTGTATTTATCTTGGCTCAGCCCTTCTCATTAAACTTCATGGATGTAATAGATTTGCAATCTTCCAATGTTAAAGAACGCTCTTCATCTTTAGCAAATGCTCGGTTTCTAATATCCAAATTAATCATCACACTAAATTTTTATCACTCAATATGGCAAAGGGATTAAATAGACAAGCAACAGGGCTTATCTCCTCTAAAATTACATGCAATAATATAATGCTACTATTTCATGACTATAATTTATTCTTTTCTCTTCAGGATCTTATACATAGCCATCCATCACTGTGGTATCTGGTAAATGGAAATTAAAAGTCAATGCGTTAGGTGCTTAAACACCTTGGGAAAACACTTCAGGCTAAGCCTATCCTAGGGATGGGCTCTAGATCAATGGTCTAGTTACCATCATTATCATGAGAAATATCAGTTTAGTCTTTGCATTGTGTCCCTTACAATGAGATCTGGTGTCTTGAAGGCTGGGAACCTAAGACTCGTGTTTGATTCCCCCTCTTTCTAGCTCTTAAATGTGATAGCTCACCAATGCCATGAGAAGCCAAGGAGATGGCAAGACATTCATTTAAGGAACAATGTTTATTTAAAAGGGGCTTTAGACCTGAGTGACTTCCAGTGTATTTTAAAATATATTTTATTTTGACAGCAACAAAAGAAAGAAATCTTTTTTTTTTCCTTCTAGGATCCCGGTCCTGCAAGGAGCTCCATGTGAGTAGATCCCCTTGTATGCATACTAAACAAGGAGTCTTGTGGCACTTTTAAAGATTAACAAATTTCAAAGTGCCCCAGGACTCCTTGTTTGTTTTCCTGAACTAGACGAACACAGCTACCCCTTTGGAATTGTTGACTCTGTACGCATAGAGTCCCTTTCAGGATCAGGACTTAAGTAATCAATAAGATACTATCCTGATAACAGCATCTCTCAAAAGGGTTTTTTTTTGTTTAATTGCATTTAATTTGCTATTTGCTGGTTCCTTATTCCTGTCAGCATGGGATGTACAAAGAGGTAAATTCTGAGAGTAATCTGTGCCTCGCACCCATACATTATATATAAAGTCTCCAAACTACTTCTTTAAACGTTCCATGTGTCAAAAGGAAAGGCAAAGAAGCGTGGAATTGACTATGAGAATTGTTGAGTAACTGCTTCACTGGCTTACTGTGTGCCCAGAGACAAATTACTTGAAATGTTGCGCTCACTGGTCCTGATTTGAAAAGGTAAGGAAGCATGTGCCTAACTTGAAATGTCTAAGTAGTCCTATTATTAACATCGAGTACTTAAAATTAGGCATGTGCTGTGGTAGTATGCTGAATCGGGGCCATTATTATTTATATCATAGAGCCTAGAGGCCATAATAATGATCAGAGCCCCCTGGTTCCAAGAAACGTACAAACACAGTGCCTGCTCCAGAAAGCTGAGGGTCTAATTTGAAAGATGATGCAGGAAGAAAGGATCTGTTTATGTCAGTTTTGTACTAACATGACTACAGCGGTTTAAGATCTTATATAGTTGTGTCAACGCAACCCCTAGTGTGGCTATAGCTATGCCAGTATAAAGGTGTTCATTGGAGTAACTGCATCCACCATGTTTAGATCAGTAATGAAATAAGCTATACAGATATAAACATTTTATATGGACGCAAATGACTGCAGGCCAGGGTTGCATTGATATAACTAACCCCTTTAAACCAGTGTAGTCAGATCAGTGCAAACACTGTGTGTAGATGAGCCATAAACGTGGTGAGAGGAGGATGAAGATAACAGCTTTAAGTTCACATGGCTGCAGAGTTTAATGATGGGCACAAATAGAGGGCTCTAAATCATCAAAGGAAAAAAAAAGTTGCAGTAACTGGATTCAAGAGATGCACAATCCAGCCATCGTTAATCGGCGTTGCAGCAAAGATGTGTTTTCTAGCCTAATGGTTAATTCAGGGAGGATGTTCCGTCTGCCAAGGACAGAAGAAATGGACTTTTGTGGGAGAAGCAGGTAAATGGGGCATCCCAGGTTGACATCACTGGTAGAATGGAAGGTATGTGATGATGCTTTGCCTGCTGCCAGAGCTTTCAGAACTCCTAGGCCCTGTCCCGTGGGAAATCATAATAGTTTGTTAACCTAATATTTTTCTTTTCTTCCCAGGGTCTTCACCACTTCTTGGTTTCAGGCAGGCCAGTTGGTGACCTCAACGCTGGGTCTTGGGTTTATTAATTCTACTAGATTGACAAATATCCAACCTGAGCAGCCTACAGTCACCCAGGCAGTTTATAAATATTTTGCTGCCATAATGCTTTGCTGATGTTGGCAATCATCTACTCTACCAGCAGGGTGGAGTAGGTTCTGAGTACCATGTTAATGAGGTGCAATGCAAACCAGCCTCTGATATGTTCCACTTAAAGGAAAGCCGAGGATCTGGGAGTTGCATGGTGAGAAAAAAAAGGAGACCTGAGAGGAAACTGGGTTTGATGTGGGAGGAAAAGCTCTCTGCTGGTGTAGAAGAAGAGTACTACAATGTCATGATATCTGGCGGTATCATGATATCTGAGCGGTTGGTAGTGACACAGCAAAGACTGAGCTGTCTGGCATGGGGATGGGTGCAAAGTGGGAATGGGCTACAGGGATAAGAGAAGCTCAAGCCACTGTCGACGTACTAGTTTGCATGAATTGTCTGCACAGGTGATCTGCCTACTGCCTTTATCATCCTCAAAATCAATGGGGCACACATTAAGTGGATTAAAAACTGGCTAACTGATAGGTCTCAAAATGTAACTAATTGAGGAACTGTCATCAGGTTGGTGTATTTCCAGTGAAGTCCTTCAGGGACTTGGCCCTGTGCTGTTTAACATCAGCACCAATGACCTGGAAAATAAACCTAAAATCATCACTGCTAAAGTCTGCAGATGCAAAAATTGGGGCGTAATAAATAATGAACTACTCTGAGTCAGTGACCTATGTGAATGGCTTGGTAACCTGGGAGCTAGCAAATGATATATGTTACAATACAGCCAAGTGTCAATGTATATATGTAGGGAGAATGAACGTAGGCCATATTCACAGGATGGGGCTCTATCTTGGGATGCAGTGAAGCTGAAAAAGATTTGGGAGTTGTGGTGGAAAATCAGCTGCACATGAGCTTTCAAGAAGGATCTTGGCAAACTGAAGGGGTTTCAGAGAAGAACCACAAGAATGATTAAAGAAATAGAAAACATGTTATATACTGACAGACTCAAAGCATTTAATCTATTTAGCTTTAGAAAGGGAAAGTTAAGAAGTGACCTAATTACAGTCTAGGGGTAACAGTTATTTAATAATGTGCATTTCAATCTAGCAGGGAAAGCTGTAACATGATCCAATGACTGGAAGGAGAAGCTAGACAAAGTCAAACTAGGAACAAGGCGTTAATTTTTAATGGTGAGCGCAATTAACAATTGTAACAATTTACCAAGCTTTGTGGTGGATTCTCCATCACTGCCAATCTTTAAAGAAAGATTTGATGTTATTCTAAGAGATATATTCTAGGAGTTACTTTGTATAGGTTCCATGGTACACTTATGCAGGTCTGATTGACTGATCATGGTGGTGCCTTTTGGCCTTCCAGTCTATGAATCCCCACTGGTGTGGCAGACACCAAAGCAGTTACACTGTTGGAAGCATTTTCTGGGCCTATTTTGATGTTTCATTAATTCATATTTGTAAAGCACTTTGAGATCCTTCCATGAAAGGCATTCGGGAAATTCAACCGTGGTGCATAAGTGGACCCAACCCGGAACCCCAGATTTGAAAACCCCATCTGCTCTTGTGTTTGGTGTTATGATTCATTATGCAAATATTTTGAATTCTGTTCCTCTAGCAGGCTGATATGAGTCCCATTATTCATACACATTGATGACCGTGGCTGGAACAAGGAGACCCAGAGGGTAGATTAAGGTAGTAATGCTTAGTGATATTCATCCTAGGGAAGAATGGCTGAGAGGAACCCTCAGAGCTCCTATATTCTGAGTACATATTTAGGAAATCATGTACCATTTAAACATGATCACAAACAAAAGCAACTATTGCAAAGTAGACTCTATTAATATAGAAAGACTCGTAGGATAAAGAATCAATAGTTTATTGGTATGACATAATTAATGCCACTCAGCTATTGTACTAAAAAAATACTTCTGATTCTGAAGCTTTCAAACTTAATGGTCATATAACCTTGGGGGGGGGGGGATCCATGAATCTAATTCACTACAAATAATTGTGGTGTAAATTTCAGTAAAACTGAATGCAGTCAGTGAAACATCTGTATTTAAGTCAGGTGGACGTGATAAGAAAATCTGGGTAATATCTCCTTTCTTTAGCAAGGCAGTTGAATCCAGACATATATTTGGAAACATGGCCTGATTATTTTGTGTGCATTTGCACTGTGATAGGACTCTTAAAACCTCTGATTCAACTATTGCGTTTGCTTAGCTTTGTTCACAGGTGTTTCAGCAGAAACCATTGTGGAAAGTTATTTTAACTTTAGTTTATATAAAAAGACCCCAAACTAGGACTTGTTACAACTGAAAAGATCAAGAAGTAAAACATGCAATGAACGTTTTGTCTGGCAAGATTTTATCTACACTAGCACTTAATGCTGGCAAAATATTTGTCAGTCAGAGGTGTGAAGAAACCACCCCTCTGGGCAATGTAAGTTTTGCCTGTATAAGTACTCATGTGGACAGTTTCCACTGACATAGCTATCATTGCTCGTTTAGGTGGTTTTATTACCAGTGGCACATTTTAAGTGTAGATTAGTCCTCGGGCTTGTGGTTGAGCAGAAAGGTCCAAAGACAACAGTGAACTGCTAATCAGCTCACCTTCTCCTTTTTAGCTTTCATATTTGCAAATGGACTAATTCTTTTGATACATTTGGCCTGTATTGATCAAGAAAACTGGCACGAGGATAAAAAGATGCATTTCAGTTAGAGATACGCTGTCATTTATAGGATGTATTCAGGATGGATGACCACAGTTTGAATGAAAAGCAGTTTATAATTCACATGCAAATAAATTAACTAACATGCTCTTAATACTGCAGAGGCTTCTCCACCCTTTCCAGAATGAGAGTGTTTAATTCTTGAAACCCAGACTTTGTCAGACAAGAATTTGAAGTTGTATTTTTAGATCCTGGTAGGTAATTCAGTCTAGCTTGATCAAATTCACACTTTCCTCAAAACTTTTGTCGAGACAAAGTGAGATGCACTTTATCAATGGAGTTAAAGGCATGCACAATTTAAATGTTCTTGACTCAATTTTAGAAGGCATCAGCTAGACCAATCTAGTTAAATATGATCTAAAAATCACACCTTTAAATCTGAGTTTAGACACCCTCATAGACTGAGATGTGTGAACAATTTCATATAAGAAAAAATGGAGCAGCTTTTTTTTCCTGGTTATGAAAAGCTTCTAAAATCCTATCTAAAGCAGAACCACCAAATTTCAGCACCTGTGAACAGACCGGGTAATAAAAAGGTGCCCGCGGCTGGTCAATTCTTTTTACTGCCATGGTTAAAAACCTCTCATTTAAGCTTGTATCTTGGCTTTTATCTTTTTCCTGCTTTACTCGCTCAGTCTCTTTAAGGAGTTAACCTTGTCTTTCTCTCTCTCTCTCTTTCTCGAGCGATCTATTTATCTCATTAGCTATCACACCATCTTCCTCTTCTCATACATATGCAGTCCACCCAATACTAACCCAATCCAGAATGGAAGCTGGTCACAGTAACCTCCCTGAAAATAGTACTTTCTGCGAAAACACAGATTTTTTTCCATCCAGGTGGCTCAGCGGCATCAGGATTTTTGACTTGCTTGTCATTCTGAGCCTAATGATGAATGACAGCGACCTTGTAACCTTTCAAGTTTAGCAGAGTTCAGAACTCCACCACACATCACATTACAGCTCAGCCTAGACTCATGAAAGTATCACTCCTCCAGATTTTTATACTAGGATATTAGCATGCTGCCTGGTAATGAGATACGCTATGTCCCTAATTTATCTTCCTTGCATATCCTTGCTGCTTGCTTCAACAGATATCATCTTTCTTTCCAGCAAAAAGCAAATATGTAAGGAAAAAAAAGCTGTAAAAGGCTAAGATTTAAAATTCAACTTTGGGAGTGTTCAGGTACACAAGGGAACGTTCATTAGTAACTTACAGCTGTTTTGGGATTTGACAAGTTTTTAGACGCGAACCCAAATGAAAGGAAAACTCTTTAAAAATCTCAAATTATCAACGCTTGTGCAGGGTGAAATGTTTTAAATGAATGTTTTCTAAAAAAGTACTTGAAAATCAATCCACCTTCTCTTTCCTGATGAAACTGGAGTCACGGCTCTGTGCTTTCACTCCCCAACTTATATCATTAATGATTAAGGGCACATCGTACCCTTCTCTTTGGAGGTCATGAAGGACCCTGCATGCAGTTGAACTGTTGATTTCTCTTTTTTTTCCCTCTGTCTGCAGAAGCTCCTTGTCATCCCAAGGCAGTTTGTGGAGGGAATTGTGTGAAGAAGAAATATGGGTGGGACTGGGTGAATGGATTCATCATTACACAGATCCACTGAGGTGCCATCCTAGAGGATAAAACAGACCTTTTACAAACTCCACACCTTAAGGCGCTGGCTCAGGACACATGGGGCCTGATCCAATCCCACTAAAGAGGAGTCTTTTCACTGACTTCAGTAGACTTTACATCAGGCCTGTGGTGCATATGGGCAAGTCAAAGCTGCATGTGCAAAATCACAGATCCCTGACTTTAGTGCATGCATTGGGCCGTTTGCATCTGTAGCTCCTGCATGTGCAGCACACCCACATCTGCCCATGGAGTTTTACAAATCTGGGCGCAGTGGTATAGCAACGGTGTGATAGCGGGGTGGGGCCAAGCCCGAACTGGGCCGTGGGGAGGAGGGGTGCCTGGGGTGCACAAGTGTGGGCTTGGTCCCTTTGCGCCAGACACCCTCATTACACCATTATCTGGACAGTTTGCTCAAGGTCACTCAGGATATTCCTATATAGTCAGCCTGTGGCAATGAGCATCCAAACCCTGGTTGACTGACTCAGGGTAGCAGGTCTGGTGCTACTATGCTAAAAAAGCTGTGTAAACAGCCCTTTTCGGTTGAAGCTCAGGCTCTGCAGCCTGCTGCCCTGCCCTCCTTGGCCTTCAGAACTAGAGCCACAATATCTACACAGCAATTTTTAGTGTGGCAGCATGAACCCAAGTCTGTCAACCTAGAATGGACAGTCACTGCTGCGGGCTGAGTAGACGTATCCTTAGGGAATCATTGCCATGATGGCTCCCAGGATAAACACATTACGGCAAACTTCAGGCCTTTCTTTGTGTTTGCACAGTACCTGATCCCTTGGGTTCCAGATTCAAGCTTTTGACATAACAGTGACAATAATTCATAACAATAATACAGCCTAGTTCCCAGGCCTGTGCCCTGCTGGTTGGACCTGCTCACTTTGTTCTGCAAGGAATGAAGAAACCAATTTTATCTGTGGGAATGTTTTGGACAACTTCTGGATATGGACTTCTCATGAATATGTCACGTGTTTTGAAATGCATTTTTAACAGTTCTAATCGCTGGACTCTGTATAGATCTTAGATAAAGAAATATCTGGAACTGGTAACTAATAAGAGCTGTTCCCAGTTGCACTCTGAGAGTTCTGAATTTCACAGCTGTGGTGAGACAGTATTTAAAATCTCAGAGACAGAAATGGCCCTGTGTAATGTAGAAATTATAGGTTTTGGCCTTGTCTCTAACCTTTGGACATTTGCCCAGCTTCTGACAGTCTGTGATGATGCCTCCATGGAGGAAATCCTGTGCTGAAGAAAAGCACGTTGCTTTCTTCCAAAGTTATAGTTTTTCTTTCATATCTTTCATTTGGTCACCATAATACACATTTTATCATCTTGACAGATCCCAAATAGTCTGTCTAAATGTAAAGCAAGGAAGATACTGGACATAAAAAAAACAGGAATTCTTTAGAAAAACCTCTATATGGCCAGGAATATAAGAAACTTGAATTAAAATAGTAATTGAACTCAACAAAAATTCACATTATGGTACCTTTCAATCCCAATGTTTTCACTTGTTTTTTTTTTTTATTTGTCTTTTAGTCGATTGTTGAACTTTCTGAAAATAATACAAAGGACACCAGAAGAACTTCTATGGGGAACACAAATATCCTCACAAAAAGAAAAATATTTTCTTAGTCTTTGGGAATGAATGAGTGCAAAGACAACTGATCCAAATTATTAATGATCAGTGGACACTTCTAGCCTGAGAACAGATCTACTGAGAATCCTCAAATCATGGTGTCATGAATTTCTATAAAAACACAATTCTGTTTGCAAAAATAGGGAAAAATGACTTTCCTTTGCCATAGTCTCCAGTTAAAAAGAACTTAAGTCCGTACCTGTTCAGTACAGCCCTTAAGCACATACTTAACATTAATTTTAAATCTTGAACTTCATTAGAGTCAATTGGACTTAAGCACGTGCTTAAGTGCTGTCCACAGTAGAGATGCATTCTTGAATTGGGGCCATATAATATGACTTCCAATTCATTTAGTTTAGGAAGAAAGCATACAACATCTGACCACATAGCTGAGCGCATGCTGAATCTGCAGTGGATGCTGAGGATTGGGGTCCACAGTGGAAGAAGTGGTTTCTGTCCAGAGAACTTGCAATCCAACTCAGATACAGACAGTACTTTTTGAACATTCATGGCACAAACTAACCTATACAGATAGATGCATATAATATTACATACAGCTTTGTCTCACTTATGTCCTGTCAACACCAGGACATCCACCAGCAGCTGGAGGGAACATAAAGACGGCTTTGCACACTGGGAGAAGAGAAAGTTCTCCCTCCACAGGATCTCAACTTACTTAGCAAGCAACTGTGTGTGTCACGTATGCATCATTACCTCTGTTTTATGCATGGAAAAGCTGAAAGGAGTCTATAGCTGGGAGGGAAATCGAACTCACATCATCTGCAGCCCTAGCTTGTACTTTAGCCACTACCACCACATGAGTCAGTGCTGACAAGATGTGTTATGATGGGATGTTTGTTAAGACTTTCCGTTTGTGGCAGTGGGGAAGGGCTCCTGTATGAGACAGAAATCAGGCCACTTTGAAGCATATGTACAAACAAATAGACGCATTTTTCAGTAAGTGCTCTGTATTTGACAAGACTTTGCTGTAGCTGATTTTCACATGAAGCAGGCTCCCTAAAATCCCTGTTTGTTTAATTTTCTTCATCTTGCCATTAATCCTAATCTTATAACAAGAGCTCTTAATTCTCACACAGTTCAGTTTTACTGTGACCCTTCACACATGAGAAACATAACCATAGCTATTTAATATCTCCCTTTGGTACAGTAGTGCTAGGCAACAAACCTCTCCTTTATTTTAAGCATAAAGACCTATGAAGGGGTTTGGCCAGATCCTCAGCCCAGTCCATGAACTCCAGGCCCTTGCAATCAATTAAGCAATGCTGATTTATACCAGCAGATGATGTGACCCAGAACCTTCAGTTTAGAACACAAAAGTTCTAGTTTGAGCTGATCCCTCAAAACAAAAAAGATATATTGAAATTGGAAATCGTATAGAAAAGAGCAACTAAAATGATCAGGAGGAGAGATTAGTAAGAATGGGGCTTTTCACCTTGGAAGGGACACTACTATGAGAGAGGTCTATAAATCATGACTTCTGTAGAGAAAGTAAAAAAGGAAGCGTTATTTGCTTCTCATAACACAAAAGCTATGGAACACCAAATGAAATAAATAGGCAGCAGGTTTAAAATGAACAAAAGGAAGCACTTCTTTACCCAGTGTACAATCAACCTGTTGAACTCCTTGCCAGAGGATATTGTGCAGACCAAGACTTCAATGAGGTTTAAAAAAGAACCAGAGAAGTTCATGGAGGTTAGCTTTATCCATGGCTATTGCCAGATAGAAAGAGATTGCTATTCGCTGGAAGTTGGGAATGGTCAGCTGGATGATCACTTGATGGTGACTTTTCTTTTTTTTCTCTCTGACGCACCTGCCATTGGCCTCTGTTGGAAGACAGGATTCTGGGCTGGATGAACCACTGGCATGAGCCAGTATGGCTGTTCTTGTGAATTGCTCCCTTCTGGGTAGAATTTGTCATGAAAGATCCTCAGGCCTTCTTCACTGCCACCTAGCAGATCAGAAACAGGAAATGTTGGATCCCTTGATGTGTAGAATTTAATAAATCTAATCAAACCCTTTGCTAAAAGACAGCCCCATGAGATCCAAATGGGAAAAAAAAACATGCAAAGCCCCTCTAGGCAGTAGCACTTATTTACTGCACACCACATTTGGCTATTATCATATTTTTATTGCATTGTGCTTAACCGTTGTAAACCCAAGAACACAGTTTTACAGGCAGTAACATACTCTGATCGGTAAAAAAAAAAAAATAAATAAATCATTCCTTTGGATTTGATTTGTCATAGCTGGATGAACTGTTTAACTGGCTTATTAACAAATCAGCACATTGACATCTACGGTGTTAAATTCTGCATTAACACATTGGGCAGGATGTTCTGCCAGAATGCTTTAGGTAGGGAAAAAAGTGCGGAGAACACCTTTTGCAAAGCAAGCAGGATTGATTCTTATGCATCCCTCTGGGAATCCAGACACTGCAGCATTCAGGAAAGGGTGGAGAAGAGGCAAAGCCACAGTTTCCTTCAACACACCAACCACTGCAGATGACCATGCATACTGGGAATGCTACAGGCTTGTAGTAATGAGCATGCTACCTTAGCCACCTCTAAGGCAGGGCCATTCCAAAACCAGCAAGACTGAGCTGTAATTGTTATCGAGTTACTGTGTCAAAGGAGACCCCTGAATGGGGTGAAATGTTTATGAAATTCCCCTTATGTTTGTTAATTTACCCAAAGTGGAGATAAAGGGCTGCTAGCCTGAACGTGATAAATGGGTGTACTGGTCCTGATGTGCACAACATTAGCTTGAATTATTATTAACCACTTCCTGCCAAGCAGTGGCTTCTTTACTGTCACAGCTGAAACTCCAGTGAAACACACATTCACAAGGGGAGGTGTGTGTGTCACTCTCTGAATCTCGGCCTTAAGTTCTTAGGGAGCTAGAGAGATCAATGAGACACTTCAAAAGGTTTGTGTAATTTTTTTCCCCACTCAATTCCTGCTCTTTCCTTTCCTATCTACAAATAGGAGCGAGTGCTCCATAGACATGGGCGTAGGCATCTGTTAAGAGACTGTGCTAACTTTTTATAGTAGATGGTTGATGGTACATGGCAAAGAGTAGCATGCAATATAGATGTAGTCAGGTAGGTCCCAGGGTATAAGAGAGTCAGAGTGGGCGAGATAATATCTTGAGACTGGCTTGGAAAGAAACCTACAGAGTCATCTGTATGCAGACTAAAAAATAAGTCAGGAGTTTGATCCAATGTCCACTGAATGAAATGGACCAACTTCCCTCATTGGCCATCAGGATTAGACCAAGGCCCACATGGTCTCTTTGTGATAATTCTTTGTGCTTAGCTATCACCTCACTTCAATACATACACATTAATCCTTACAGTCCTGCTCCGAGGTGGGCCAAGTATGTTGACGAGGAAACAGAGGTATATGGAGAGTGAAGTGAGTTGCCTGAAGCAACAAGGCAAAACAGTGTCCAAAGCCAAAGATGATATATTTCTATTCCAATACATGCCAAATTAAAAAACAAACACGCAATAAAAAATTATGCTAAAATAGGAACAACTACTTGGTGAGTGACTGAGTTATCTCTGTGGTAGCTATTGGTGGATTAACTTTGCACGATGGGAAATGGCTCCTGTATCTAGGGAGGATCTGTTTCTTTCCATTCTGTAAGTTCACCCATCTTTGAAGCATCTGACGAAGTGGGATTTTCTCCCACGAAAGCTCATGCGAAAAATAAATCTGTTAGTCAAAGTGCCACATGACTCCTTTTTTTTTTCCCTGTTTCTTTCTCCACCAATGCAAGTTCCAGCAGAACTCACAAAAACAACACTCTTTTACCCACCTTGCCACCCACTGGATCACCTAACTGGGTGAAGTAAAATTTCTAAGTTCACAGGTCCATATTGAACAGCATCACCTCACATTTGCCTTCATCTCCATTCTTAGTAAAACAAATGAGAAGCCCAAAGGCCATCTCTCCCTTTCCTTTCACTTATTCATAACTAAAGGCAAAACAGATGAGGAGAAATGTCCTTGTTAACACATTTTTTTAAAAGCACAAAAACCTGTAAAGATTTGTGTCATGTTAATTACCCTGTAATTTATCTGTTTAGGAAAAACACACACACACGAACAGATGATGGTGCCTGGGGCAAAGTGTCCTTATAAAGACTCAGTCACTGGTGTGCAAGAGACTTGGAAAGGTAGAAGCTAGTTTCACATGCCTTAATACCTTAATTCAATAACATTCAATACCTTTATTCCTTAAATAATATGTCTGAGTTTTTCTTATGAAAAAATGTTATTTTCAGTCTTAGCTGGGACTTGGAAGTGCAGAGATGTATGGAAAAGAAACATGGATTGTTATCGAATATCAAATACATTTTTTTGGTGTCAGTTTTACATAATGGCTTGGGGGTGGGGAGGTGTTCATCAAAGTAGCTCACCAATTACTAGCTATATTGCTCCAAGTAAATCACTGAATATAGGTTCTGAAAAGGTATTAGAGAAATCCAGTCTACCCGCTTTTATAAAATGCCACCAAGCCTTTCTAATATATCTAAAAAAACCTTTCCCACCATAACTGTAATGGCATGTACAGAATCAACAAGATGCCCTACTCTGAAATAAAGCTTCCCATAACTGAAAGGGCAGAAAAGCCAGAGAGTCCGTGAACTCTACTTGAGACTTCACCATTGTCAATCTATATTATCTGGAAGACACTCAGCTATGTTACTGATGTGCAGCTGTACAAAACCCTAGGATTCATAGCTATATGTCAGAAACTAACAAAAAAAACTTGGCTGCCTTTGTTTGCTAAAGTATCAAAAGGTGTCTCATGAGTGGTCCATCAAAGACAGCTCCTTTCGACACCCTTCTACATGAACCAATTTACTGTCAAGATTTTTCCCTTCTGCTCACTTGCCATTCCAGGGCCCCCCATTTATCTTAGAGGATTTTATTATATTATTGTTATGATTTCATTTTTGTCTCTTGCAGTTGATTTCAGTCAGATGTGTAAGGTCCCTGAAGGCCATATTCTGCCACTCTTACTCATGGTCAATGCTGTCTCAAAAGACAATTTGGGCATTTCTCCTGACATTCAGACTCTCCTTTTGGTCTCTGCCCCCCTACAGTCACCCCTTCCCCTATATAGGGAGGTTGCTACTGATGGACTTTACACAGTCAGAGCTCCATATAAAGCTGTACACCAGAAGAAGTTGGCATATACTCTGGACCTTGTTGGCCTTTTAGAAGTAGAAGCAGGGAACCAAGGATCATGGATTTAAAAGGCTGCCAAGAGTTTTGCAGTGTTTTCATTTTTTTATTTCACTCATTAACAAGGCTGATCAAAATCTTGTGAACTTTGCCAATTTCAATTTTTGACCTCCTGAAAGCAAACCCTCCCCCCACTTTTTAAAAACCCTTTTCTAGTTAGTTTGTAAAAAAAATGATGTCAGCACAAAGGAAAGGCACTCCGCTCTGAGTTTGCTGCTACATACAGTTTGCAATCAACTTTGTCATCTTTCCTTTTTCACTTCCTGAACTGTGCCCGTTTCTTATTACACAGGGCAACCAAACCCTAAAAGACTCTCTCCAAATCTGAGCAGAGAGCATGAGGTCATGCGTCAAGGTAGTATAACATACCGGACACAAAGCATTCCCATAAAATACACATTCAGATCACTATAAAAGTAAATATTCTGATGAATTATAGTTCAGTGTCCTCTAAAAGTGGGATAGAATATATAAAGTAGTTGCAGCACAATCAATTAGATACAATAATCACATCCAATCTGATAAGGTACGAGATAGTCCAAAAGCAACACTTAAAAATGCACTGTCAGCTCTGGGACCGTGCTTGCCTAACCAAGGAGAGGTTAGAGAAGTGAAAAATAAAGAGGAAGAGACAGAGGTTCAGCAGGGAGTGTGACTAAACCCTCAGTAGCTCAGGAGTCACCGGTAACAAAAAGAAAGCAGTAAAAACAAAGTAGACCATTCTATGAGAGCTGATCCTGTTTCCAGTTTATGTCAGCTGGAATTTTGCTACCGATTTCAATTGCAGAATGATTAGGCCCATGATCAAAGAATTTGTCATTGGAACTCTCCAAAGCATTTTAAACAATTTTAGAGAAAATACCAGTAAGCTTATTTGTGCATCAGTACATGCCCACGAAGATGATCTGCACAAAGAGAAGATGTCTGATACCAATGGACTTTGAATCAAACTGACAAAGGATTTAACAAGATCCAGTGCTGGAAGGTGAAGTCAGAAATATTCAGATTGGAAATAAGATGCACTTGTTTAATACTGAGGGTTATTGAACTTGGGAACTGGTTATGAAGGGCAGTGGTACAACCACCATTACATGGGGTCTTTAAATGAAACTTAAGGGTAATATTTTTTAAAATGGCTATGCCTATAAGGCATTAACTGAAGTAAATTCGGCACTGTGGGTGTGTCTACGCTGCAGTGTAAGCCCAGGGTTTGAACTGAGGCTCAAGACTAACTCTCTTTGATCTCTGCTCATATTGTGCAAACCCAGGTCCAGCCCCAGGACTCCATGGGCGTGGAGGGTCACAGGCTGAGTGAACCTGGGACCAAAGGATCAAGATCTGCAGTAGAGATGCAGCCCCACTGGACCGGAGCTCAGAGAATTCACCAAAATGTCCCACAGTCCAACAGGCTGATTTTCTTTGTCCAATGAACAGTCATTTGATGGACAATTGTTTTTCCTCACTGGACCATGAACATAGGGCTAGAGCAGCCAGTTTTAGGGAGGGCACTAGGAAGGGTAGGGTATGGGTGATTGGAGTCAGCATGAATGCTAGAGCCCCAGACTGTGTTCAACAATTCCTAATTTAGTGTTTTAAGGGCGTGTAGATGCTCAAGCCCAAGGTTAACAAACCCGGGGTTGTGAATGTGAATTCTGCTAATCTAGGCATTACATTGCATTCAAGTTGTACTCTAGGTGTATGCCTTCATAAAAAAGCATACCCCCCCCCCCATAGCTGGCCCAGGTCAGCTAATGCAGGCTCAAAGGTCTTGGACTGCAGAGTAAAACATTGCTGTGTAGATGTTCAGACTCAGGCTGGAGCCTGCAGGAGTGGCGGGGCCCCAGAGCTCAGGCTCTAGCACCAACCTGGATGTTTGTACTACAATTTTTAGCGCTATTGGCCAAGTCCATAAGCCCAAGTCCACTGACTCAGGCCAGCTACAGTCCTTCTGTAAGGCTTTTATGCCCATGTAATATGCTCTTTGGTTCCACTGGGAATTAGATGTCTAGGCATTTTAGAAAATCCCACTAGGTGCCTATCTGCATCTTTAGGCACCTAAAATCCCTTTAAAAACCCTGACACTGTGGAACCTGAATCCCACTCACTTTACTGAGTCGGGCTTCTAAGTCACTTTTGAAAACCAGTTAGGAACTTTAAAAATTTTATCCAGATGTCTTTCTTTAAAAAAATCCCAAATCAGCTTATGGTTGAGCTTAAGCATGTTAGGCTAGTTGCAGGAAGCATGGTGTGAAATCAGTGATTTGCATTGCACAACAGGTCAGACAGGATGACTATTATAATAATCCTTTCTAGCTTAGCAATCTATAAATCTTAGTAGAACCATCTTTGAATAAAGTCTGTTAGATAAACACACAGAACAGACTGTATGGGGACAGCTCTACAACTGGGGAGGGAGTAAGGGTTACAAGTCTCTTGAGGAAAAAAAAGCAAGAGTCTTGTGGCGCCCCTCTTCAAAGTGTCTGATGAAGAGAGATTTTCTCCCACAAAAGCTCATGAGATAAATAAATCTGTTAGTCTTTAAGTGCCACAAGACTCCTTGCTTTTTTTTTTTTTTTTTTTTTTTGCTTTACTAGACTCACACGGTAAAACCACTAACAAGTAAAGCCACTCTTTCTCCCATTATATAAAAATTAAATACTTTAGTACATTGCAGTTAGGCAGCACCTTCCACCTTTCATTCTCATCCTGCTTTTATAACCCTGATGCATCTTAGCTCCTATTTTATAGATGAGGGAAATGAGCTAGAGGGAGGTGAAGTGACTTGGCCAATGTCCAACTGGAAGTCAGTAGCAGAGCTGGGGACAGCATATCAGGTGTGAACGCCTGTTTTTACTGTAATCAGTGGCAAAATTCTCATTTCATCCCAGATCTCCAGAACCCCAGTCTAATGCTTTGGACACAAGACCACTTCTTTCCCCTTCTAGTGGATGCAAAGACATATAGGAAACAGTATGTACAAAAACTAGCATACAATTGAAACTACACAGAATACTTACCTAATGGGCACCATTAAAACTGGATATATGTCAACTGCATTAACGACATTTAGCACAATATTTGTGGAATTTCTCGAAAGTTGAAGAAACATTGCAAACATCATGGTAAAAGAAAGCACCACTCTGATATATGTCCTTTATTATTCTCTACTAACTGATTTTCACCTCCCTCAGCCTCACCACTTTCTGGCACATTGAGTTTGAATCTATATAACTTGTTTGATTTGCTGTGGTAATCTGACCAGATCCACTGAAATGCAATCACAGGATTAATCTTCCCCTTCCATGCTGTAAGATTTTTTTTTTTCAGACCATGTTTTCTCCTTTCCCACTTCATCAGATGTCAGACTTTGCCCACAAAAGCTCGTGCAATAAATAAATTTGTTAGCCTTTAAAAGTGTCACAGGATTCCTTGTTTGTTTTGCTGAACTAGACTATGATGGTTACCCTTTGGAACTTGTCCATTTTAATGGCATCTATTGTATATTTCTATCCTCTCCGTTAATCGTATAAATCCATCAAGTCTTTACTATCATGAGAGACATAAGCAACCTTTTGTTCTCTATCGTCACCAACCCCAGACAGGGAAAATATGAATCTGACTGCAGTGTTTTTTTTTTTGTCCTTAAGACTAGTACTTATTTATTAAAAAAGATTGTTATGCCCTAGGAGGAAATCAGAAAATTGACATTTTTAAGGTTTCCAATTCTTCTCCTTCTGAAAACAAGACAGAGAACAGCAGGATAAGTTGGGAGGAAAGTTTATATGAAAATTATTTCTGAGAAACTGACACCAGCAAAACTAGAAACACATTTCCTTGGTGGAAGTAGTGTTTGAATTTGAACTATACATGTTCTGGGCATACAGCTACATATAAACCAATACAGGAATAAAATCATATATTCACTTCAAAAAGACATCCTGAACTTGGGTGAGACTAATATTTTAAAATGAACAATGAAAACGATCAGTGATTCTGAACTTCTTTCAAAGCATAGGCCCCAGGATGAAATGACAGCTGAGTCCAATCAGACCGTATTGTATTATGCACATCCCTCCTGCCATGGCCTGTTACTTGATGTCTCTTATCATCTAAATCAGCTCCTTCAAGAGGAACTGGATTCTTAATGAGCTGATATATGAGAAAATGATAGCTGCAGCTTAAGGCTAATATTGTACATTCAGAGACACCATTTTTCAAAATGAACAAATAGTCTCTGAAGTGGTTGGTGATTTTAAGAGGCAGCTCATGTGTCTGCAAGGCGAGTGTGTACAAATGGAAAATGGCAGATAAAATAGAACTGAGGCGGGAGCTGGACAGTATATTTACATGCGGGAGGCTTGAGTCTGAGCACAGGCACACTGGCTTTATGCTATTGTAACCGGTGATTTCTGCAGAGCTGTTCCTGAGGTGAACTGTACAAGTGAGGTTCGACTCAGGCCTGACATGTCTCAAACAGTGAATTCACCGCTGTTCACAGGGCTATTGGGCCTGCTTGCTTTAAAAATGCATTCAGGCGCATGGGGCAGTGTTCGGACTAGTGTAATGGTCGTTGCCCCATTAAAGACAATGAACATCAGCTGTGGACCAGCCTGATGGCTTATTCCTTGAGAAAACCCCATCAGTATCTCAGACTAGTCCCACTGAAACCTTCAAAGCGTGTAGGCCTTTTGTCTGGCCCCTGCACTGGAGTGAATCTGGCCTTAAAGCTTTCTGCTCTTTACATGTAGAGAGAAAATCTGTATTCCACTAGCCCAGCACTCAGCCTTCATGGGAGAAGAAATCAATTCTCATTGGGTCTCATAATAGTTTCTAAATGTCTACCAAATCTTACATAGAACACTGTGAATGTGAAATTCGTCATCTATGTATTGCTGTGTGTCGCAAAGGATCATAAACAACTTGATCGACCTAACCAATGACAAACTGTACATCTCAAGGAAGAACCCCAATGTTGGCATAGTCTCCCTTCATTGTGTCCCACTGCTGAGCAGCTGGGACTTCATTAGTTCCCTGGCCATCACAGAAAATTACAGAAAGGGGAATTTAGCCATTAGTGACAATTCAGTCTTCTCCTAGGTTCTGCCTTTTAGCTAGCAGAAGATGTTCCTGTGGTTACAACACTGCAGTAGAAATCAGGAAATCTGTTTTTTCCCCCAGCCTTGCCACAGACTTTGAGAGACCCTGGGCAGGTCAGCAGGCTTGCAGATGTGGACTCTAGGAATTTGTCGACTCAGGGATAAACAATACCCGTGGGTTGCCAGGGTCAGCTATGTTAATGGTTGGGATCCGGTAAGGGTGAAGGGCCCCAGAGCTCAGCCCAAATGTCTATGTAGCAGTTTTTAGCTCCGCAGCCCGAGCTCTGTGAGCCTCAGTCACCTGGTCCAGATCAACCATGGCAGCACTGCAGGTCTTTTATCCCTGTGTACTTCTACCCTAAGTTTGGATGCCTTAATATGAGACACTGAGGACTCAGACCATGAGCCACTCATGTCAATGAGAGTCTTCCACTGAATTTAGTGGGGTTGGGCTTGGTCCTCTCTTCTGAGGTTTGATATTCAAGATGCCTAACACCCACAGTTACATGATCAGCACATCTGAAAAAGTCAGGCTCTTGGCGTCTCCAGATGGCTACTCCAAAAATAAATATTCCGCAAAATTAGAAGCTGTCACTGAAAATTGGGGGCTTAACCTTTTGACGGCTATGCGTCCTTACTCTGAAGGCAACAGTAGTTACTGGTGTAGTAAGGCTTCATTTGTAAGTGTTTCAACAATGTATGAGATCTATGAATGAAGAGTTCTCATTTAGCTATCATTTCTTATTCAGCAAGACAAACAAAGAGTCCTGTGGCACTTTAAAAGCCTAACAAATTTATTTATTGCATGAATTTTCATGGGAGAAAATCCCACTTTATCAAATGTTTCAAGTGGAATGTGGAAAATCCCACTTTATCAAATGTTTCAAGTGGAATGTGGGATTTTCTCCCATGAAAGCTCATGCGATAAATAAATCGCTTAGTCTTTAGAAGTGCCACAGGACTCCTTGTTTGTTTTGCTGAACTAGACTGACACAGCTAAATGACTGGAATTTATCATTCAAACATTTTGAAGGCGCCTATGGAAGGTGCTATAGACATGTAGGTGGGGATTTTGAAAAACACCTAAGTGATTAAGGAGCATAAATCCCAGTTATTTTGGGGGCATGAGTCTCGTTGACTTTCAGTCTTTTAGGCGCTTTTGAAAATTTCACTTTCAAAGTATTGGGGGGAAGACTTTCAAAGGCAATTAGGTGCCCAATATCCATTAAAAAAATCAATGGAAATTCAGTGCTTACCTCCTTTTAGTGTTTTTGACAAGTCTACCCAAGAATTATTAGAAAATAGGAATGCTTTTACACCAAAACCCATTTTGCAAAGCCATCACAATGAGGTGTCTACAGTAGCCACACCATGGTACTGGCATACCTAATTTCTACCCCCCTTTACCTTGTTATTATGGTAGTCATCTTAAATGAAGCTAGGAATATGGTGGAAAACTCTAGAACAAAAGCTCCAATGATATGAAGGAATTCAATGTAATAAAATTCAAACCGACATAATCAACAATACCTCTAAACTGTTCTAGATACAACCAGCTTTGGCAGTTGAGAAAACTTGCTATGAAACATAACTTAACTCCTTGTTAGTGTTTGGATCTCTATCAGGAACAAAATATTACAAGAGCATTTTTCAAATTAGCAACATGGAGGGCAATACAATGTAAGTCCAGCCAGAAAAAATTGAATAGGAATGTTTAATTTATTTTTTCTGCAACTTTAGAATCCCCAAACTTCTCATCAACTGCAAGCTGGTTGTTAAGCAAAGACCAATGAAAATGTTAGTAAAGATTCATTTTTGGGGATTGTTTTCAACTAGTTATACTTGGACTGAATTAATTTTACTGGCCAGTCTTTATGAGATCATGTATGAATAACAGATTACCTGAATTACAAATATCCTAAGATGAAGCAATGGTACCATAAGAGACCTAAGAGTTGGTCACATTGTAAACTATGTCATATTTAGACACAACTAGTTCAAAAGGAGGAAAAATGTTTATCATTTTGTTTTATTGTATTTGTGATTTTTTGAGAAATAGTTTTAACTAATACATTAATATGCCAATATTTGAAATCATTCATAGCGGTTGTTCATCTGAGTATTCAAAATTTTGGGTTTGGGATGCCTGATGGGCCACTGAAACCACAGGTTTCACAGATTTCTGTCTCCTGATTGGCTATCTAATTTTATAAACAGAAAACATACTTGAATAGCTTATTAGGATATTGAATCTCTCAGGAACAGAGAGGGGAGTGTTTTACAGAGACATACATAGGTGATATGAAAGAAATCTTAACGATTTAAAAATCATATTCTTTTTTGGTCAAGAAACGGGAGTACCCATCTCTCCCCTCCCCACCCCCACATGAATGCACGCACACACACATATGCATGCATGCACAAATCTACAAATAGCTGTGTTCCTTCCTGATTGAGGTAAAAAGAAAGATATAAACCTGGTTTATTGGCTATCCAGCAAACTTTATGTTTTATTTCCTCTTGTCACATTCTCATCAGCTAATTGCATGCCTTTATAGTAGACTGAGGCCTGGTCTACACTTGCAAGCATTTTCAGTGGCAATCAAAAGGGAGATTCACAAGAGCCAGGCGATATAAAATAATTTGCATCTCCCTTTGGCTCTCCACCTACTCACCTCCATGACTCCACTGTACTGAGCTGAAGAGAAATGCTTTCCCTTCAACTCAGCACTACTCTTTTTATTGGGGCGGAGGTACTGAGTCCAATTCCAGATTGACTGGCTGCTCAGTTGAACTGGAGAGTTCAAACTGATGGTGGTGGTAGGGTGACATTGGTGAGACACCCCATGTTCTACAATTGAATTTCCCTCTTGGCCTACCAGAACTCACACGTGTACACGTCACAGAGCTCACTAACTTCCCTACACATAATACAATCCAGTTTCACGACTGTAAGTTCATTTCCCTGGCAAAAAAAAGTGATGTAGAAAACTAATTATTTATCGTATTCATAGTAGTTAAAAAAAATAAGCTTCCTCAGACAGAAAGCCTGGCCTGCTCTAAAATAGGGCTTACAAGTTTGTATGATCTTATGGACATGGAATGAATGGAGTTAAGAAACTAACAAGAAATATTCACAGGAAGATGGACATGATCCCATCTCCAGGGGAAAAGGCAGAAACCCAACCGAGTAAAAACACTCTGCAAAACATCATTTCAAATAAGAAAGGAAAGGAATGAGGAGTGCATTTAAAAATGACACATATGTTTAAGATTATGGAAGAGGGTTCCTTTATGTCTCCAGCTTGAGTCAGATCCCATTGTGGGTGTAAATCAGCAAAGTCTATAGAGTGACATCAACAGCGAGGTCAGAATCTGGCCCATTGCTTGTGTCTGCCCAAAATGCAATCAACCTGGTTTTACTATGGTGATATGAAATCACACTTCCCCCAGGTTGTTTCATTCACATTTAATATCAGTCAGTTACACCGGCTAGTCCTCTATGCAAATAGTATTATTTTCCCAACCTTGATATACATAATGTAAAGTGGCATTGTTGGGGTGTTTTCTGTTCATGAGCTTCTGAAAAATTCTGTTAGAAGTCTTTGAAATCGAACACTCCGCTTTGTATCCCATGTTACTTCCTCCCATAAGAACTGTTCAACCTCTGGTCTGCAATCCCATTAGGCTTTTAATTTTCTGAAGGAAAAAAACTGATAAAAATATATGGATGCTTGAACACCATTCAAAGCAAACTAACTCTCTCTCTCATTCCTCTCATGAACACCCCACCTCGCCTAAATTCAGCATATTCAGTTTTATTATCCCACATGCTGTAATTATGGAGATAGCATTCAGATCATATCTGTGAGTCTTTGTAACTGAACTCATACAGAGAAGTGACTCGTCAGAGATGTTATAAATTAGGTAAAATGGACTCGAAACATGAAGCTACTAGACACAAAGTAAAAATTTGTCATTGTGGTAGATATTACGTGGCTTTCATAATGCTATTTAGGGTTGAAAACATTCAGTCTTTCCAGAACCACATAAACAGTTTCTATCTTGTTGACCATGTATTTTTGACAAACTTGAGGCCCATTTTAATCTAGGTTATTATTTTTAACATTTATCAGTGATACCTATCAACAGCAAAACCAACAGCAGCAACGCCACAGTGTACCTCCCAGTTTATGGGCCTGAACCTGTAAAACAGCAGATTTCAAATGGGGAGTTGAGGTTTTATGCAAGCACTCAGCAACTCACAGGAGCCCGTAAAAGGCTTTGGACTAGTGTTCAAAATACAAATGGAGTCTCCTCAGAAACCCTCCAGATCATGCCACTTGGCCTTGACATGTGAGTTGACAGCACTATGCTCGGGATCTTTCTGAAAAAGGAGGAAATGAATTACGAATTTTCAGCTCTTCACATGGAAGTCTCTGTTGTTGGTCCCTAGACCTACAAATCTAGGGACTGTCAGCTGAGGGTTCTAGCCAACTTTCATGGTTGAGAAATAGCCGGGTAAGAAAGGTGATCTCTCAGATTAGGTCATCTCTGGGTAATGGTTTGTGCACTTAAAAAATTAAATGTATGAAGAGATATTATTAATTTTATTCCTCAATTTTTATAGCTTTGGTTTCACAATCTTTGCACCTGTCCCAATGGCCAGGAGGGACTGGATGGCTCTTGGCATCAGTAATGAAATATGGAGCTTTTTTGCCACTAGAGACCACTGTTTCAAATTCTCTGTGGCTGTTTGGTGCCCTTGGAAACAAATAGGTGGTTTAAATCCAACTTCTAGCAAGCCGATCTCTGTATCACAAAAGCCACCAGATCCAGTCTCTTGTTGCGGTCATGGCAGGGAGGTGCAGGATAGTTTGGACCATAGAAACTCAATTGTAAAAACTGTTTCCTCCAAGGCACATTAACAGAGTGGAGAAGCTTGCACTAGCATGAACTGTGATGAGCTTTTCTGAGGGCAAATAGACTTTAGGTGGTATCTTAATCATGTATTCCTTGTGAGAACATCTAAAACATTTGGCAACTGCAAACAGCTTTATAATGAGGGCTGATGACTGAAGGTTCAGCTGTCTGACATTTCAGCTATAAAATAAGAGCAGAGGATTTCTGGAATTCCTGATTTCTAATCCTCGATCTGACACCAACTCTTCCCATGGCTATGAGCAAATCATTAAACCTCATTTCACTTTCTCCATTTGTAAAATATAGCTATGTATTCACATATGCGTACTCTGCTCGTTCAAATGATGGAGGTGAGCAGCTACATGCACCTCTGTCAGAGGGCCAGAACAGTCAGAACAATATTCACGTCCAGAGAGTCTACCCAGAATTCCCATAGTCCTCGGCCAATTAATCCACCTATTCTCATGGAATCTTGAGCAGACCACAAGTTCCTCTAATACATTTGTTATTAGCAATAATTTTGGATATCTTGTGTATGTGAATATTCATGAAGAGCTCATGGAATTACAATAAAGTCTCTGAATATTCACTGTCTGTCATTCAAGCCATATTGGTTAGTTGCAATTGGTCAGATCGGTTATACATTGGTTCTGTTCTCTAACTGGAAGTGTGCATGAGCATTTAACACTTGGCAACAAAAGGGTGCAAACACATTTAACCTTAATTCATTTAAGGTTAGATGCAGATATCTCATGCATGATCCTGTTAAATTCTAGGGTTCCTCTCCCAGTCAGCATGAATTAGAGTGTCTGAATTTGGCGCTTCAATTTTTAAGTAATTATTTACTGAAAAGTTTTTGCAGCCTTTGTCAATACTTAGGCTGTAATATTAAAATCTTTCAAGCATGTCTTTTTTCAGCACTGTAAATCAAAAGAAATATATGACAGGTATTAATTTTGAAAACAAATGGAAGATTTTAAGATCAGTCGCTGAAGAGAAAGAAAAAAAGAGAAAATTGCAGGATGTTTTAATTGTGAACTGGAAACTTTAAAAACAAAATATACACAAGTATCATTTATAAACATGATCCTGGCCAGAGCAATAATTATGATAAATCCTTTGTCAGCTACGCTTAGAAGCCTTTATGAGGTAGTAGGAAATTAGTTCACATTGTAGACAATAGTTCAATAAAAATGCTTTCCATCTTTTCTGACATATGGAATTCCACATGGCCTGCAATCAGATGTTCCCCAAATCACACTTTTTCATTGCTAAACTCCTTGGCAGTTTAACATAAACAAGCATTGAATTCATTAAGTTGCATTTTTTAGCTTTCTAATTAGCTTTAAACTGCTGAAGTTCCGAGATTCAAACAAATGTGGAGAGCTGAATTTTCAAGGTATAAAAACACTATATAAAAATGTTGATCATTAGCTTTTCAAGTTTGCAGCTGACTTCATTTTTCTTTTTTTGTGTGAATCTTCAAAATATAAACTTACAAATTTTGTTTTTGTGGTAATGGAAACAAAAAATCCCAGATGCTTATTTTTAAAACGAAAGGTTTTGCTGGCTAAAAAGTGGAAAAATAATCCCTCTTTTTTAAAAAAAACTGATCAATTAGTCATATCTGACATCATATAGTCTTTTTTGTCTTTCTGCTTCTCCATGAAGCTTCCATAATATCCAAGAACAACATGTACTTAAGCACCTGCAAATAGTGTAGTGGCTAGCACCTCTGCTTAACATGCAGACGGTCCTGGGTTCAATTGCCAGGGGGTTGGACTTGATGATCTCATGAGGTCCCTTCCAGCCCTATGATATGATATGACTTTGTACCCTGAGAACAGGCAAAAAGCATATGGTAGTAAAATGACATTACTTTAGACAATCAGTGTAAGCTTGGCCTCACTGAAGTTTATGGGTTTTCAATCTGATTCTGTAAGTTCACCCTCTTCAAAGCATCTGACAAAAGTGGGATTTTCTTCCACAAAAGCTCATGTGATAAATACATTTGTTAGCCTTTAAAAGTGCCACAAGACTCCTTGTTTGTTCACTCCCTCAGTCTCTTTTAAGCATTGCCATCAAGAGAGAATGTTTATATTTTAGAGAAATGAGTAGCTCATGGGCTTGATAATGGGACCTAAAGTCTTACACCACTAATTTGCAAGTTCATATCCTTGCCAGGTGAGTACTGACGACCATACTGGCCGGTTTGTGTGTGTCACTAGACAGAGACAAAATACTTCTGCTCACTAAAATGGTGGGCTTGTAGTTTGAACTGTAGTTTTAATCAGAAGTGAGTACCTTGGGACTGAGATAGATGCTTTTGTATTTATTTACTTAAGTATCACCCAGCCCTCACAATAGCATCACTTGATTTGCTAGGACTGAGCTTATCTGAAATGGTCATGCTATAGTTCTCCAGATTCTAGCATTTAGGACAGCAATGAATCTGGTCATAATGGTTGACAGTCTACTGGCTTGGGACCATATTGATACCAATTCTCTTTCTTCCTTGGACTGGTCTAATAAATTTGAACCAGTAACCAGGTGCCCAGTTCTATCGGTGAGTTTACATGCAACATGCTAAACCAAAAGGAAGTAAGGAGCTATTCGCAGGGTTTTCATGTGGTGTCTGTTCCCACGAAACAACTTCCTTTGTTTGTATGGGTTGAGATTGGGAATGTGAATGTACACGGACGCTTGCTCTCAGCTAATTTTGTCAAGCCAAAAAACCATGGGCACCCAACTAAAAACTAAAAGATGCTATTTATTTGTTTGTCTGCTGTCTGCTGTCAAAGGGCCTTTGCAGTATGGGAAACTTTTCTTTTTCTTTCTACTACTATCAGAACTGATTATAGTGAAGTGAATGCCCAAAAATCAGCTAGAAATACAGAAGAAAATGGGACTCTTCAGAACATACACCCAAAACATTTGAATATGTCTATCTCCAGTAACAGAACAGAGAAGACTGTGACATTGTTGTACTGAAGCTTGGCACACATTATCGCTAATGTCACACCTCCCAACACAAACTACCATCATTGCAGCTAGTCTTGCTCCATGGCTGCTCCAGCATATGAGATTTGATTGATGTCTATCCTTAGGAATTTTTTTTGCTGAATAAATTATTGTGCTCGGAAAGTACAAGTGATTTGTGTTTAGATGCTCCAATGTCCATTGGTGGATAGAATAGCAGGCTCAAACTGGAATAGGGTTAGAAAGAGAACTAGATAAGTTCCTGGAATATAGGCCCACCAATGGCTATTAACGAGGATGATCAGGGATGGAACCCCATGCTCGGAATGTCCCTAGCCTCTGTTTGCCAGAGGCTGGATCACTTGATGATGCTTGTTTTGTTAATTACCTCTGAAGCAGCTGGCATTGGCCACTGTCAGAAGACAGGATACCTGGCTAGATGGACCATTGGTCTGACCAAGTATGGCTGTTCTTATGACCTGAATAAATTTTTATGATTCCCAAAACTTAGTAGTTTGATGACTAAGAACAGAAATGTCATAATTTGCAGTCACAGCTGATTTTCTTTTTAGTGCCAGGGCATAACTATTGGTGGGCCCAGGTAGGCACAGGCCCACTTAGTTGGCCAGTAGGCCCGCCCACCTCCACTCACTGCAGTGCCTGGCAGTGGTATGAGCTTGCCATCACAACTGCAGACCGGTCAGCAGTAGGCAGCTGTGGCTGCAATTGGTGGAACTGCAAGCAGATGGGCAGGGGTCATGGGTGGATTTTGATGCTGCCCCTGGGGAAGGCAAGCTTCCTGCCCCCACGCCCAGCCAAGGTCCCACATCCAAGCCGCTTTCCCTACACCTCACCACAGTCATTGCATTGGTCTCTGGCTCGCTTTCTCCTCTCCTCTCCTTCCCCCACCCCATCTATCCTCCTCGCTCTCCTCCCAGCATGAGAGGCAGCTGCCTCTGTGCCCCTTGAAAGGCAGTAATTGGATCAGTGTGGGATTGGGGCCATTATGGGATGACTTACTCACTAGCCATTTCCTCCATCCCTGGCCGAGTGGGGCAGTGACAGACCCAACTGTTGGAGGATATATTAAACAGACCCTCCCCCACCAGGAAACTTGGAAGAGACAGAAAATTTGGGCAGGAGGACAGAGGGGTGCAGACAGCATCAGTGGGAGGAAGAATCCCATAAAATCACAGTCTCCTGTGCTCCAGGAGGAGTGGATGGGACTGAAAGGTTAATTGTGGAAACACTTAGCAAGGCATACAAGTAAAACTAATGAAGAAAGGCACACAATACTCTGAGAGTATGCCAGTATTATCCCTGTTTTTGAATGTATAAAACAACAAGAGTCCTGTGGCACCTTACAGACTAACAGATTTCTTTGGGTATAAGCTTTCATGAACTCCAACCTGCTTTGTCAGATGCATGAATGTACACAGACTAACACAGCTACCCTTCTGGAAATGTTTTTGAATGGGTTAGTCTAGTTCAGGAAAAAAAAGAGGAATGTCAAAGCACTTTAAAGACTAACAAACTAACAAAAATAAATTTGTTAGTCTTTTAAGTGCCACAAGACTCCTCTGTTGTTGTTCAGCTAGGCAGTGAAATTGAAACTTGAGACTTGACGGGAGAAGATTCTTCTTTCATTTTGCTAAGAAGGCAGAGAAAGATGAGGAGACACCATAGCCAATCAGGGAAGGCCTTGCCTCTCTGTGCCTTCAATAAACTCCATCCACGTGGGCTGCTCTTCACCTACACAGCTTTGGCCCCAGGCAGCCACTGCAGCCTTTGTGCAGCAAAGGCTGGGCTGCTTCTCCCCTTCCATCCTCCTCTAAATGCTAGGCAACTGGAGCATCATCAGGAAGCTTCCAGTCACGTGATTGGAAACAGAATTAGCTGGGCCCACCCTGGAGAGTCTGGACCTGGCCATGCCTTTGTTTAACTCATCTACATTTCTAGAGAAGAGATGATTATAGTGAAGTCTTTTTTCCCCCCTATGCACGTGCATTAGATTGTAAATTTACTACTTTTTTTTTTTTTTCAGATTGACCCCATCCCACTGACAGGTTAATGAGGGACAATATATATTATGTTGCTGGTTGTTTGGGTTTTTCAGTAAGTATGTTTCTCTGCTGATACAAAACCATCCTAATACATACACACATGCAGCTATGAAGCTATCAGGGAAAGTATTGTGTTCCCATATGCATTCAAAGACCTTTGAAGTCATTAGTAGGTAGACTACCATTGGCTTTGGAACATGTTTATAGGCCCTGATTCAGCAAGCCACTTAAAACCATGCTGAATTTATTGGAATGTGAACCTAAAGGCAAGCATGTTCCTCAATACCTTGCTGAAACAGTACATACTTTAATCAGTACCTGTGAATTCTGATGACTGCTAACTGCTGTCGAATGGGCTGCCTCCCATCTATCATGGCCTCAGGGCAGCCCTCCAAGCAGCCTTTACCTCATTTATCAACTTAAAAGGGCTTCTTCAGTAACCCACCAATGCTTTTGCCCATGCACACCTCTTATTGAGTTCCAGTTGATTAATGCAGAAAACAGACTACAAACCACCCAAACAACTCAAGGTCCTCCTCAGGCAGGTCTGTCCTTTTACCAGTGACATATCAGGTCACCCCGAGGCCTTGCTTGGCTGAAGTCTCACTCTCAAAGTCCTGGACTTTTCTGCTGAAGTCTACAGACTCCAAGAAACCTCTGCACTCTTTCCATGTTTCTCTCCATCCTCAGTCTGACCTGATCAAGAATCCCCATTCTATAGCTTCCTGCTGGTCTTTACAGGGAGTGCAGGTGATACCTGCTTAGATTTGCCTTTTTAGAAATTGGAACTGGTTATTCACAGTGTTTAAAGTGGCAAGTCACCCTGTTACTTTGGCTAATAGTGTGTGACACAGTAATTCTTTTCCAACCAGCTTTTCATAGTGGGTGTATGGTACTAAAGTAGAGGATGGGGTGAATTTGATCCAAAACCTGAGGCCACAGTTTGGTGTGAAGTTTAATTAGAATTAATGAATTTTCCAATGTGGCAAAACCCCTGGCAAAGAACCCTGTCATCCCAGAACATCTGTGATGGAAAATTTCTCAACAGAAAGTTTTTCATTAGATTCCACTACTATTAGGAGGTTTCTATAAACTCAACATGATTACCTATACAAATTTTGCAATTTTTTAAATTAAAGTTTTGTACGTTATCATAAAAATCTTTTCTAAGGTAGATGAATGTTACAATTGTTTCTGAATAAAAAGCCCAACCCAACAACATTTACTGGTTTCCCCTTTCAAAAACCTTCCTTTGTTTCCCATTACCACCCACAAATAATACGTGTTTTGAACCAATAATGTCCCTTGCTCGCCCCACCTTCCCTCAGTACCAATACAGATGTTTGTAAAGCTTAGGATGCCTAAATTCTATAGCACCTCTGTGGCAAGAGCAATTGGGAGGGTCAGGTTAGGGATTACTGGATCCTTCAATTTCAGCTGTGAAAACTCAAGCCGATTAGCTGAGAGGGAGCCTGCTGGGATTCCATGAGGCATACTGCTGAGTGTCAAAACCAGGCCTCAGCTTGCTTAAAAGAGAGAAGAGGAGAAAACAAACCAAACCTCCACCCATAACACCTCCTCTTTCATTTGTGTAGCTCTGTGAAAAGCCAGTAAACTTGAAACACTCCAAACAGAAAGAGTTTATTTAAGAATTCAGTTGTAGCCAGGAGCCTGTGCCTTTTTAACCCTCTAACCTAACTGGCAATTCCCCCATATTATCTATGTCAGAAAAGCAGTAGGGTTAAAATAGGCCCCAAAATACCCCCGGGGGGGGGGGGGGAGGCTCTCACAAGTAGGACACAGAAGTAAATGCTAGACTAAAACTTAAAGGTCTTCAAGAGGTCTTACACTGAAGTTTTGAATGAAATGCTGATGTTATAACAGGATGTTGAAAAAGTGAATCATGTGAAGATGCTAAACTTATGAGAATTATTTCCTTTACTTGTCGGCTAAGTGTACAAGCTCCCTGCGAGGATGTTGTTATATTTCTGGGAAAGTAATTTGTGGTTTAAAACACCATCACCTGCAGGTTTGTAAAGAGGGGTGAAGTCATATGACTGGTGAACACTGACCAAAGTTAGTCACCAGTTCCTGGAACATTGCAATGTGGCAAGGCAGGAGAGGGGAGGGTAGGAAGTAAAATCCAAACCAATTCTGCAATTTATCCTACATATTCTGTATGCAGAGAACAGAACAGAACTGACCTCTATGCAGTTGCATGTACCAATCCCTTATGAATAGCAGTGAATAGCAATTTTCAATATTAAATGAACAACAAATACCCTTATGACTTAAGGAAAATATTGACATATTTATTTAATGTTTACTCAAGGAAGTGAATGACTTGAAGCTGTAGCTTGACCCAGACAGAGTAGTCAAGCAATATGCAAACCACTTTGTACTGAGCATTGCAATTCTGGCCTATTGTATTTCTTGCTGTTCGAGTTCTGGGTTCTCCCTGGATTATAGATGCAATTCAGTTAGAGGAGAGTCATTAACTGATAATAATCATTTATTTGTCAGATTTAACCTCTTCTTCCGCTCATGAAATGCCCATGAGCTGATTCTCAAATACACTTGTTCAAATTTATTCAGCAAAGGTCTATTCAAATATTTTAGTGAATGGACTGAGTGCGTCATATAAACAGCATCATGAAAAGAATGTTCCCTGACTGGATGAGGTGTGAATGATTGCACTTCAGAACTTAGTATTCAGTTTTCCTGAACGCCTGCCCAACAATGGGGAAATTCGCTTTCCATGAACATTTGTGTTAGTAAAATTCAATCAACAGAATGACTGTGGAAGGCAAATACTGGCCAGCTTTGACCTTAGGATTGAGCTTGTATACTCACTGTGTTGTTGGTTTTGGTCCTCTCCTGTGACGACAACTCATCCTGAAGAATCCACTAGAGCAAAGATCCTACACTGCCATTCCTTTCTCTAATGAGGAGTTCTTGCTTATACTTCTATGGTTAGCCTGAGTGACATCTCCAGGACTACTTGCGTGAGCAGGAGCTGGCAGGAGCAGCACCTTAGTAAGTTGGATTTGTGAAACGATCAAACATGGAGCAAGAAAATACTGCAGAAAGTCCATGACCACTAAGTATTATAGAAAGAAAAAGAAGCTGTCTGTCAGAGGGTCCACTCACCATTTGCAGCACCTCCTGCTGGGTGTCCTGGGAATTAGCATTGCCAAGCTTGCATGTCCCCTCTTGCGGGAGGGGGGATCCGTCAGCCTGGCTTCACGGCTTTGCAGGCCCACTTCTGGATCTGCAGTCTCCTCTTTGTGGCTTTGGCCAGGTCATTAAGGTCCTTCCCTTCCAGGGGATTCAGTCTTTCAAGAGCATTGACTGTCCACTTGCTCCAGTTTCCACTTCACTTCCCAACGGCTGGTTGGGGAGCTCAGGCCTGCATTTACACTGAGTTCCAGACCAGGGACCTTATAACAGGCACCCAAGGCCTCTGTATTATCCAACCCCTTGCTGCTTCTTTCCTTAAGCTTCTTCTTACCTATCCGGCTTCCCCCTTCTCTGGGTTTGCTCACCCACCAACTCCCTCTTTTCAGGCAGTGACTGCAATTGGCTTCTCTGCAGCTTTTTGCAGCAGCAATCCAATCGTTAGCTACCTACCTGGCTTTATAGAGGGTTCCTGCATAGGTTCCTCTAATCAGGGTTTTTCCCTCCATGTTCCCTCTGCTAGGTTAATTGGCCCACCTGGCCTTCATTAATACCTTCCACTCCTGTGTAGGGCAGACACTCCATCACACTGCCCTGCAAAGCTAAGCAGACCTCGTTCCTTATTTTCCGGGGTGCATTTTTTTATAACATTGTTTAAACTGGTGCTGACATGCAAAGGCACCGACAAAGTTTAAGCATTAGAAGCAAAGGAGCTTGAAGAATAATGTGACTTCTTTTTAGCTTGTGTTTGACATTTTCTTCGGGCTGCCTAGAAATGACCCTGATTGTCAACTCTTTTCTCTACTTTGGAATTTTGCCCATAAGATGTTTTATTTTAGTCGCTCACTGCTTGAAGTGCTTCTGGGATAAATGATACTTAGCCTGAACTTAAAGAAGATTAAAAAAATGCCTGGTCACTTAAAAAAAAAGCCTTGAGGCTTTTCACCTAGTATTTTTACCTTTGGAGGCTGGAAACCCCCAGAGCAATGCTGTTCTCCTGAAAAAACAAGAAGACTGGTGGCCTTTCTACAGACTGACAAATTTATCTATCAGATGAGCTTTCATGGAAGGAAGATCTCACTTCGTCAGATGCTTAAAGGTGGAGAAGTACAGATGAATGGGAGGAAAATTACTTCTCCATCTTCAAGCATCTGATGAAGTGGGATTTTCTCCCATGAAATCTCATGTGATAAATAAATTCATTAGTGTTAAGCATCCCTGGTTCACTGTTTCTTTCCAATGAGAAAAGCTTCTCACCTCCTTAGAAATCTTTAAACAGCACAAAATGTCTAGCCGTGTAATAGACTTGCTGGAGACCTTTAAAATCAATGAATTATGGCTAAAGGCAGGACTAGATTAACCAGCCTGGGGGGCCCTGGGTTGCCCCTCATGTGGCTCCCTGCCTGGAGACCTCCTCACCCCATGGGGCCTCCACCACCCCCAGCATGGCAGCCTGTGGGTGGGCTGTTGTTGGGGGGGTCCTGGGGCCAGAGGGTGCCCCTGCACTGGCCCTACTCTGGCTAGTTTGCCCCGGGGGTGGATGGGGCCAGCTGGCATGCAGTGTGGCCCTAGCACAGCCCTCCAAAGCCATGGCCCTGGAAGGTCGCACTAGAGCAGAGGACATGTGCCAGCTGGCTTCATCTCTGGGGTGGAGCGAACAGGTGTGGCCCACCCCACCCTCGCCCGGGGCAGACCAGCTAGCCCAGAGCCAGGGCAGGAGAACAGAGTCCTCGCTCCCCAAAGCCCTGCTGGTGCTGACCAAGCTGGGTCCAGATTATCATAGGGTTTCAAGGACTGGAGCCTGGGGCCCCCCTTGCAGCCAGGGCCCAGGGCTTCAGCCCTTTCACTCCCGTGATAATCCAGCCCTGGCTAACGGGATGTCAGCAAGTCTCTCCGTCATGTTTTATTCATCAGTTCGTGCTGTCTTTCAATTAGTGTAGAGGCATTCTGGGCTTTTACAATGGAAATGCTTGTATGGACATTATTACTATGGTTAGAGAGGAAATAAACATCTATTATAAAACCAATGGGCCTGAACCAAAGCCACAGTCAAGTATCTCCAAATGCTGCACTTGGCTGCTGTTTCTAATGGGTTGAAGCAAGGAGAACAGCCTTATTCAAGAAGGGTGTATAACTGTAAGCACATGCTTAAGTCCTACTGAATTCTTAAGCTTTCAGTGAAGATTTAAGCATGCACTGAAATGATTCTCTGTATATGAGTCCAGAACACTAGATCCAGATACACTTTGAACTTTGAGTCTCTGTGGCATCTCTGCTTCACAGCAAGAACTCATTTTGCTTACATTGGAGCTCTAACAAATATCAGAAATGACTATTCCACTTAAGAGAAACTGTGAAAAAGGAGCTGAGAAGTGGGAGTAGAGAGAAAAACATTGCCATGGGGGAAATATAAATACATCTTTACCCCCAAATCCACTCCTGGGATTCTTAGTTGCTCTTTCTTTCAAGGTCTTTTCTAAATGGAAAGTGAAACCCGCAAACGTTCACTGCTCTTAATTTCAAAGACCCCTAATTTCACAATTCCCTGCATCTATTTTTTCCTCCTATTCTGTAAGTTCTCCATCTTCAAGCAGCTGATGAAGTGGGATTTCTCCCACAAATACTCATGCGATAAATAAATTTGCTAGTCTTTAAACGTGCCACAGGACTCCTTGTTTGTTTTGTTGAATTTACTAGACTAACAAGGCTACCCCCTTGGAATATAATTTCAAAGGGATTGTATGGTTTGTATCTGAGGTCAGCATTTGGCCACTCATTTCTAAACCCCTATTAACTGGTAAAGGTTATAATTATTCTGAGTCATTCTTAGATGATACAAACTCCTAACACATCCTATTTTTTTTTTTACTATCATTGACATATGTGTACTATTTTGCAAAACTGGGAATAAAATGTAACAACCTCAACATTTTGATATCATTCTAATTTTGTTGGTAGCTGTTTGAGATCAGAGACAAAGAATCCCTTAGTTAGAGTTCATAGGATGCTCTACATTTATGGCTTCATTTTTATGACATAGTGATCAAAGCCAAGCTGTGAAATTTTACTATCCCATTGCTAACTGTTCTGTTGACTTAATGCATACTTCCCAAATCCCTTCTTCCCCTCAGACCTTTTGGTTCCACCTCATTTTTTAAAATGATATTTGCATTTGATTCTGTTCAGTAGTTACTTGCAAGGAATACACGTACTTTGGAGCTGCAACATGATTTTCCTATGCTGCAATTAAAAGAATAAACCTTATCTGGGACATCTCTGAGCAAGCTAGGCTTTGAGATATGAGTGACATCATTTTGTGAGGGGAGCAGTTAGTTAACCCTGGAACCAAAATAATACTCACAAAACTATAATTTTTCTACCAGATCCAGTGCTGATCTCTGACCATGTTAATCCCAGAAGATGGGTTCCTTTTTCTTTTTGATTGGGACAGAAATCCAACAGCAAAAGGTTCTGGACAAGACACTATCACATCTCATTGACTTTGACTCCAGAGGCAGCAGGCTATAGTCCTCTCTGGAGATTTGCCTGTTTGATTCCCATCATCATCTTCTCAGTTTGTTTCTGGTTTTACCATTTAATGGTTTCTCCTCCCACTGGGGGTTGAATAATGGTCTAGGCTACTCTCCTGTGCTGGCTACCTCCATTGCAGGTTTCAGTGAGGGACGGGATTCTCTGATTCCACAAACCTATTTCATCCATTGATGCAAAGTGGGAAGTGAGTGGAATCAACCCAGTGACCTCAGAGATGCAGCTATGCTACAAGCCAGGGAAGCGTATGCTGTGCTTGACACAGGAACAACGAGCTAGACTGTCGCCTGGGAGGCGTTGGGACCAGGCAAGAGGTTTGTGACTCACTGAGCCACAATCCATCATTCTGATTGCTCCAGGGACAGCTTAGCAGCATATTGACCTTGTAGGGTTTGTGGCAAAGCCATGACTGAACCCTGACCATCTGATCTAGTGACTAGAACTCCTATTCAGCTAAGCACTTGCTTAGCTTTACCGTAAAACTTATGTTTAATTGCTTTGCTGATCTGGGACTTCAGGGATAGATTTTACTTCTGGTTCTACCATTGACTTTGTGTCTTGGGTCAAGAGACAACACAACAAATAGCTGAATTGTTCCATCAAAATTTAGTCTAAGGGAGGAAAAAGAAAAGACAAAAGAAGAAATTTTCTGCAGAACTTTTTGAACATTTCACTTTAAAAAAAAAACCAGTTCAATGGAAACTTAAAAAAAAAAGAAGACGAAACTTTGCTCTCTGACTGCTTTTCTTGAGGGAGCGTTTCCAGTTTTGATTGGCCAGGTTAGTCACACTGTGGAGTTTGTTTCAAAATAATAAAAGAATCCATCTAAGACTCACACTGAAGTTAAATAAAACAAATGGTTTTGAAATTTGTTGAATTCGCCACAAATTTGTTTTCTTGTTTTTGACCAGCTCTTAATTTCTGTGTCTCAGTTTCCTGATCTGCAAAATGGGCATTATAATACTTAACTGTGTCACAGGGATATTGTGAGCCTGTATTGATGTGGGCCTGATCCTGGTATGTGTTGAGAACCCATTTATGAATCAGATTCATAGTGTTGTAATGCACTTGGATATCAACCCATTCCCGTGGATTCAATGGGAGCAGGATGGGGCATTAAATAAGAAGTGCTTATGGCCTCCTCTGACGCATGTTGGTCCTAGAATAAGCCATAGGCTATAGCTACACTATTGTCTATTTCTTCAAAATATAGGTCACTCAGGGATGTGAATATTCTACCCTCTGAGCAACATAGTTATGCTGACATAAATACTCCTGCGCTCAGTGCTATCTCGGCAACAGACCTTCGACCTAGCTTCAGATGCCCACAGAGGTGGCTTTTTGCACGCTGATGGGAGAGGTCTTTCCCATTAGCATACAGCGGCTTCACCATATGTGCTGCAGCGGTGGAGTTGTATCAGTACAGACATGCCCTAAGTCAAACGCGGTAAAGAAGAAGTTGATCACCATGAAAATAGTGTGCTAGTATGTACGCACACAAGTGGCTTCCAGCCAGCCAGAACTCGGTGCAGTGGACTAGAGAAAAGTGACCAGCCAAGCTTCCTAAAAAGCAGCTGCTGTACTCCATGATGAGCATGGGAGAGCAACAATTTGTACCTTCGAGGCTATTATACTAGGGAGCTTCCTGCAATAGTGGAAATTCACACCTTGAAGGACTTTTCTGAGTGGTGTCTTGATCGAAGCAAATTTAACACAGTTGGTTGCTATGATGGTCATACATCACTGGGAACACTTACGTGTAGATGGAAGGTATATGTTATGGGGACCACGCAGGGTGAGTAGCACATCAGAACTTTCCTGGTGCTCAACTACTACTGCATTGACTATTAACGTAAGAGACTAGTGACTTCGGTAGAGGATAGGGACTCTGTAGACCTGGCTTTTAGGTCTAGCTCTACCACTGGCCTGCTGGGTGACCTCGGGAAAGTTATTTTGCCTCTATGCCGCTGCTGCCCCATCTATAATATGCATGACAGTAATACCTACATCCTTTATAAAGTGATTTGAGACCTGCAGATGAAATACATTATATAAAACAGCTAGTGCAGACTGGACCCATGAAAATTACGTGTTCTTCTAAAGCCACAGACTATTTCCACAGAGGCTGAGCATATCTGCACATACTTGTATGTACAACAGCCTATGCAGATGCACACTCATATTTGTTCAAGTATACACTATACACAGATATGCAAATGTACACTCACGTGCACAAAGTTAAAGTAGAAGATGATAGTTCTGTTCAACTTATTTCTGTGGTATTCCACCACCATCTTTGAAACATATTTTTCTTCTGAAGAAAAACAGTAGTTTTGACAATCCAAGAAATCCCAAAAGGAAAAAAAAATACAGAAAATTAACTGGGTTGGTCTTCATCCAACTCCCAAACTCATGGGAGATAAATGATTTCATATGCTAATGACCATTGCCTCAAATCTCTCTGACATTTTCTTGCAATGTTCTTAAATGCAGTTTGTTTTGCTTTTTGTCTCCACAACAATTACAAAGGTTTCTATTCTATTGCTCCAGTTATGTTTGCCAGAACCACACTTCCTTTCCTTTTTAAAGGCACAGTAGCATTGTCTGGTACAGTGCAAAACCGAGCATTTGGAATAGTCCAAATGAAAATAAATGAGGCTGAACTTATCTTCTAGGCATGCTACAGCCAATAAAGGCTTCTGGCTCTTTTCTGCCCGACAGATCTGTACACATAGAATCAGCAGCAGTTCATAAGTGAGACAGCTCAGTCACATTTCCTGATAACTGAGAATTAATCCCGCCCCCATGAACTAATTGAGAACAGCTAAGACCTATCTCTTTTAAAGACTCTTGGGGTGGTAAAATCTATTTTCTTGAAACTATACTACTCTGCTGGATGGTATTTTATTTTATTTTATTTTATTTTATTTTATTGAGTTGGGCTGAAAGGATAATTCTAATGTTGACTGAAGTTTCCAGAATGAGAACCCTTGACAACCCCGCAAATTAGTACCAATTTGTCCATAAGGAACTGTAATGAGCTGAGCTGAAATCACCGCATTGTTTCAAACAGACAACTAACTTGTCATCAGATTGTAAGTAACCACAGTCTCTGTGTGGTTAAATGCTCTTTTTTTGACCAGCTTCCCACTGGTGCTGACTAGCCAAACAGGGCCCGATTTTGGTGTTCATAGGCCCTAGGCACTTTCACTCCGAAATGTGAAAAAAGAGAGGTAAACACCAATTGAATTCCATTAATTGACATGATGCACTTTAAACTATTCTAATGCTAAACCATGTGACTTTCCTTATTTTTCCTTATTTTTTCTTCTTTTTTAATTTTTTCCTTCCTTCGTAGGCCCTAAAAATTCCATAGGCCCCAATGGGAAATCCGTCACTGTAGCCAAGGCCTCAAGCATACATCTATTTTCAAAGCAGCATCAACGCTGGAAGATATATTCATTTGTGAAAGAATTCCCCATTAGCCAAAAGTCTTTAAGCCTCTTACCTGATTTCAAGAGCACCCAGTTGTATATGCAGTTATGGATTTTGCACATGCAAATGAATTTGCTCACTTAACCATAGGCAAAGTCTTTTTGTGCCGTAATTTCCCATCTGTAAGATGGGATAAGAAACATTAGAGGTAATTAGGAAAAAATAAAGTTGTGGGGAAAGTTTCTAATCCGTCTCCAAATTCCAATACATGTCAATCTGTTGGTGGAAAAATTTTATGAAAAATTTGTGGAAATTTCTCCTGATTTTTTAAGTTTCAAAATTCTAAAAGATTCATCCAACTCTGTTAATGCACTGTTTATCAGTCATCTCTATTTGGATTGTTAGCTCCTGAGGGCAGTTATTGTTTTATGTATCTGTACAATTTGCTGAGCATTGTGGGGCCTTGATTTGGTGCCGGGAGGTGCAACTGTTATGTGAATAAATAGGAATCATAAGGATACTTTATTTGAGTTTCCTTCCATGCTCATTGCCAGAGCATTTCAGCACCTTTTGCTAAATTGGAAAGAAACAAATGCAAATTATAAAAGCTGCCCACAGGTTGTGGTCGATCTCCTTTCACTGCAAAGCTGTATGTACCTGGAACATTTTTTGGGGGGTGAAGTATTTCTCTTTTCCAGGTTTCACTTTAGCCTGCCAAATGCCAAGCTGTGTTCAAAATAAACTTCTCCTCTAACTTTGTACTTTGTGTGCAGCCCTGCCATTTATAAAAATCACGTTAATATTCATGAAGGGAAAATGTAAATATTAATTAAAACCTTCCTCTAATATAGATCATTAAAGTACAACAGATTTTAACAGTGTTCTGATTAACAGTTTACATTAACCTCATCAAACAAGTTACTGGGCTCACTACAGAAATAACTGGATGAAATTTGGTGGTGTCTGTTATATGAGACAGTTGTTCTCAAGGTTTTGTGGATTGTAACACACTTAGTGGCACATCATGGCCCTACAGGACACACCAGCCCACCTCTCCTAGGCCAAATCCAGGCACCCTCCCCACCCCCCGACTTTCTGCAACACTCTTACTACAGTGTCGTGACATGTTAATGTGTCCTGACACAGTAGTGGAGAACGGCTAATAGAGATTAAATGTCTGATGCTCCTTCTGGTCTCAAAATCTATTAAATTATGAAGCCTGTTTTCAGTAATATGCCTAATTTGGAAGAATGAAACATGACCTGCATATATCCTGGTATATATCTGGCAGATGTAGATTCCTATGTCCACGTCTATCCTGTGTCCATCTGTTTCCAGAGACTGCAGTTTGTGGAGTGGGTAGGGGCCTGATCCTATTCATGCTGAAAAGAATTTCCCTTGACCTAGCTCTAGACACTGATATGACAATAGATGCACGTTCTCACAGATTACTTGGTTAGTCACATCTGGTTACAAAAGATCCAAGTTTATTTTGGTTTTAATATTGTAGCCAAGCAGTGATTGGATGAGAGTGCTCCTTTACATGGCATCAGAAATATCAGATCAAAAAAGTTATCTTATTTTCCCAAGAACTACTTTCCATGTTCTGCAATGATCGGTTTTGGCACAGAGATGAGCTGTTTCAGAGAAGTAAAATCTAGCCCTCCAATTATCTCTGCATACAAATATATGCATCTCCTAGTTGCCCCATGAATAAACTCTTCACAACTGGAACATATGCTGTTTTGTTACATAAGCGGATAAGAGGAAGCAATGGAGTTTAATTATGAATGGAGGATATAACTAAGGCTTGGCACACAGACGGTTAACCATCCAGATCAAATGTGATTGCCAGTGAGCAACAGATGGCATCAGGCGACATGATTCCAGTCATCTCAGAACTTCAGCAGCCACATCCGCTTGAATCAGGCCCTTTTCCTAAATATCATCCTCTTCTGACCTTCCTCCGCTTTGTGATTGTGGACATGCTTAGCCACTATGGGTAACTTTCCAGCTTATATGGTGTAGTGCAATTTGTGTGATGAAGAAAAATGCAGAAGGATGCCACTGAAGAAAAAAAAAAAGCTGGCTTAGAACACGCTGTTATTAGTGACAACACCGTCCATATTTCTCAAGTGATATATCTTCCCAGAGTAAAGTCTGTGAAGGCAGTCATGCTCTGTGGTTGCACCAGGGTTAGTGATGTCATTTCAGAGAAGAAATCAAAGGCTGGGCTTTTTTTTTTTTTTAATTCAAAATTTATCCCAAGACAGACATTCCAGACCAAAACCTCTAATCCACACTCTTCAGAGACCCAGCCACCCCTTTTCCGTCGTCTGGGGGCTGGCATCCACAGCTGGAACGTTACTGGGAAATGGATAGGTCACACAGATTACTGTCAGCCGCAGCGACCTCTTTGGCCACCATGTGAATCAATCTGGAAAGGCTCGTTTTCAGCCACACCTTTTGAAATAAAACCCCACTGTGTGACTGCAATGAGGCATTTTCTAGTCCTGTTTATCCTGCAGGCAAACGGACACTGCCAGCAAGTAATGATCAGTACATGCTTCAAGAAAAAAAAAAAAATCCACTGTACCAATATTGTGTATGAAGGACTGCCAGCTCATGGCTTGAGTGTCTATATTCCAGTCCAGGGAATAAATTCTTTTGCCTTGTCATTTGCAATACAGGAAGTATGTTTCCATGGGATGTAAAGACCTCTTGAGCTAAATTAGAATCTGTTATTTGATATAAATCAGGAGTAACAAGAGAACTGACGGTCAGAATATGGCCCTCGGACACTCAATTTTGCACCGAAGGAGTTACAATCCTTATCTTGGCCCTGCGCCCATTGCTTGGCTTATCACTAGGCCAAACCAGTCAGTCAACACCGGGAGTTTCCATCTCTGAGGATGGGCTCCAGGAAGCCAAAGTCTGTCACTTCTTTCCTCTAGCTCATTAGATCCTGTGTTTCACAGGATACTCAAATCAAGGCACTATGTGTTCACAGATAGCGAAATCAATTCAGACCACCAAATAATGGAAATTAAATGTAGACAAATATCCCTCGACATTACCTTTGACATTCTATGGTCAGGTTTTGTGGAGCAGTAGGTGCTATAATGGTGATAAAAAAAAATCCTAATAACTCATTTAAAAAAAAAAGCAGGAGGCTAGTAGAGGGAAGTCCTTCACTATAAACACAGTTTATCAGACTAAGCACAACTGACTTACAGGAAGGAAAGGGGTCTGATCAGGACAGTGGGAGAGGATCACACATAGCAAAAGGAATTGGTTTCACCAGCTAAAACTTATTTTTCAGTGCATCAGCTAAACTGCTTTTATAAGGAAGAGAAAATGCCCACGTTTTCAAACGTGGGGTGGCTAATGCTAAGCACTGAAGTCCATATTCAGAGTCCTAAATCGAAGGAGGCTGAGAAATTCTGAAGACCTGCACTATGGCTAACAGCACTGGGAACTGCAGGGATACAACAAACCTTTTTACTGAGGTGCCTAAATATAGATGTCACTGAATATTTCCAGAGAGGTAGTCGTGTTAGCCTGTGTACAGCAAAAACAATGAGAGCCCTGTGGGACCTTAAAGACTAACAGATTTCTGCGGGCATAAGCTTTCATGGGCTACAACCCACTTCATCAGAGCTGACAAAGTGATTTGTAGCCCATGAAAGCTTATGCCTGAAGAAATCTGTTAGTCTTTAAGGTGCCACAGGGCTCTCATCGTTCTTGCTGAATATTTTATCCCACACTGATTAAATGAGATTGAAATAAATCTGGCACTTCTAGGAAAGATAGTGTCTTAGTCAATTTAAATAGCCAAGCTGAAATCCTGATACTATTAGGTCTGAGTGGCCCTGAGTGCACTGTACCTCTGATGGTTTCAGTGGTTGTGGGGGTGCTTAGACCCGTGACAGGATCCATTCCCATCTGCTCATCTATCTGGAGCAGAAATCTTTCACTCTGGCCTCTAACAGCTCCGTGAGATCATCAGCACATTTAGTCAGGTTGCCATATTTCTTAAAACCCAGTACCACATTAATTAGCAACGTGTAGATTCTCACACTTGGGCAAGGCAATTTTAGAAGGCAACTTTAAAGGTATTGTAAATCTGCTGGAAGCCAAAAACTTCTAAAAGCTTCAATGCCAAGGGAATAGTTTGTTTTAAAAATGTAGCAGTAATAGCTTGATATGCATTTCACTTGTTTCCTTTCACCTTCAGGACAATTTTTACTCATGCAGGCAACTGCTTTCTGTGTAAGCAATTGCTGTGTGACTCCTTTTCCTCTTCCCCATTAATGCTGGGTACCTTATAGACCAATAAGCCACAATTGGGAATGCATTCAGAGACCATTAGTACAGGAAGTGGGGTCAAATCCAAAGAAACCATGAACCAGTACGTTTGAAAACACTGTATGAAAGGCCTTTTCATGCCTTCTCTTTCAGGTGGAGTTTGTTTTTGGATTAAAGGAGTTTATTCAGGTACTCACAAATATCCAAGCTCTCTGAACTGGCTGGAATGTGGAAACCTCCAAGTCATAATCAATTGCCGTAAAAGGTATTGGCATGTTCTAACTAGGGAATAGAAGGATGAAAGAGCATAATTAGGTGACACGCCTTCAAAAGGGGATGAAAAGCCAAAAACATCCTCACAGACGCAAGCAACTGTATAAACCTAAAATCTCTGTTTAAAAAATTATTAACTAGATGTGCCAAAAATGTCAGTTCTAAATGTTTAGTGTGTACCCAAATCCCAAATGGGTTCCCCCTCCCTATTGCCTGCTTGGCTGGGCAATTTTTAAAAAAAGCCTGAAATATGACAAACTTATTCCCTTCCCTGAGATGAATACAGGAACAGAACTCACTTCTTTCAGAAGACAAAAATGTGAGTTGATGATTTAATTGAGAAGCCATCCAAGCCCTCTAAATGACACAAAGGTGTAACAGTAGCATTACGAAAGCTAAATTCAACTTATTTTTGTATGCATGTGAGAGGGAAGGGAAAAGAAATGGAGAGGGAGAGAGAGACCAGGATTCTGATCTCAGTCAGGGGCACCGCCACTGAAATCAACGGTGTTGGTATGGTTTAACACTTGTACAAATGACTGCTGTATCTGGACCATCATATACAGGAATGAGAATTCCTGGCATTGAAGAAGAAGCAACAGTCAAGGGCTATGTCTACACTGAAGGCTTAAGCCATTTGGAGTTCATTAAGTCCACTTAAGCACCTGCTTAAGTCGACTCAATAACGCTCATCCTTAAAGTCGACTTTAAGGGTTAAGTCAACTTTATTAAGTTGACTTAACAAAATGTGGCCACTGAAGTTGATTTAGAAACTGACTTAAGGCAGGAGAGCCATTTAAAGTTGGCTTTATTAAGTCGACTTTAAATGGGTCCCCTGGCTTAAGTTGACTGTATAAAGTTGACTTAGGATATGTCTAGACTGATGGCAGCAAATTCGGAGCTGTCAGCTCAGCGTTCTGGGAGCGGTTCTCAGCAAGTTTGAACTCGCTGCACCACTCCCTGAAGTTGGCCCCAGAAGTCCTGGGGGCCAGGGGCATATGGGAAAGCTGACCACAAGGGATTTGTGGTCGGCTTTTCCCAGATGTGTACCGGTGGCTTATGAATTTTATGTTCCTTGTGTTACTGGCGATCGACTGCTGCTGAAAAGCCCTCTAGTGTAGACTAGGGGTTAAACAAATGGGGCTTCTGTGAGTTGACTTAATAAAGTCAACTTTAAGTCGACCTTATTAAGTTGACTTACCTGAGCCCTCTGGTGCAGACATAGCCAAGGAAGTGAACTGCTTTCCCAAACCAGGGAGAGGCGGGGAAGATCTCTCTCTGTTACTAATTCTTTCTCTCAACAAGGGGTGAGCACAGCTTTTCATCTTCTGTTGCCCCCCCCATCTGAATTCCTAGCAAATGCTAAATTTTACTGCTGACTCTGAAAGAGACTATTTGTGATCCTGAGCCGGTCATTTACCATTTCAGTCTGGACGACAATGTTTACAATAGCTACCCCATGGGGGAAGCGGTAAGAGGTTTAATTAGTTCACGTTTGTAAAGTGCTTCGAGAATGTTATGTGCTATAGAAGAGCTAATTATTCTGAACCAGAAGTTGCTGAGCTGCTGCTTTAGAGCACATTTACGCTGCTTGTAATGAATATGGGAACCCATCATCTGAATGCAATGTCTGGGAACAGCACGTTTCCAAATCCATGGCATTGTTACTGGTACTTCTAGGCTATTATTCCCGTGCTTAGTGTTAAAGAAATGGAAAGTTTTAGAGATCTGGCAAGTTTTCTGGAAATAAGTGAAACTTTCTTTCCTTCTCATACTAAGCCCATGCAGTATGTGAAAGCCATAAACACATATTATGAACATCAAATATACGGGAGGAAAATCCACATTTTACACATCCTGAAGTACTTGAGCCTCTGGGTTTTCTTTATTTAGAGAAGCACACAGTAAGGCTTCAAACATCCTTCAAAATAAAATCCACTCCCATTCTTATTACATAGTGGTAAATATTTGGCACACACTAACTAGTACCTTGACTGCCTTTTTTCCCTCTGCGGTCTCAAATATCCCACATTAAATACACATTTTATTGAATGGGATTCCTTCAAAATACTTATACAAACACTGCTCTTTTCTCTTTCCACAGGTGCATGGCTGTGAATGCATGATTCCAGAGCAATATCGAAGACCTCCATAAATGAGGCTAGGCACTGGCTAGGAAGTGGTGTTTAGGCAGTGACAGATTTACATTTTAGAATCTAACATGGGCACCAGTAACAGACTGGACTTTGTAGGAATTTTTGCTTCACAAGATGCTGATCCAAAGTTCATTTCAAACTGAGGAGAGTCTATCTGCTGACTACAACGAGTCGCAGGTAGAACGAATCAAAATTTCAGATGCAACAGTTTTCAATTAAAAAAAGACAAATGAAGTCAAAATGTTTCATAGGAACATATTGATTTTGATGACATTTTCAATGGGGAAAAGTCAAAATGAGTTGCTTCTACTTCCATGTTCCATTCAGATAATATTGCAGTATTTTGAAAATGTCTAAGAGTTTCAAAAAAACGAGTCCTGTGGCACTTAAACACTAACAAATTTATTTATTGCATGTTTGTTTTACTGAACTGGACTAACATGGCTGCCCCTTTGGATCGCGGTAACTTGCAAGGCAAAAAGTTTCAATTTGACTTCTTCATTCCATTCATTTTTGGAGTTTATGTTTTATTAAAATATATATTAAAATTAATGTTTTATGTACTATCATGTAAAGATTAGAATCCAAATAAAATTATCAATATGATTGTTTAAACTAAACATTTTTGCTGTTTTTTAAAAAAAACAAAACATTTAAACGTTATGAAAGCAAAACTATTTGCTATTACTGAAACAAAAATATTTGAAATGTCAGACTATCCCACAGAATGGAAATTCTGGTTTCCAGCTAGCTCTAGTTTTGGATTTTGTTCCGAAAGGATTACTAGTGACATTTGTGTGATTTTGATTTTATAACAACTATGCTGCAGAAGCAAATTGTCGAAATGTGCAAGGAACAGGTCAAAAGAAAAAACATGCTTAAATATATATTTAATTAGGGAATATACAATGACAGACATAGAGATGATCTCTTATTCAGTGGCAAAGTGTGGCAGACAAAACTAAATTAATGTTACAGCTGGCTGTATCATAGCATGTCCTGTTGCTTTAATGAGATACATTGCAAGGTGTCAGTTGGGGTTGTGCAAAATACACAGAAGTCTGAAAAACTTAGGAACTTCAGGATGAATTTGCAAAAATGATCCAGTTTCATGAAACAAGTGCCCAGTGTTGATATTTCTTAACAGGATATTATTTGAGTGACAAGATGGGCTGACTTGTAGCCTTTTAGTGCAGTTGCTGCATAATGCCAAGGATTAAATAGGAATGAAATAGAAACTATCTTCTCACAGCTATGGTCTCCAGAAAAGGAATCAAGGCAAACATATGGGAGGAATTCATGTACAGTAGCAAGCAAAACAGTGTAAGCTGGCTTGTGCTGGTCCCATGCTTCACATGTTCTGTGGAGACAGAAGTCTTCAGTCCTTAGAGCTGTCAATCTAGCACTGTTCTTTGGCACTAAGTTCACTTTTGAAAGCAGAATTGATTTCCTCTGCTATTCCTTAATAGTTTTAAATGGGGTTTTTGAGTTCAGGAGAAGAAAAAGGAACATCAGAGGCAAAAAACCCCCTAGTTCTGGCAGCTAATCCAAGCCATTTAAAAAAAAAAACCAACCAAAAAAACCCCCCCAAAACTACTTAATGCTAGAAAGCAGGAGTCAAGTGGAGGACTGAAGAGAATATATATCAGTATTTTGCTATGTTTTGATGACACTTTGTTTAGGTGAAATTATGAAATATGAAGTACAGAGCAGTGCAGGTGGAGGGAGGGTCATAGGGTTTGTTGGAAAACAATCTGATCTTGTTAGATTGCCTGCCAAGTGTAAAAAGCAGGCCTGTATAAAAAGTGCTTTTGTGCTAATCTTGAAGAAAACAAAACACAACAAAACCAAAACAACCCTCCATAAACTGAGAAGAGAAAATGGGTGAGTTGTCATTAATGCCCAATCAGCTTTTTAAAATACTTATTTTATCAGAACAAGAGATGTGAATATATTAACAGATAAGGCGAGAAAGAACTGACTCCTTTCCTGATGACAGATTTACTTTATCCATTCGAGAAAAGTGAAAGATGGTGTTGCCTGAGTAAAAATAATGGCTGAAACAGAACTTGTGCCTATCATTCATCCACCTCTCAGCCACATTGCCTGTATAGTGTGTCCTAGCCCCTCTCTTTAGTCAGCAGTATGTCTTTTTCCACTTAGGATTTTTGGGACAGGGGCTTTTCTTCATTTGTGCACACAGCACCCAGGACACTGAGAAACTTATCATGATTGCCTGGTTTGGGTGCTACCTCAATACAAATAAACATGTGCACAAAAAGAGAACTCCTAATGGAAATTTTACACTTACAGTTTCACTTTTTCAATTGAATTCATCACACAACCACTCTGAAATTTTACTATGCAAGTCACATTATCAAAAACAAGAATGTAAGAGGGACAAAATGGTTTGGGTCTGGATTCTTCAAGTACGTAGATACCCTCTGCATTGTGGAAAGAAAACTAAATGCTTACTGACAATGTAGGATTTTCTCCCATGAAAGCTCATGCAATAAATCAATTTGTTAGTCTGTCGAAGTGTGAGAGGACTCCTTGTTGGTTTTGCTGAACTAGATTAACACGGCTACCCTCCTGGAACTTGAATACATAAAGTTTTTGCTTTGCAAATTAGACCGTATGCCCTTGGGGGACAATTTCACTCTTATACTCAAGTTATGGACCTGATCCAATGGAAGTCATTTATAGTGTTTCTGTTGATTGCACAGTGTTTGCACCAGGCAACATATAAAGGACCACATTTTCAAAACTTATAAATAAATAAATTTGTTAGTCTTTAAAAGTGCCACAGGACTCCTTGTTTGTTTTGCTGAACTAGGCTAACACAGCTACCAATGGAAATTTTCAAAACCTGTTTCCCATTTTGCACTAGCTAAAAATGGTAGGTGAAGTTAATTGGTGGCACAAAGAATTAACAGTTAAATCTCTTGCTATTTAACTGCTGCCACACATCATGTTATTTAGTAACTGAAATGTTAGCATGTGTCTGTCTGTGTGTGCAGAAATTCCCATCTGTCACACCACACAGACAAATTAGGTAACTTTGGGTTTAATAGCTTCATTCACAGAGATAAAGCACTCTCAGGGCCAAATTTTGAAAAGAGAATAGTTTGAGGAGCTACATTTATGCACACAGATTCTCCAGTGTATGTGTAAAACAAGGGAAACATATATGCAAATGGTTAGCTAGGCACCTAAGATTTATTTATGCGTTCAAGTATCTGATCTATTCATGTCAATTAAATAATCATATCCACAAAGGTAGGTATGTACATACACATGAATGTTTGTAATGTGAACTTTCGGCTTCCAGTATGAAAATTTTGCCTCTTTGGTGCACAAATGCATAGTTTTGCATGTCAATATTTTGCAGCTATAATTTTAGAGGCTTATTAAATAACCTGGCTCTGAACTACAGTTCCTTTTCATCAAAATTCATCGAGTTGAAACAGCGCTGCCAGTCACTGCAGCTATTTGGGTTTTTTGGTATTCTAAACTGTTCCAGCACAAGAAAAAGTCTACACGCAGGTTTGTGACAGGAGTCAGGAGTGAGACATTGACAGAAACAAATGTTGTTGACGTATACTATGTGTGATAAAGTTGTTAATTTAAGGTGAAGTTGTGGCTTGCTCTATGTTCACATATGGTGCTCCCTCAACGTCTTGTAATAGCTACCCCGATTAAGGGATATAGCATAGTGTAGGTGAGGAAAAGAGCCTCCATTTGGCTTCTACTTTTCTTCCCAAGACTATGGGCTTTGAGTGGTGAAGATTGTTCCTCTGTATTACCCAGTGCAGGGGCATTGGCGTGACAGAGGAAGTAATCTGCTCCACATAAAGGTTTGATGTAGTTCCTTCCTCTCTGGGGCTGAGTAACAATTCAGTCTCTGCTCTACTCCTGAGCAAGTGCATCTGCATGTTGCCTGTTAGCCAGGGCTTATGGTAACTCAACAATTCAACTCTTAGCCTCAGTCTGTACTGAAGGCAGGAAATTTGCTGTCCTCAGTTTGATCTTCTGGTTTTGACTGAGTGGACAGTCAAGACCTGCTAATCGATCTAGAGTTCATTTAGTAACTCCAGCCCTGTAAGAAGAGCAGTGCTGAGTCGAAGGGATGGCGTTTCTCTTTGACTCTGTGCAGTGGAGGCAGGGACGTAAGTGGGCATTAGGGAGTTGAAGGGAGATACACAATTTATTTTACAAAAACAACCAGAGTCCTGTGGCACGCTAAAGACAAATAAAGGTCTTCAAGCATAAGCTTTCGTGGGCTCCAACCCACTTCCTCAGATTTGTGGACTGGAGCCCATGAGAGCTGATGCCTGAAGAACTTAGTCTTTAAGGTGCCACAGGATTCATTGTTTTTGCAGTACAGACTTTAACACAGCTACCCCTCAGGAATATATTTGACATAGCTTGTGTATCTCCCTCTGAGTGCTACCAAACGAGGCCTTAGATTGCTAAACATGAGCCACCATCTGTAGATGAGCCAAACCTTTAAAGGCTTGTTCTTGCAAACTCTTATCCCCAGCTTGCAACACTGTCAGCAGTCAGTGGGGTGGCTCATGGTCAGAAGCCCTGTGCCTGGTGCTATTACCAGAATGGGGCTTTCAGTTCATTTGTAGAGGTCTAATGATTTCTGTATAAACCTCTTCCTTAAGAGGATTGAATTTTGGTTCTTTCTGGATTTTGATGTGGCTGAACAAAATTAAAATTGCATATGTATCATAGCAATTTTTTTAAAAAAGACTGTAGTTGACAATTTAAATACCCTCAGGTTTTTCTGAGAAAAGCTACAATCTACTCATAGAGCTATGATGATTATGGGCAGAGCATAGGAACCTAGATATAGCTTTCGATAGGTGCCCAGAGGAGGCTGACACTGATCTGTATATAGAATAAGCCAATGCAGAATGGACTGTTTAAGATGAAAGTAATGAAAAGGTCAGAGACTTTGCACCCAGATGTTATTGTCAAGCAGTGCCATTTGGAAGTCACCCAATGGGATGGGGATGTCAAACAAAGTATGCCCTCTTTCCTGGGGAGAATCAAAATTCTTGCAGTAATCTCAAGCAAATTTCCATATTTTCAATGCCACCTATTTCTATTCATCAGTGATTCCAGAAGATTTTGGAATCACACCTTTAGTTTTATCCCCCCTTCCTCCCTGAGTAACAGTAACATGTGCACTCATTTCGCCTTGCTCTACAATACACACATGCATGCATGCCAGCACAGAGGCAGAGGATTCAAAGACATGTTGGGCACAAAAAAAAAATATATATATATTTCAAAGATCCTGTGTCCAAAGGCAAATGTATAAAAGGAGAGACAAAGAGATAACAGATGCTGCTTCCTGTGGAATGAGAGCCTGCTCTTTGGCAGCTGATGAAGAAGACGTGGGACCCCCCCTTCCTCTGATCCCTTCCATTTGAGGTTTCAGGTGTCTTCTTCAGAAAGCCAAAAGGTCACATAAGGGACAATCTCCTCAGCAGAAGGGCCATGGGGCTGCCAAAGTGTCAGCAATTCAAAGACCGCTGACTGAGATAAGAATGCAGAAGAGGTGTAACTTAAGTGTCATCTTATAGCTACAAGAAGCTTAGATATACTTCAAAGGAGAAGAACTCGGAGACTGCCAATAAGATAGAAAGGAGCCAAATAATGAGGCTTGAAAGAATGATTATTACTTATCATATTCCACCATTTCATGTGTGAAAATGGACCAGCAAGACTCTCACTCTAAAAGGGAAATTACAACTTTTTAGACAGGCATTTTTACTGCTATAGTAACTGCACCCCTCATAAAGGTCCTGGAAAAGTAAGGAAAATCTCACTCAAACTGGAGGCCAAGGAACCATTGCACGGGGACCTTGCTCTTCCAACACACAGGATCCACATGCTGCAGTTGAAAGGGTGAAATGCAACAAGAAATGCAGCCATGATAAATTCTTGATTGAAAACAACTCAGGGGTCCAACTATATTCCTGGTAGAACTCCATTGACAGCACTGGGACAATTTGGACCCAACCATCTTGATTCTTCTCTCATTCATGCTAGGACATATTTGACCAAAGCTGATGGGGTTACTGTGGTGTGGGATCAGAGGTTCCTATGAAGAGGCTGGTTTAAATTTCAGGCAATGCATGCACCCTTAGGAAAAGAAAAGGAAAGGTGGTGGTGATGGTGGGAGGGGAAATCTTTGCAAACTCCATTTCCTCATGGTTTTTTTTGGAGGGGTAGAGGAGTTGGCTACATTGCTTAGTGTCTATACACTGCCCACTGGATTTTTCAAAATAGCAAAGGAAGCAGAAAATTCGCCAACCTTTTATCTACATTTTCAAAGGAATGTAAATCAGGAAACTTAACCTTAAAAGCTTGTGCTGGAAAGAGGCATCCTCCCCATTGCAAAGCATTTCACCTTTAATATATTCTAACTAGCCTATGAGCCTATTTCTGCTGCCAAGACGACAACTTTTCCTCAATTAACCGTTGGGTTCCAGGAACCACTTGGCATCATCTAAAGTTTTTGGCACTGATGTGGAATACTAATGGCAGGCTCACATGCAGGAGAAATCAAATCAAATTTCAATAGCTTGGCAGATGTTACATGTATATAAGGAAAAGAGAGAAACCCCATTGCACTGAGGATTTTAGAAATCACACTGCGAAGAGGAGTAGGAAAGTCCTACATCTGGCTTCATATACCAACCCACACTACAGCACCATAAAGAGATGCTGAAGAAGTTAGAATTCAAAATTTCTCAAAGGACTCCTGTTCCACCACCTCTATACATACATCGACTGTGGATCTGACTCCCTGTCTACACTGGATTTATGTCAGTGTAACTTCACTGACACCACTGGGATTATTCCTACTTTTTGCTGGCCTAAGTGAAGCCAGAATCAGGCCCTAAACTTTTGCTTGATTTGTCTTGAATTAAGCTTAAAAATGAAGAGAAATGTCATTGCAGTTAATACCTCTGTTAATTAAACTCTGCAACTAAGACCTCTGTAATTAAACTTCATGCGTGAAGAAAGCCATAGGAGATGGTGTGTCGAGTGGTTAGCACAGGAGACATGGAATCAGGAGAACAAACAAACAAGGAGCCCTGTGGCACTTAAAGACTAACAAATATATTTATTGCACGGGCTACTGTGAGAGAAAATCCCACTTCATCAGATGGCTTCATCAGATGGACTAAGATGGCTATCCCTTTGGATCTTGGAATCAGGAGAGTAGCATTCTATTTCCTCTCCTCTCATTGGTTTGTTGTATAACTTTGGGGAGGCCACTGGGGTTTTAAAAAATCCTAAATCCTGCCTAAAGCCAGGTCCTAAGTCTATATTAAGGCACCTACTTAAGTCATGTGATTTTCAGAAGTACTGAGCTCCCAGAAGTTCCCATTGAAGATGCTTATTTGATTCTTAAATGTGTACTTAACAGTGTAGTATTTGGTCACCCATTTTTGCAAAAATTTTGAATTTAACCTCTCTGAGCCTCAATTCCTGATTTGTAAAATGGAGGAAATAAAACTCTCTGAAATCTGAGTGAAAAGTGCTTAAAACCTGAGCAAAAGCCTATTCTATGTGAATCTTTCCATGGTCCTCAAAGGCTTTATGGCAGACTTTAAGTGTAGATTTTAATACCCTTTTACTCAAAGTGAATAGTTTAATGCAATAGTCTAAATTTTAGTTTGCATCGAGTCTTCCAAGGAGTTAATGCCATGGCTACTCCCAGTAGTCATTCTAACTTGCCTAGCTTAATTTATAAGAATACAGATCTTCAGTTTCTCTCTAATACCCAAGAGCCATAATAGGCCCAGATTCTACCAATTCTATCATCCTTTCTTCAGCTGAGCACTGCCACTGAAATCAACCTGAGTAAGGGCTGCTGTGTCTGATCTTAAGTCTGTTTATGCAGCCTCTTCACTGAGAAGGAAAGAAGAGAATCATTTAAAACAGGTGTCTCAAGCTCATTGTCAGTGGGCCACATGTGGCCCCTAAAGTTATTTCTTGCAGCCTGCAATGACACTATCACTATCAATATTTGCAATGAAAAGGTTTCAGTGGTGCGGCCCTGGAGCTAATGGACTACTCCTCATGCCTCCCTTGTGATTTGAGTTTGAGACCCCTGGTTTAAAAGGTAATGAGACAAACAAAATCCATATAAGCAATTGAAAATAACTGTACAAATGTAGAAAACAAACAGCTCTCTCTAACACATGAGCAAGGCTGCAACACTACTGCATTTGTTGTGTTTTTAAATGTTATTTTTCTATCATGAAACCATGACTGAAAACTGAATCTGGCATAATTACAGGCCCAGGCTCACAGAAACTAGGCTGAGAATGTCTAGAATGGGTAGCAGTCTATAAATCTCCACATGTCTCTCCTAATTGCTCTAACAGGAAAGCCTTTAATTATGTAATCAGGATAACATATTTGACTCACACACACACACACACACACACACACAAACCTTAAACTAGTTATCTCACTTTGCTTCTGGGCTAGTTAAATATAGATGCAGACAGACCGATCTGTCTGCGCAAACAGAGAACATTATGTGTGGGAAAGTAACCCGATGTTGAACCTGCTGAGTTCTTTGTAGAATCGCCATACACAGCTGCACTGAAATTTTTGGTCAGAGGGGCACTTTTCACAGAATGTCTCCTCTACCCTATGTTGTTAAATTGATGCCATTTACATGGTAAACTCACCTTTTTATTCTGGTCTGGGGACACAGCTCATCACTGGTGAATTCCTAAATTCCTGCCACCTTCCCCAGATGGAAGATTAGTTTTTAGCTTCCACAATTAGAGTAATTTTTTGGATTATTGCTTGTGATATGGGGAGAGATATAACAGTCTTCAGGTTCTTACGAGTTAAAAAGGGGTAGCTGTGTTAGTCTAGTTCAGCAAAACAAACAAGGAGTCTGGTGGCACTTCTAAAAACTAACAATTTATTGCAAGAACTTACATGGGAGAAAATCCCACTATGTCAGTCGCTTGAAGATGGGGAACTTACAGTTTATGGACTCCGCACTGAATTTCATGAATGATTAGAAAGTCAGCAGCATATCTTCCTGAATACAGGGAATAATAGATTTCATTATCCCAGGCTTCACGAAGGCCAAACTCCTCCCTACTTCATATACCACATCTAGCACTAGAGGGCAGAATTCATTATATTAGTATTAGCTACATTCTTCCTTTATGGCAATATTTCTGCAAAGGTCAAATCTGTTGGCAATATACTCCAGGCACTGTGCATGCTGTAGCAGACTTGGTCACGTTTCTTGGTGTTTTGCGGTACTGGGGTGCAGCAGGCTGGAAATCCTGGGGCAGCATCAGTTAAAAATTAAGATTATATTGAGCTAACTATAAAGGGGCATAAAACAAGCCTTACAAAAGTCCTTGTTGTATATCACTGTAATAAAGTCAACATTGCTAAACGCTGCCTCTAAAATATACATTTGCAGTTTGCTAAAGGGTTTTGCACTGGAAACACTTAACGCCATATTTCCTTGGGCTCTGGGAAGAAAGCTGAAGTGATGGAAGTCAAACTTCCAGAGGAGCAGGATTCTGAACTCTGAAAGTGAGCAAAAAGGAAGCAAACCAGGGGAAAAAAGATAAGGAGAGTGTGGGCTGAGCTGCTAAATGATGAGCCTAAAGGCTATCCTTGTTAGGGATCTCTTATAGCACTGATTAACATAAACAGAATGATTCTCTGGTTTCAATGGAAGTTGAGTAGGACCTTGTGATAGGTGCTGTTGGGTAGCTTCTTGTAAGTAGGATGGGATAAGCTGCACTCAGGTGTGATGCCCCCTTTCTAGCATTGTAGCCCCTTTCTCTTTCTGTAGGATTCAGGGTACTCCCTCTTCATGACTCATCCTTCCAGTTGGTCACTTTTAGTCCAGGCCTTGGCAAATGTGATGCACACCTTTATGATAGCCCCCAAACTGTGGCACCTAGATGTGCAGCATGTTAGAGGGCCTCCTGCCACTGAAAAGCCACTGTTGCCTTGGACACTTTTTTTGTCACCAGGGGGTCATTCCACCCCTGTAGTACTGTGGTGCAGCTAGGTACCAGCGTACAAGTCCCAGGTACCATGGTGACCTGGTGCTTAGATTTTGTCGAGCCCTGTTTTAGTCCTCCCATCCTGATGTATCAAAGTCCCACTAGGTCAGCTGTCCACCTGTCTTTCCAGATAGTCAGCTAGGTCAGGTCTGGCACCATTCTCCCACTCCTGGTGAAGGAACTGTCTACTCCTCTCAGTTCCAGTCCAGGGACCTGGGTCTGCTGGCTTCCAAACCCTGTCTTTATTTCCCTGTACTGCTGGAAACTTCCTTGCTTTATCCTTTGCCCCACAAACTTCCACATCTCAGGGAGCAACTGTAGATTAGTCCTTTCTTTGGTTTCCTGGCAGACCTTATAGTCACAAACCCTCCACCCTTCTCCCACAGAACAACTGCAGGCTACTTCCCCTGTAGCCCTCTTTTGTTCCAGCTTCCTCCCTTTAAACAGTTCAATTTGCTCCTTCCCAGAGGGACTTCATCTTTGCTTAGTGTTTGTTCTTCAAGCATAAATATCCTCTGGAGGTACACCTGAGCAGATTAAACACATTAATCACAAACACATAGTCCTCAGTCCTCCATCTTCCCCGGGCAAATCCCTGTGCCTGCACAGAACCCAGCTGACTTCAGTTTGGTACAGTGAAAAACTCAGGAGTTCACATGCAGTGATGTAGTTCCAGGACGGGGGCCCTGGGCCTGATCCAAAAGGTTAATGAAATTAGTGGGAGTTTTGGACTAAGCCTTAATGAGGATCAGCAAGTGCCAATGAGGAAATGGAATCATGGACTAAATATTGAGGACACAATCCTGGTATTCCATTTTCTTTTAGTGTCATAACTGTGGTGTGTACAACTATATAGCTAGTAAGACTTTCTTTCTGTACTCCGCAATTTTCAGTCTCAAAAGACTGTTGTGGGCCATGATTGGCAGCCATTTTGCACTCATGTCAGTGCTGACTGTTAGGGAGGGTTTACGTTAGTCCTCTCTTGTTTCGTTGGTCCTGTGAACAAAAAGAAGTCAGATAGACCAGTGGTTCCCAACCTGTGGTCCTGTGGTCAATGTTACATTATTATTTACAATGTAATTTGCTTCACAAACATCCTTGTGTGATATCACATTCTCTGAATTTAAATAGCAGCACTTTTTGCATGATGTCAATGGGTCTGTCTACACTTCCAAATTAGTCCAGACTAGTCCGGACTAATTTGACCCATGGCTACATTAGGCTTTGGCTAGTCTGAACTCAAAAATTTCTTAGCTCAGACTATCCAAAGCTTAGTCTGGATTAGTAAGACCCCTTGCTTAGTCCGGACTAGCTGGCTTCGTTTGAACTGTAGTTCAAACTAAGCACATGCAAGATGCAAAATAATGGCTAGTTCGAACTTAAAAAGTTTGAACTAAGTCATTAGTTCAAACTAGCCATGCACTCTAGTTCAAACTAAAAAATTAGTTTGAACAAGGATGCGCAGCTAGTTTGAACTAAAAAGCCACAATTAGTTCAAACTAACCCTTGGACAATTTTACTTTGGACTAGCAAGTCTGAACTAAAAAGTAGAGGTAGACATAAACGTAGAGAATATGAACCAATGCTCTTTCAACATTTGGCGGTTAGAACATGCTCCACAAAAGCTTTCGATGACAATGTAACAGTCGACATAAAGGAAAAGGTTGGGAACTGCTGATTTAGACTGAACGCTTCTGTTTCAAATTTGTATGTGGAAAAACATAACAAAAGAGTAAGTGAGCCTTAGAATAAAATGCTAATGCACTGATGGTCCCACGTTCTGCAAAAATGTTTCATATACAATATGCCCCCAGTAGAGGTGTATTTATATCCCAGCATATATAATGACTGACTAAGATGCTGTGCCATCCAAAATACTAAACTAATGTTTATATTAAATTGAATGTTTAACTTGATTAGCTATATTTTAAGGAAGGAAAAACAGCTATGTTATTTCAGTCACTTCTATTTTCTTCCACATCTGGTTCTATAGCAGCATGTGGCAGTGCAGAATTCAAATATTGGTTGCATTTGAGCCTGTGGGTCACATTTTGTAATCATCACACCTCTAGCATCCTGAGACCAACACAGATACAGAACCACTGCATAAAACTCAATAAACATTCACAAAGGCATCTTAGGAGTAGGTGTACCACAGACACATTTGGAAATTGGTTGTTAAAATTACATTTTCTGGGTAATTTAAATATTCACAAGAGTCGTTCTGATGTCTAACAGTCCCTCAGATTGAAACAAGTCACTACTCTCATTAATTACTTGATAGTGGCAAAATGGGACAGAGATACGTCTCCTGTTGACTACAGCAGTGGGCCAGTCTGCAAATGCACAAATGTTATCCTGTGAAACACTATTATGTAACCCTCTGAAGATCTTTTTCGGTGACATTTTGTTGTTATTGGTGAAAACAAGAGAAAACTGATGAATGGGTCTTAGGAAATACTGGGTGCTATTTAGAAATACCTCATCATTATTTACTAGCTGACATCTTAGTAAAAAGTTTGCTTTCTGACAACTGTTAATCATGTGCTGAAAAGGCTTAGCTATTGTAATAAGTGCCATAATATGGTTTGCTTTTTAACAGCATGATGATATCATCTCTTAGGATTTTATTCTAAGTGTGCTATGTCCAGTAAACTATTTGATGCCAAGTTGTTAATAGCTGCATCTGGGACATATTTAATACACATTTGCAAGCGAAAGATTAATTTTAGGCCAACATTTGTGACTTTATGGGAGTTAAGAAACACACTATAATTATGCAATGCCATAACTAAATCATAGCACTGTGTCCATCTAAGAAGGTGCAAAAGATAAAATAGCATACTTGATTTATCAAGCCTTTTTCAATTTGACAGAAAATTTTATGGATGTTTTTTGAAAGAGCTATGTCTATGTGTGCCTAGACACACACACTGATGAAATCTTTTTCTAATCACTTGGCTGGGAACTTTTCAATGAATATTTTTAAATCAAAAATGCCATTTTATTGAAAAACAAGCAAAGAGTCCAGTGGCAGTTAAAGACTAACAAATTTAATTATCTCATGAGATTTCATAGGAGAAAATCCCACTTCATCAGATGCTTTGAAGATGTTTGTTGGTCTTTAAGTGCAATAGGGCTCCTTGCTTGTTTTGCTGAACTAGATTAACACAGTTGCCCCTTTGTGTTTTATTGAATGTAAAACTGTTTACAGAACAAGTTCCAAAGGGGTAACCCTGTCAATCTCGTTCAGCAAAATGAACAAGCAAAAACGAGAGTCCCGTGGCACCTGAAAGACTAATACATTTCTTCAGGCATAAGCTTTTGTGGGCTCCAGACCCCTTTGTCAGATGCATTATGCAACTGAGAAAGAGGGTGGTAGCCCATGAAAGCTCATGCCCAAAGAAATGTGTTAGTTTTTAAGGCGCCGCAGGACACTTATTTTTGCTGTATACAGACTAACATGGCTACTCCTCTAAAACAAACAAGGAGTCTTGTGGCACATTTAAAGAATAAAAAATTAAAAATAAATAAATAAATTTTTTATTATTTAAAAGTCCCACAAGACTCCTTGTTTATTTACAAAACAGTCAGCTTTGATGAATCTCCCAATTTGGAAAAAAAAATGTTGTATAAGGTTTAGAAATTCTCAAACCATTTCATTTTCTAAATGAAAAATTGGGATTTTTCTGATTTGAAATGACTTTTCATTTGGAATGTAAGCTAATTAAAAACAATTTAAAAAACAAAAAAAGTCAAAAGGCAAATACAGCGTTTTGAAGGTTTTGAAACTAATTGTTTTGATTGACCCAAACAATTTTTGTTTCAGTTTTTTGATTCGAGTATGCTTTTGAGGTTTCAATTTTTTTGACTCGATTAATTGTTTATTTTGATTGTTCTTGCTTTTGTCTCAATGTTTTCTCAAACATTTTAAAATTCTTGAAAATATTAGTGGAATGGGAAAAGTGCTTCCTGCCCAGCAGTAATCATGGCCACAGGCTTTCTTTCTGATCTAATCTAATCTAATTTAATCTAATCTAATCTAGTTATTTTGGTATTTTCAACCTACACATCACTTAATTATTTTAGTGTGAATATATAACACAGCTTCTACAAAGATCTTTATTCATCTCTGGGGAAACTCTACCAAAGGACACACATTACCACAGAGGCATCATGCATAGGGTCACAAGGATCTAAATTTCATTGTTTTTTCAAAGATGTTGTTTTCAAATGCACAATTTATACTGTTATACTACTATATGAATGTAAACCATGGCTTCAGCGTACAAACTACAGCATGTCTAGGACAGTTCATTGCATTTTCATCCTGTTTCATCTCAGCTTTCCTTGTTCAATTTTGCTGTAGCATAGCATGGCTGAAAAACTGGATTTTCTGAATGGTAACTGACAAAATGACAAGGACAAGCAAACTGCAATTACATCTTTAATCCCTGGTGCTGAATGGAAGAGGAGATCTCCCTGTTGAAATGACATTTTAATGCCAAGACTGAATTTTTTCTTGGCATTCAGACCTAAAGTTTTAAATGTATAAAATGACCAAATTCCAAAGCCCTTATTCTGTGCCTAATTCAAACTGAGACAACTGCATAAACTTTAGTGGAACTTCTGATTTTACTGGTGTAAATCAGCTCACAATTTGACTCTCAGTTCTTACTCAGTCCATATTCAGGCTCAGAAAAAGGAGTAAAGAGGTCAGGATTTGGCTCACAGCAGATGCTAGCATCTTGAATGATGTCTTAACAGAGAAGGTATCAAATGGTGTAAAGGCAGTGACTTAGGTATGTCCCAATAGATTAGGTGATAGATGTTTTCCAGCAGCATTACTATTCCTGCTTGAAATACACACAATGGAAACCTGTAAATCCTTACTGACAGACCCCTGTAAAGGGTAGAAGACTGTGCATCAAAGATTGAGAGCAGAACAATAGGAGACGGTAGAGGAAGGATAGCCAGTTAAAACATGTTTTCAATCAACTTGACTATACAGACTGGGAGATGGAGGCTACATAAATGGAGTGAGTCAGCCCAGAAACCAAAACACTTTCAGCAAGTGAGTGAAGGAAAGAAAAACAGTTTCACCTGCTGCTCTATTTATAGAAAGCAACCCATCGCTAGAATGACAGAATAGTGGGTTATAGATCAAGAGAGACAGGCAAAGACAAAGTTGGTACTAATGCTGCTCAACAGTCATAATACTGGTTTCAAATACTCAGTGCCAATTGACTGTTTCTATAGTATTGCATCCAACCCACACTTATTCAAATCCAGAAATACGTGGTTTGCTTTTACTTAGAGCTAGTAATGTGATTCCAGTTTAGTGTCAGTAGCATCATTTGTAGTGTCTGACAAATACTCCTTTTAGTTTATTTTATAAACCCTCTAATATTAATAAACAAGCATTCTTTTCAACATTAGTCATATACAAACTGCTTTGTTCATGGAAAGGAGATGTGACTGAGGAAACGAATTTCTGAAATTCAGCCTCTTAAGATGGCCAGATCCACAGATGTGGTAAATTGGCTCAATTCCATTGAAATGGAGCTACTTTGAGTTTCCTTAGCTGAAATCCTTTGACCTTATTTCTTATAAGACTTCAAATATTAACCCCCCAAAATTACAATGCTAGATGACAGAAGGCGTTGTTGCCTACATGGACAAAGAGATCTCATCCTAAGTTGTGATTCTGGATCCATAAATGTTAAATCATGCCCAGTCTGGACACATTCATTGCATTTCATATTAGCTATTTAATGATGGGTGCCATGTAAGTATCTAGTTGGATACATCATTAAGAAATTAAAGACCCGCACAGAAAAAAGAACTAAAGTCCTGTGACACTTTAAAGAGTAACACATTTCTTTGGGCATAAGCTTTTGTGGGCTCCAACCCACTTTGTCAGATGCATCTGACCCATTTCCAGCCCACTTCATCAGATGCATTAGAGGTATCTGATGAAGTGGGTTGGAGCCCACAAAAGCTAATGCCCAGAGAATCTGTTAGTCTTTAAGTTTCCACAAGAGTAGGGCTCTCATTGTTTTTGCTGCATACAAAGTAACAAGGCTACCCCTGTGGACAAGGAAAAAATATACACTGAAAACGATAAATAAATAAATAAATAAATAAATCTTATTTTCTTAACTGAGATTGCTTCTTACATGGTTCAACTTCATTTGCTCCATTTGAAATACTCCTGCTCTATGGTGGCATGGGGATATTCAGATCAATATTATTGCTGAATTCATTCATATTGGCAGTTGTTTTGTCTTTCTGTACCCATCGCACAGGAGAGAAAGATATATGTAACACACTTCCAAATGTTACTTCTTAGTGAATTACTTGGCTTGACACTGGAATTGAATTATTTTCCATTATACCACTGACCCCTGTTGTGTGTTCTATTAACACCACATGTTAAACTTTTATATTTTTAGTAAACCATGACCTTGTACATTCTCTGTCATTTCCCCCTGGCATACGTACAACACATGTGGTATGAAAGCTAACGGTTTTCATTTGTGTACACTACTTTTCTATCTTAGACTTCTATAACAGCATGCAGATCATGGTAATCAGTGTAGGGTAGGATTTTACCAGCTACAAACAGTCACAACAAAGTCTGTGTATGTTTGCTAAGAACATATTTTTGGCATGCTGCTCTCCTGTGTGTTGTGTGAATCCAGATGAAAATGGGATCTTGAAAAGCTGTGTCAAATTTTTTGATCATGCTAATCCAAACAATTGCCTCCAGCACATGCACCATGCAGGAGGAAACCTACAAAATGTCAGGTTTGCCTTAAATATCTGCAGAACAAATGCTGGTCCGGAACATAACTGAATGTGCAAAACTGAGTGTATGAAAGAAGATGTCATAGGTTCAATGTTTTAGTTCATCTTGCTTTAATCCTCTAAAAATTATATGTGATTCAAGATTAGAAAGAAACTAATTCTTTTCAGTTGCCCAAGTATTTTATGTTGTACCTTCTTCCCATGAGCATTATGGACCTGATTTTCAGAAGTCTAGGTGTCCCTACACACATTCATAAATGTTCTAAGTCAACTATACCTTTCTGTACAATATAAATGTCAAACCAAAGGCACAAATGTCGCTTATGCTTGTAAGTGTAAGCTACTATTCAGTTTGGCTATGTCTATACCTAAAATCTTAGTTTGGACTTGGTTAGTTCAAACTAAGTAGTTTGAAAGTTAGTTCGAACTAAGCGTGTTTTTTAGTTCCAACTAACTTTTAGTTCAAACTAGCTGTGCTTTTTTTAGTTCAAACTAACTTTTTAGTTCAAACTAAAAAAGCCGGATTACTTCAAGCTAAAAGTTAGTTCAAACTAAAAAGAACAAGCTTAGTTCAAACTAACCGCTGGTTTGAACTCATTTAGTTCGAACTAGCATGTCTATGTTTTGCTAGTTCGAACTAAATATGCAAATAAGTTTGAACTAAAGAGTTAGTTTGGACTAACCAGCCAAACTACTAAAAATATTTTTAGTTTGAACTAGGCAAAGCACTGTAGACAAGGTTCAAATTAGATTGAAGGCAGGCTCCTTAATTTGAACTAATTTGTTAGTGTAGACATAGCCTATGTGTTTTGTGGACCAGCCATGAGAAGGGGACTTAAAGTTAAACACCAGTGCTTCACAGGAGTCGGGTCAGAACATTTCACACCGCACAGGCTCTAGGTCTGGACTACTTAACTCAAGGGCCCTTCTTTTAGTGCTGGTGGTCCTGGGTTCAAACCTGCTTTAGGTCTGAATGAAGATGGCTACACAGTATTAGAATTGCATATACAGATGAGGCAATTGTGTGTCTAAAGTTCAAGCCGTTCAAGTGGAGGCTCATAGGCAAGCATTAAAGGACATTGCCTTTATGATTTCTAGGATCAGTGAATCTGGAATGGTCTGGATTTTGTTTCTGTAGTTTGATGAACTTGAAGAAGCCAGAGATGGCCAATTCCACATTATCCCTGGACAGGGCTAGGGAGAGCATGGATTTTCTTCTCTTTGGGAGCACAGGGAAACAGCCATTCTTCTCTTCTTTGTGGTCCACTGGTGGGCTCTGGGAACCCAGGCTTGTCCTTGGTTAGTCATGTCCCCATGTGGCCACTTTCTCCTGCCACTCATTGTATGGGGATCTTGGAGCATGACTGTCTTCTGGATAGGCTACAGGAATGTGACCATTTTCCCACTCATATTCCTCCAGGATGGATTCCAAGAACAATTTGGTTTCCTGTGTGTTTACCCATCTCCAGTCACCTGGACATTGGCCGTAAGCCTCCAGAGCACAGCACAGGGTGTTCTGGGCCAGATGTGGGGAAGCAGTCAGTTCTCTCCAGTCTCCCATGCCCCAGGATGCTGTCTCGGAGCACTTCTTGGCCGTCAGCTTCACATTGCAGCATGACATAATGCTGTTTGCGATGTAACGCTCCGACTGCCAGGACAAACTTGCAATGTCTGGCTCGAGTTCAGCCAGGCTTGGATTTTACTTATGACAAATACTTATTGGCTTGACAATTCTGCAGGATTCCTTTTTTGTCTTCGTTTTGTGCTGTGGCCATTTGGTAATGATCTGAGAATTTCCGACATAAAAGAGGCACTCTTGCTGTAGTAGGATTTTAAAATAAACTCACATTTATAGCCATCCTGTGTGGTAACATTTTTGCCTCTTAGGATTCAGCCCAGAGTGGTGTCTGAAGTTGCTGAAGCACTCAACCAAAAAACAAACAAATAAAGGCTCACTGAGCATCACACGGAAAGGAAACAGGTAAGGATGCATTTTTGTGTGTGTGTGTGTGTGTGAACGTACACACAACTGCATGTATTATATGAATTCTGTCCAGTACAAGATCAGTTCCTATTATGTCCTGCAGCTAGCAGGCCTAATTAGCAGATAGTTTCTTTGTAATGCTGACCCAGCTCAGGGATTTCTCTGTGCCTTGCTAAAGTTTTTTTCTCATGGAGAGCCTGGCCTTTTTGGCTCTGACTGGAAACATAGCTAAGCTGGACAGACACATAGCTGTTGGCTCTCTTCATAGTGGAGATTTTGATTCATCAGGATGTACTAAGTTCTTCCATTCACATTGATTTATCCTGTGCCATGCTCTCAGGAATGCCATATCTGGAGACCTGCTTGGAATGTTAAAGTAAATCATGTCTTCCTCTCTAAATGCCTTGCTTGATGCAGATTTTGCTTCTGATTTGCTAGGCAAATAACTTCATTCTCATTCGGAGTCCTCTGCTCTCTCAGAAAGACCCTGATGGAAGAGAAGGAGCCAAACCAGGAAACAAATTCTTCTACAGAGCCCATTTCACAACTGAAATACAGAGAAACAAACTAACTAACAAAACCAGCTCATTTTACCTACTGAGCTTGAAAGTTTGACTTAGGGACTGAGAAAAATCTGCACAAATTAGAGACTGTGAAAAAGGGGGTGGGGGATGGAGGAGGGTGAGAAAATGTCCAATGACAAACTAAGATGAGAAAACGGCTAAAAAGTGGAGCAAATGAGGAGAGTGTGGAGAAAAAGGCTAGAAAAGGGGGACAGAAAGCCATCCAATGGACAAATAAACAGAGCAGTGTATATATACTTCATGTATGGCACCTACTCATTCAGAATATCCTTTGAATGTGTTTCTGAGGCATAGGGTGACAAAGGGAGGGGACGAGGGAGTGGAATGCTTTAGTCTCTAATAGATATTCCAGATGCACCATTACTTGGAAAATGTGAATTGATTTTGAATGCGCTGAATCACCCTGGAATGAAGAAACCAACTGAAATATCAGGAAAAAAAAACAGTTCACAGAACTAAACTATTTCAAAAATCCTTCAGCAAATTTCCAAGGCCTTAAACTCTACCAGGCTGATAAAGAGTAAATACAAAAGATCCTCCTATGTTAAAAGGAAGGAGTAGCAGACATTAACACTCCCTATTGCCCCGTGAATGACTGCACTGCTCCTGGGTGTCTCAAAGTATCGGCACATAGAAGTGAGGAGTCGGACCATGGGTTAGATAGAGATTGGAAGCCATTGCCATCTGATGGCTGCGTGGTAGCCTACCTACAGGTCTCATTCAAATCCTGATCGAGAGGTGTCCACAAAGCTAAACCACCCCCCCCCAACATGAGCAATTTCAGGAGAAAGTCAAATAACGTCACAACCCCTTAGAATTATCGATAGGTGTTTTTTCTAGGTTAGGAGCGGAGGTGGAGCACAATCACGGTGGCAGTGGGGATCGTGAAGAAACCTGTCTAGCCAGCTGCTACCCTGGCTGTTCCAAGTCTGATATTGTGGCAGGGAGGGACGTCTTAGACTGATTGTAAAATGGATCCCCTAGTCATTGGATGTCCCTGGAATGACAATATCCATCTGGCATCATAAAACAATCAATAATCTGTCACAATGTCTAGTGCTAGATGCAAAGTTCTCTGAAGGTAGCCACCAGTCTCCTGGTCAATGCCAGTCAGCCTACAATGACACAGGCCACACTAGAGCTTGATGAATAACAGAACAGCAAGGCAGTCAGACACCGGTTGGTTTTTCCACTGCAGCTCTCCCTCCGCTATTATTGATATACCATTTCACTTGCTTACATGTAACTTAAAACCCAATGTCAGTAGCTTGATGCAATAGGCGGGCCAATTAGCCTGAAGTGGCCCTCACTTTGGTTTTCTCTCATTCAGTTTTCCACACATGAATAAACCTGGCTACTGTTAAACAGTCTGCGACGTGGCTGGGAAAAGGCCCCACTGCCAGGCCAGCAGCTCAATGTGGGCCCTGTTTATTTTTTTCAGAGTGGCAATTTTCAAGGGATTGAAATAGTTGTTAAAATTAGCGTAAAGAATTTGAACCACAGAAAGGCTCTTTCACCTTATTCTTCAAAAAGCCATTTGTTTTCCAGAGACCTGGCTTTTTCCATTTCTCCCAAAAGCCTCATTTAGCATATGGGAATAAAAACACAGCCCTGAGCACCAAGTTTAGGACTCACTTGGGTTTTTGCTGTGCCATCTCAGTGCCACGCACCCAGCTGGCCACTGACCATCAAACACCTGCTGGGGTAGCATTTAAAAAAATAAAATAAACCATTCAGAACGGTTGAGGAAACCCAGCAGAGCAGACCTTACAAACGATTCGAGCCAGTGACAAGCTCTTGTGCTCCTCAGAGAGGATGCCAAGTGGCTAACAAATCTCAACCTTGTAATGAAGAGAAGTAAACAACCCGGTCAGGACTGACAGCTCTTAACATCCGAGGGCCTGTACAATGTCAGAACTGAAAGGCGTGAAGCTTTCTGACAGCCCCCAATAATGACAAGCAAAATCCCCTTCATGTAACTCAGTCCTCACTCAGACAGTGAGGGTGAGGAAGCAAGATGCATAGACTGGCTTTATTGAGGACTGCAAAATGTGGCCTTACATGTTTACTTCTTACCTTACGGGAAACCTTTCATTTGCTATGTGATAATTACTATTCTATAGCAGCCTTTTACTTGATTTCCATTCAGGACAGGAGAAAGCATTTCCTTTCGTTTCTCTATACTTGCTTTGTTTCACAAAATGGACTGCAGATATGCAATTTGAAAATCGAAAGATTTTGATTCAGTTGCTGGAAAGTTGCTTATGTAAATTTTAGCCAAGATCTCTTTGATACAGCACAACTCAGCAGGAACTCTCATAAAAATAGAGTCTCTTTGAAAATTCACATGCTTTCTGCTTCTGCAAATGCTGTCAGAACTGGTTTTCCCATGGTATGTCTGCACTGGAACTAGGAAAGAGGTGGGTGTATGGAAATGAGAAATAATTAAAAAAAAATAAGAAAAGTGGACCAATTTTTCTTTGGTCTTAAGGAAAACTTGACCCAAGTTTTTGCATTCCACCTGAACCCATTCCCCCATTTTTCTAGGAGTTCTTGAAATAGATGAAGAAGAGCTCTGTGTGACTTGAAAGTTTGTACTTTCCAACAGGATAAGTTGGGCCAATAAAAGATCTTACCTCACCTACTTTGTCTCTAAATATATGAGGCAATCATTCATTCATTAATATTTGCCAATTTTCCTTAATATAGACTGTAAATGAAGAAGATCTTGTCAAGTCTTTGAACTAATGGGAGTTCTGCCTGACTTTTTGCTTTCTATGTAATTAAGATCTTCTGAGTTTAACAGACTAACAAATATGGAGGATACTTTCTAATGAAGAAAAATCCTGGAAGCTTGTTTTAGCTTTGCTTTAATTTATGGGTTAGATTCTGATCTCAAACTGAGAATAATTTCATTCAAGCCAATGGAGTTCCTACAGACTTACACCTAATGTAATGAAGTCATCTGGCCATTCATCTTATGTTGCAAGTCTGTTGTGTAGCTACTTACAAGTCTGAGGAAAGCAAAGTTGCTATGGTCTTTATAATATTCTTGCACACAATATGGTATGTGAACTTTTTTGTTGTTTTTCCATGCCCACCATAGCAATATTTATGCTTCTTGGACTGTTAACATAATTTTAAGATAAAGTAATTTGATCATTTTATATTTGCAAGACCTAAAATATTTATTTAATGCAAAATGACCCCAGGAACACGATTAGTTGCAGTTGCTGCTTAGCCCCTACATGGTATCCCTTTAAGGTCTAACACCTAAAAGTCAGTCCTAATTTCTTCCAAAGTTGGACTTCTTTTGTAGCAGTTTCCTAGCAATAATGTCATTGAGAGGACTATGATTTACCCCACGTCTCTAGGTCAAATATGGTGAAGAGAAGCCACACAGAGCAAACACATTCATCATATGTTTCCAAAAGGGTGTTTAGCTGTGGAAATACACTCTAGTGTAGCTGGACTTTTCTGACAATAATTCACAGTGGATTGCCAATTTTTATAAGAGCTGCAGGATGCTAAGGGTGTGGTATAGCAATTCAGGAAGAGATGGCATGCATATAAGAGAGATCATGATAAACCAGCCTTTGGCCATCTTAGAGAGCAGTACACAAAGGAAAAAATTAATGCTAATGCTGCAAAGTGCATGATTTCACTGTGATGAATGCTTTCCTCCCTTGAGCTTTGCTTGTGTGCTGTGATGCAGCTTCTCCAAGTCACTCCTGGGTTAAGAGATACTCCATGTCTGATGACTAAATCAGTCTTGGATAGGTACCACAATCCACTGAGGCAAAGTTAGTCTCATACTTATCAAAGACTTTATACACTTGCTATTTTGTAACATTTAAGGTACGGAGAACTTAAATTTCCTCCAAAGCTAATTGATTCTACAACTGCTTTCTGGATTAGAAGCTAAGGAGGCTGTGAGACTTGAAAAGCCTTTCAGTACCTTCAATTTACGGTGTCTGTAGGGAAAGTCGAATTTGACTAGAATGTTATCAGATACATCCACATGTCCACCTTGTCATCCAGGCATTGTGATAATGCGTTTCTGGTAGTTTAGTCCTGTTTTAGTATTAACATTTCTTTCTATGGAATTACATTACTGCAGATGCATAATAAAGCCAAAGGATCACTATGGAAGATTTACTATGATGTAGCATAAAGTATGATTGAGTATATTTCTCTGAGACATAGACAGTAGCAGTTCATTAATAAATTGCTAAAAGTTCTTAGCTTAGAGAAAGCAACCTTCTTTAAAGTGCTATTTGTTCTTTAGCATAGCATAAGGTACTTAAAGATTTCATTCTGCTTCTCACGTTATTACTGAGTTTAATGGTTGCAGGGCTCTCTCTCTTTCTATTTTTTTCCTGGTCTTTCTGAGTGCAGTCCTTATGTCAAAGGCATCTAACCCTTCCCTGTCTTGGGGTGGAACCCCCCAAATCTTACGATCCTCGACTAGGGTTTAATTAAAGGGCCCTCTTGTGACAGAGTGCTGGGAAATGGCAGCTCAGGGCCAGCTCTACCGATAAGCCAATGAGGCCCTGGCTCAAGGTGTCGCAGTTTAGGGATGCCCAGGGCCACCGCACCTGGGGTGGGGCAGGTTGGCCCAGAAGTCGGACCCTGTGCTCCCACATGCCCAGCCCGAGCCAGCTACTCCATGGGGGGGACACCACTTTCTCACCCCGCCTCTGGGCTGGAGCTCCCCACCCCTAGGTAGGAACAGCCGGCCCCGGGGAGGGGCAGGAGAGCAGAGCCTGGCCTCCGGGCTGGCTGTTCCCCATAGTGGTTGCAGGCAAGCCGGTCCAGAGTGGAGGCCGGGTTCTTTGTTGTCCCCCCCAGCCACCATGGGGGGACGCAAAAGCAAAAGCTGGCTTGGGAAACCACAGGCCCTTGAGCCAGCCCTTTGGTGGCTGATCCAGGTCTCTGAACACTCAGCTTCAATTCATTGCCCCTTGCAGATTTGAATATGGGAACTGTGCTGTTAATAGAATGAAGATAGGCTGGAAAGACTGAAAAGCTAAATACTTCATTCACTCAAAAGGTAAAAAGGCATCTATCTGCAGGAAGTGTGAAGGAGAGCGAGAACTGAAAGCGCTATAGGTCAATAGAGTCATAGCTGTAGGAAATCTGTCCTCTGCTGGGTTTAGGAGCCTTAAAGCCCGAGGGCATTGTTAAAGCTGCTGCAGAATCTATAAAATGGGAACATTTAGAAGAGTTTAAATTGTCAGTTGAGAAAAATCGCAGTGCAAAATGGGAGTATTTGGAAGACATTCTAGGACCCTAACAGATGATGATATCAGGAAAAATAACATAATGAGGCTTCATAAAGTTCATTTCTGAAGCTGATCTAAGATTCTTGGACAGATAGATGACTACGGACCTCTCTTTTAGAGCATCTTTTCTTCAGGAGGTTTTACCCGAGAGCACTTCATCCACCAGTGAGAATCAGTCACTTATGCAATGGAGAAACACAACAGCTGTTCACAGTGCCAGAAACACTACATAAAAAGTATTTTTGGTTTTTCAAATTATGACGGGAAGTAAGGGATACTCAGTTTTTGGAAATTACTTCTAGTGACAATGAGTCAACCTCTCCAGAAATAAAGCATCTTTTTGGGATGTAGTAGATTGGAGGAGGCAATATGTCAAAATGGTAGTTGAGCCGTAAAGACATCTGGTAGCAAGATCTCAGTAGACAAATACAAGAATTATGTATTAAATAAAGCACTTGACCTACAGGTCAACTGATACCGTGAAAATCAACAATATCACTGTAAATACTTCCTTATTTCAGCTTTCCAAATAACATTCCTGGATAGTGCTTTACTGAAGACGCTACTCCACGAAGAGGTGTAGCCAGTCCACCTCCCTGAGAGAAGACTCTTCCGTTGATGTAGCACCATCTATAACGGGCAGTTAGTTGGTACAACCATGTCACTCAGGGGTATGGATTTTCCGTTCCCCTGAGCAATATAGTTTTACTGCTATAGGTCTGTAGCAGAGACCTGGCCTACATTCGGCCATTTGAAAGTAAAGATTTCTACACACAGAGACATTTTGCTCTTATAGCAGTGAAAGAGAGAGAAAGGGATGTTTCCTATTTTCAGTTTTAATCTTGGACATTGGCTGCTTTCTGAATGGCACTTGCGGGTGCTGCTGTGGCAGATTTCATAATGTAAACATCTGGGTGAGAGACAGACATTCTTCACCCTGTAATTTACTCCCAGTGCCCTACGGATAGTCAGAGGGGATGGGTACAGTAGTTAGCCATACTGGTTTGATAAAAGTCACTAATAACACTCTGAATGTATGGGTGGATTTCACATTCCCAAACCACACCACATACCAGCTTTCATGACATATGTTCCAAATAAAATGGGCCTAGTTTTACTCCTAGAAGGATATCATTAGAAGAGGTTGAAAGTAATGGTCTACATGCCAAAACTATGGTAGTAGGCCATACTGCAAAGGAATCTTTAGGACTACATTTTATTCTCTTCAATCTCTGCATGTTTTGGGGGTAAGAAAGAAATTTCCCAGCCTGAGATTACTAAAATGTAGCCTTTCCCCTCCTTCTCCCCTGCTTGTAAATTGGTTAATTTTGTTCCTGTGCTTCAAATCATCACTCAAAGAACTTAACTGATTTTCCAGAGGAGAAATTCACTCTTTTACACCCCTGCCTCTCTTTCGCCACACATTTAAATGCACTCTGTATTTCTCATTGCATTTGACAATGGCTGGAGCATATCCATAGTAAAATCAACTGTAATGCTGGGTAGATAGGACATATTTTGCAAAGACTGTAATAAAGTAGCTACACTTTTCTAATGGACAAAAAGCCAAAGGGAATAGATGAACCACAAGTATTGTATTATCAACAGCACTGATGATAAAATACACATGCTGAGGATACTGCATATAGGAAAACTTTTGCTTAGCAGTTGAAGCGCAGGCACTTTTCAAAAGAATTTTGTGTCAAGTTGCTGAGCGGCAAGTTATTTGTGTGGCTATCTCTCACAATGATATTAAAAAGAGTGTTACTTTAAAGTTTATACTTATTTTAAGCTCACTTCCAAAATATCATTCACCTGCCATCTTGTCAAAGTCAGCAGCAAGATTTTGTAAATGACAAAACTCACCACAAAATGGAGAAAGAATGATCTTTAAGTACTCTAGTTAACATAGAGGGAGTCATCCCTCACCCCATTTTTTTGGCTGTAAATATGGTTTCAGACCCAAGTGCCCTACTCTATGGGAGCAGATCTCTGATAGGGTGTCAAACCCACACAACTGCTGAACAAGTTAACATGGACCAGAAAGGGGGGAGGGTTAATTAACCTTATAAACTATACCTGGAGGGGAGCCAGGGACTGATAAGGCCAAATAGCAGATAAAACCCAGCTGGGGGAGGAGGTGGAAAAGGATTATAAAGACAGGAAATGGGAGTAGGAGGATACTACAGGGAAAATCTACAGTCACTCTCTAGAGGGAAAGGGAGATTGTCAGGGACAATAAGGCAGTGCTATGGAGGAAAGGAAGTTTTGTATTCTTGTCCTGGACTAAAGAGCCTGGTAAGAGGCCACCAGGAGTGAAGTTGCCATATGGAACAGAGGAAGTTCTGCTGGCCAACTGCTAGATGAGGAGATAGCATAGGAGGAAAAGTGCAAGAGGGATTAAGAGTTAATAGACCAGGAGGGCTGGCCAGAGGTTTCCTGGGCTGGAATGCGGAATTATGAATGGGCCTAGTTTCTTTTTCTTGCCACTAAGAAGTGCCCCAGAACCTAGATGTGGAGTAGAGAGTGACTGAGGATGCAGCTGGACAGTTTATGTAGTGGGGTTGCACAGTGATCTGTCTGAAGAGCTGACTCATAAAGCATGAGCCCTTTGACTTACCCCCCCCCCCCAAAAAAAAAAAATGAGCAAGGGCTCATAGCATGAACTGATAACAGGGGGAGCTATAGAGGGTAAAAGCTGATTCCTGGACCTCTCCACAAAGAAATTCACTTGCAGTAAGTCAAACTCTTGTATAATAGGTTGTTTCCTCCCCATTTCTCTTCTAAAGGATTGATCTGAAATCTATAAAGACAGTCTGCTTGTTGAGTTGAATGGAAGTTTGAGCCTACTCCAGTGATTCCCTACACTTTCTCTGCCATGGCACACCTTGCTACCTTTAATTAATTTGAGGCATGCCCCACCATATAGCTTTGAAATGAACTCATGAATATACATGAGCCAATCCAGCACTATTTGAGTAGTTTTTCAAAGTATTTTATGGCACACTGGTTGGGAAATGTTGGCCTATACTAAGGGTACCACTGGAAAAGGTGAATGATAAAGCCCTAGTTAATAGAACAACAGCAACAAAAAACCTCTTCAGAAGGCTGGGGAAATAGCTTATTAAAAAATTAAACTCCAAGCATAAAAAATTGAGACCCTAAAAAAACTCATTATTGAGAGTTGTGTTAATTTTGGGGCATTTTTATATTTCTGGAGTTGCAGCCTTAAGGGTTGATATTTTCAAGGTTTCCTCTTCAAACATGAGGGCTATTTGTTCTTATTTTTAATGGAAGTGGAGGCTGCCATACATCTCCAGGATGCAGCAATTTCTGATTAAAAAAAAAAAAATTAAATATCCTAATAAAATCATGAGTTAGGAAATCATTTTGTTCCTTAAAACTGCCTCATGAGAAGATGACAAGGGTGGTCTTCTAAAATCTTTGTTGCTTTGAAGCCTGGAAGGGACTTTAGCTCAGGTATATTGTAGGTTACAAGCATACATGTTTGTTCACACATGCAGAGGTAGGGTAAATCGCAGCAAATAATTTTATGGGCAAAATATTCTCATTAGTCCACCTGTGGAGTTGCATTGTGGTGAGCTAGCTAGTCCTACCAGGTGCCAGTTAAGCTGCCTCTGCCCTGTTTCCAATGGGTTTGCAGGTTCAGGGGACTGCTGCCTTTTCTTCTTCCCCAGGGAGCAAATTAACTGTGAACCATGAATAAATTGAAGCAAGGGTAGTGATCAGCAAAAGCACCCTATATTATAGCTGTATTTTTATAGGGAAAAATATGTACTTGATACTGGGCAAGTGATTAGACAGACAGTCCCAGTCTTGAGGTGCTTGTGATCTGTTACTCATTCACACTATATGTACCAATAGGGTAACTTTTTACTGACATGCAGTTTTGCCAATATTGCAGGGAACCTAAAGGGGGGGAGTCCTTCAGCTGTTGGTTTTACCAGGCTCAGAATATGGAATGAACTAAATGTGCTGATGAGATCCTGCATGTATTTTGAAACAGCATCTATTTTTATCCACTCTCCATTGTCTCTCTTTAATTTATTTTTAAATATTAGGGGCCAAAACCCTGACATTTTTACTCAGTTTTCTTCTCTGTTCTCACTCAGACAACTCTCATTGAAGGACTGACTGAAGATGTCAAGAATTGGCTTCATATCCCTTAAAGAATAAATGACTTTACATTCAACTTGTAACTTAAAAAAAAAAAACAGTTCACAGAGGTTTGCTTTTCCTCATCTTCCCACCCAACTTTACATAGTTCAGGTTATTTCAGCAGCAGGAATTTGAGGGCTCAGTTAGCCAAGGCCGATCCCAGCCTACAGATGGCTATCTGAATTGTGATTGTCTCAGCTGGTTAGCATTAAGGGTGGTTTCTGCATTAAGGAATAGGGTGAGCTGACAAAACCATTATTCTATTATGTGATCACTGCAAACTTTGTGAAGTGTAGGGGACTCTCTAAAATGCTGGCATAGGAGTAAAACAAAAATTGTTCTGTAAGATCAGCCACTTCAGGCTCTGACTGTGAGCTTGCAGAGAAAAACCATGAGTTGCCAATATATGGAGATATCCAGATGAACTGCATTCAAAGCCTCTGCATTTTTTGTGTTTGCCACAGTGGCCCATTTATTCTTAAAAGGAACTTAAAAAGGCAAAGCTTCATTTCCTGAGATTTAAGGAACTTTATTACATCTCTTCCCCCAACCCCCCAGCATATTAAGCTTTTGAACAGGATGAGCTGCCATACTGTGAAAGGGCTTCTTAGAAACAAAGCCAAGCCATCATTAGCTTGAGACAGACCCAAGAGGTCAATTTCCTCCGAGGTAACAGTGAAAAGTCATTCTCTTATCATACCATACATAGAGATGTTCTTATAAAGTGGCCTGTTTTCATTCCTAGCTCAAAAACGCAGTGGTCCAAAGACATGACCACAGGAAGTGGCTGGGAACAGCTTCCTGTCATTTAACCGCTGTCCAGTGCTCAGGTCAATATTTCCAAAACGTTATTGAAGTGTAATGCACAGTCAATGGAAATTCTACTTTTATAAATACTAACATTTAACTCACTGAGTGACTTGTATGATAATAAAGTGCTATTGATGAGCTGGATCTTAACAGTGCCACTGAATGAATATAGGGTAGCAAAAAAGGGCACACTCTTTTTTTGATCCTCTCCCTACCATGAAAGAGTCAGGCGAGGAAGGATTTTTAGGTGAACCAAATTGTAGACCTAGATGGCAGGGGCATGATGGCTGAGTGGCTTCAGCAATGCTACTGAGCATGCTAAGAACAAATCCACCAGCAAATCTGGGTTGGGGACAGGGCATCATGCAATGCATGCATACCCTTCCTCATCCATTCCCTCTGTGTCATAGAATCAACAGTGCATTACGGACTAAGCTGCATCCTGCCCACATGAATGCATGAGAGAAGGTAGAGGGTGGAAAAAACCTGCCTCCTTTATGTGCCCCATTCACAGCACCTTCACAGGTAATGCACTCCCCTGAATGCAATGGTTGCATAACCCTTGTGTCAGTAGTGGTGCTGAACACCTCAAAGCGGCCAGGGACAGCCCTCTCTGACAGAATGGCCTATTTTTTAATGTGGCTCAGTGCTAAAAAGGTAAAATACAACCCTACTCTAATGTAATTATTACTTCCAACTTTTAGCCCCCTCACAGCCCTTTGCAAGCATTAGCTCTTCCACCTCTAAGTTTGGTAGGTTAGTTTTACCATTCCTAGCTTTCAAATCTGCTGCTGTGTGACTCTCACCATCCTCTTGTGCACTACCCCTGACTCCAACTAAAAATCCTTACCTGAGTCCTGGATCTGTTTCTGTCTTGGATCTTTGGCTTAGCACCTAACTCTGACCCCAGTCCCAGCTTCCTAAATCTAACCATTAAGCATGACTGCCCATACCCCAGTCTCTACATAAAACCTGTTTTTATAGATTCAGAATTAGATTCTAGTATGGTTCACTTAAATGTACCTTGAAAGCATTAATCCTATACTGAATTATTCATGAAAAACACAGCTTTTTGGATTGGGGAGATGCATAGCAAAGGAGGGTGATGTGTCTTAGTTTATGTTCTTCTTATTTGTATGGGGAGGTGTGGTGGGCCTGATTCTGATCTCACTTATACCATAGAATTAGTCTGGGTTACACATTGCTGAAAGTGAGTTCTGACTGGTTGAGTTATGGCAGGGGTCTCAAACTCAAATCACCACGAGGGCCGCATGAGGACTAGTACATTAGCCCGAGGGCCACACCATTGAAACCTTTTCATACACTGATATTGCAAATATCAGTGACAATGGCGTCATTGTGGGTTACAGGAAATAGCTTTAGGGGCTGCATGTGGCCCGTGAGCCGTGTGTTTGAGACCCCACACTGACAGGTCAGCCTTTTCCATACACAGCAGAAGTGTCCACACAACCAGTTAACACATGGCACAATAGAGTGCTGTACATTCATGCTCGAGCTTTCCATGCACTAAGTTTCTGTGTGGATAAGCCCTGATATTCCCTTATTTGTTCGAAAAGCAACTGGCAAATTTCATTAATAGTCTCTTTACATCATCTTCTAGATCAAGGGTCTCAAACTCAAATCACCATGAGGGCCACATGAGGACTGATAGAGGGCCACATGAGGATTAGTACATCAGCCCAAGGGCTGCACCCCTGAAACCTTTCCATACACTGATATTGCAAATACCAGTAACGATTGTGTCATCGGGGCCGCAGGAAATAGATTTAGGGGCCGCATGCGGCCCACGGGCTGTGTGTTTGAGACCCCTGAGTTATGGGCAGCATCTTTGTAATGTGACAGTTCACATGTGGTCTGTCTCCTTCACTCCTCAAGCAGATACCTCACCCCTTCAAAAACAAAGCCCTGGAGCTAATTCTGATCTCACACTGGATTTATAACACTTATGTAAGTAATTTACACACTCTGAATGAGAATAGAATCAGGCCCCTAGTTCAAATTAAAGCAAATAATGTACATCCACCTGTGAATCAGCAGTTAGGCCTGTCTATCAGTTACTTGCACTGTTAATAGGTAGTTTGGCTTAAAAACAAGTTTGTTTTGGAAGATTGTGGCTACATTTACTTGCATGAACTTTGATACATATCACAAAAATTAATGGTGCTGCAAGCCCCCTTGGGCTAGAGCTGCACCTCCAAAGCAGTTACTACACAGACTTTCTTCCACATCTCTAGCTGCAGAACAGGAATCAGCATATGTGTATCATTAGCCAGTTCTCCCCCTTCATGAAAGTAATAAGATTTTCAACACTGTGAAATATTCTGTTTTAAGACTGGTACATAAAGCTCTGATTACCCTTCAGTGCATTTGATTACCCACTCCATCAAAAAAAATCAAAACCATAGACTTCATAAGCTTTACATCTCAGGCAATTCAGGGCACTTAACCAAACATTTTATATAATGGAAGAACATATAGGCTAATAGTTAGATCAGTGAGCTACAAATCAGATCCTCTGGATTCTATTCCTATGTCTGCCACTGATTAACTGTTTGGGCTTGTGACCTGTCTGGTCTCAGTTTGCCCATCTATAAAATGGGTGCTTTTTGTAGCACAGAAATTTTTGTTTGCAAAGATTCTTAGGTGAAAGGCATTGTGAAGTACCGTGTATATACTGTTGTATTCTGTCTTATACAATGAATGTTGCTACTTCATGTAGTCATGTCAGCTTCTTAATTCCTACTGCTACAAAGTCAACACACACAAAAAATGGTGTAATGGATTTAAAACCTGTGGTTGATAAGGGTCCATAAATCTGCATGGTGATGTGCAGCTGCTCTAATAGCCCCTTAAACTTGTTAGCAGCTGACATAACTTAGAGCAGACTTCAGGCTGCTCTAATTTGTTACAAAGCACCCATCTAGGAAACAGATGGCTAAGGATCTGATAAACCCAAAGGCCATTTTGGCACCTCCCCTTCTGAGTTGCACTGGGAGCGCCTTGGCTACAGCCAAGAACGGAGTCTTTGGAAAGAAAGACAAGCTCCCAAGGGGGCTATGTTCAGCACAAGCTTTCAAAATGGGAGTGTCCTGCATTGTGTCCAAATGCATTGCTAACATGGCATTTGTACTCAATGCAATCTCACAGACTTTCAACATGCATTTGTAATTGAGAACAGAAATGGGACTCATACTAAAGACCTTTTAAAAAAAAAAAGAGGGTTGTGTGTTTCCTTATGCCCAACTGTGGCTAGCACTGAACGCCAAACACCCAAATTAACTCTCTGTGAGTAATTCAGGAAAGGGGTTACCCACAAGGAAACAATATTTTCTGGTACACAGCCAGCGATAATGTATCAGCACAAAACTTGTACCAGTAGCTTGCAGGGGTATGCATCCACAGTTATTCAAGTGTCAACATCCTACACGTCCTGTAGCACACTGGACAACACTGGAGATGCGTTAGGCTCCATGAATCTGGGAGGCTTGGCAGCACTGAAATGATTAAAACAAGGCCACAATCAATCCAGCTAATCCGATTTAATTGGCAGCTGGGATTTCTTTGGAGCCAGACAGTGGCCAATTTTAAATCAAGATACGCCTTTTAAATTAGATGGCACATTGGGTTTCAGCATTAAACTGAATGCCTGGAGCCCAGTATTTAAATCCCTATTAAGTAACAAGTGAAGGAATGATTATAGGATTTTCCCAACTGAACACTGGTTCATAGTAGATGATCCACTACAAAATATGGCAGAATTTGACATGCTCGGTAGCTTTTGTGGAAGGTAAGTTCAGGAGGGCTGCAGTCAGAGAGGATACTGTAAGTTAGGGTTGTGGTGCGCTGGTAGAGCTCTCTGCCGGAAGTTTACATAATATTTCCCCCACACCTTGTGTGTTTATTGCCCTTAGAAGCAATTGCATTTTCATGAACACTACAATTTGCCCTATTTATTTAAAAAATTAAATTTTAAAAAATAAGCCGTTGCTGGGATTCTATTTTTCTTTCTTCTCAGAAAAGCAATGAAAAAAAGAAAAGAATTATTATTAGGGGATTAATCTTGGTGATGGAAATTCATTCCAGCTGAAACTTGGCTATAGATCTCAGTCTGTGAGCAAATTTGGTCATTTCTCTTCCTCCCCACCCCCCACTACTTTTTTTAAATACATTTGGCTGTGTTCAACTTCAAGGAATGCAGGGGGGAAAAAAGAGGCAGAGAGAAAGATAAGTTTACCAGCTATGGATGATTTATGGAGTCTTGCAACTTTAAAAGTAATGCAGTGTTGTGACCTGTTGTCATTTAAAAAAAGCAAACAACTCCCTTCCGTCATCAGCTAACTGTTAAAGAGGCACTATTGTGTAGCAGCTTTTAATTATTTTAAATTGAATTGAGTATTCTAAAGCCATAATATGCATAGTGCTTGAGTTTATTACGGATTTGTGAGACTCATAATAACTATGTATTCCTAATGGCCTTTTTTTACAATCAATACAATGTAGGTTTATAGTACCTACTACGATTAACATCATAGGGTAAAATCCTCAGCTGTCATAACTTGACATTGCTACAATACCTGGATCTGTCCCAGTCTTTTTAATTACAGTTCCTTGCTATTGTGCCAAGTCAGGTTTGACTGTCAAACTGTATATAATTGGCACATCATCTTCTTTCATTCTGATATAAAGTGAAGAAAGGAACTGACTCTCTATAAATTTACATGCAAACAACACAAGAACCCCAGTTAAATCTTAAAATCCAGGTGTGGCAGGTGCCTTCCCAGTGCTAGATAATCGTGTGCAGCATGGTATGATATATTCCAGAACGTGAAAGGTCAGCCTATCTGAATATTGTGGCTTTGCTACATTTATGCCAGTACCTTTGTAAAATTTTGGAAGTCCTTTTGTATAATTACATTAAAAAACAAAAAAATCTACACTGAGGAGGCATAGGGTCTGCAGACCGGCCAGCTGTGGGGATGGGGCAGGGTGTGCCAGTGCTTGGCTCCGGGGCCCGGTGTAGAGCACCTGCTTGGACCAGAAGCTAGGGCCTGTGACACTCCTGCTTCACCTGTGAGCTTCTGCTCTGCCAGTCAGGCAAACCAGCCAGACCTCCATGTGAGGTGGGCAGTCTGGTGACAATGCGCTAGGTCTGGGAGCACTACTGGCCTGCTGCTCTGGGGCCCCCCAGAGCCTGGCAAACAGGCCAGACAGCTTCAACCATGGGGCCCCGCTGGTGCTGGTTTGTGCTATGCCTCAGGTAGGGCTGGATTTTTGCAGGGCCCCTTTTAGCCCAGGGCCAGGAGCTGCAGCTGCTAAAGCTGTTGCATTAATCCAGCCCTGATCTTCTCCCATTCTAGTGCCCACTCCTTTATCTACTCCAGCCGGCCCCTGCTGCAGACACACTCTTTTCTGCTCATGTCCCTGTGACTGCCTCTGCTCCTGTCCGTGTCATCCCCACACCCAGCACCTAGGGCCACCTGAGAGCAGGTGGCGAGAGGGGCAAAAAAGACCATTTGCCTGTTTTGAGACAGCTCCCAAATGATGGAGGGTGACCATAGCAAATGGGAGTCAGATGTATTGTGATCTGGCCCATGGGTCAGCTTTGGTACCCACCATTGATGGTACAAGGAGTCACTCATGCTGCGGCAGGGCCCTAAAAATACCACAGTGCTGGGCCTTACATGACCTGCCATGCCAAGAGCCCTGAGATAATGCGGCTGGAGCTCAGGGAGAAGTGGGGACTAGGGTAGAGGACGGCAACTTCACATGAGGCCTGGACCCTCTTTGATCCCACCGTCTCAAACTCTTTCATCTCTAAGGTATTTTATTTATTTATTTGGAAAGGGAGGAGGGTGCAGTGTAGTGTCAGATTTTGCCCTGGGCTTCCCAAAACCTCTGTGCAGACCTCTCTGCACCTCTTACGCCCTCAGCCCCTTGCAATGGAGTCAGGCAGCTCCCTCCTTCTCCATTCTGCCTAGTCTCCAGCAGTGGACAGCCCTGAGAGTACAAGCTAGACAAGCGCACGGCTTTCAGTTCTGGTGCCTGGCACCCCTGGGGCTGAGGAGCAATGGCAGGACAAGGTCTGGCTCTGGCTGTGCAACTCTGGGGTGGAATGTGCTCAGTCTGTGTGGGGGAATTTTGGAGGCAGAAAGTCACTTCTGTGTAATTCGTTCACACATATGAGCAGTGAGGATATGGAGTATGTCCAGTGCAGATGAATTTAGTTGTCAAGCTTTAACAAGTTTTTACTGATTATGTGTGAAATAGGGTTTTACAGAGGCTTGTAGCTTTGCCGTATTTGGACAAGTATTTATGTGGACAGCAAAAGGCACCTCTCTCTGACATCAGAGCAATTTCCCCTGCCAAGTTTCAAGGCCCTGCTCCGAAGTGGGGCGATACTAGAGATTATCAATTAAATGCTTGTAAGGATCTTTTTAAGATGAACACAGTAACGTCTTGTTCCCTAATCTTGCTCTCAGAAGCAGCTGAGCTGTTTTAGCTGAAATCGTCTTAAAACCCAACAAAACACACTTCACCTCGAGGCAGACAAGAAATGGGAAATTTCAGCCCAAACCGTTTATATTTGTGAGCAACTGAAAACAGGGTCTGATAAAGGGTAGTGTTGGGCAAACTTAAGTATAGGGGTTATTCTCTCTGCTACCTATAGAAACAGGATGGCTGTCACCGCTTGGAAGGAAACCTGCCTGCCAAACAGGACTAATCAGAAATGCAATCTGGTCACCCAGCCTTTAAATAAGAATTTGATGAAAGTAAAATACTGTTATGTTACATCACACCCGGTTAATATAGCTTTAACGTGAGAGGCTCCTGTGCAAGAGAAGCTGACAGATTTGCAAAAAAAGAAGCTAATCTTTTTGGCAGAAATTCACACCTGGGCAATGCTACTTTGCCCAAGTACCAAAGGAATTGAAAATATTTTCTGTATGTTTTTAGTTAAGGGTATTGATTTCCTGTTCCTTCTATTGACTCCTTATTCTTGAGCTGGATGAGTGCTGCAAAAATAATGCACAGTTATTCATTTGATGTTTTAGGCAGAATTTGCCTCAAATGTATCCATGGCCTAATATTCCTGCAAATGAGTTGGAACGTTTGTAGAAACAGTGATTTTTATTCTAGTTGTTGTTTTTTTCCCCAGTGACTCTCAAGGAATATTCACAGAAAAAGAATTTGAAATTCAGTATCAGGAGCATTCTCATCAGGAATCTATTTCTAACAATTATAATCAAAGAAGTGAGATGGAAATATGCGCTATGAGACCTAGGTATCCAGTCAAAATGGCTCGCAATTCAAATTTCAAAAACTCAACCCTCAATGCAAGGCTCCTAGCAAACACTTCAGACCGAAGTAGTCTGGCATAAAATAGAAGGTGGAGAATAGTGTTACTTGGGAAAAGGCTAGAGAGACAGTTCCAGGCAGAGGAGGCAGAATGGTAGAAGGCGTGAAACATCAAATGCACGTGTAGAGGAAAATTCAGCTGTCTGTAAGCATCAAATTCCATAGGAATTTTGCACAAAGTCCAAGTGGAGAATGCTGAATGCTATTTAATAGAAAACTATAAGATACTTCCTGGCCTTGATGCTATTTAAATATTTCATGGCTGACAGTATTTTTGCATGTTTATTTTATAAATCACCAATATGAAAGTTTAAGTTCCAGTTCTCTGGGTGTTTTGTGCAATCCAAGGGCAGGAGCCTCCCACAATCCATTCCCTCTACACCCCTGTTTTGATCCATAATTTGTATGTTAAAAATAAAAAAAAAAGTCTTATGCTTCCCCTTTGCCAACAACATTTGAAAAGCTATAAATAGAGACACTTGGGGAGAAAAATAGGGACACACCTTTAAAGTCTTTTGAAATGCATTGGAGCGTGAGAGCTTTTAGGAGGGACAGAATGGAAAAATAACAGCTATTTTGCTTTTTAAAAAGTGCAAACTGTCCCTCCTAAATAGGGACAGTTGGCATCTGTGTGCTCCTTCCATGCTATGAAAGCCCATCCCAGTCCCTGTTTTCAGATCCATTTCATATTAAAAATAGCACATGGAAAATTTTTTCTCCCAGAGTTTCTTGCCATCTGATTGCTTGGCTGACAGGGCTGTTGCTTTTAACTGGCTGATTTAGAGCAAGACTGAACCAGAGTGCTAAGGTATGGCATCACCAGTCTCTTTGACACCTCTAGCTAAAACAATGATAGACTAACAAGGATGGAGTTAGACAAAACTCAGCATGAGCCAAATGTGTGAAGCAACTCTATAGGATTATATACCATAAAGAATGAAATAAACCAGGTAAAAATGCAAGCAAAGTTCAATGCCGTCCTGGGGAAAGGCCCACACCAAAAACTTGCATCTGAACATGTCCAAACCTTTTGGTGTTTAAAACCTGAACTTGGCTTGAGATCAGAATTTTCAAAATAGATCCTTTGGGCCAAATCAAAATCTTTATATCCAAATACACATGAACTCTAGGGCTTTTAGTCATCATATGTGCAGCATTGCCTATTCTTGTGATTTACCGTTGAATCTTGGGTTGTTTTGTGCTGTTTCTAGGCCCTGGATTAATGTGATTAGCTGAGAATTTCAATTTACTTTTTTAAAAAAAGTTATTTTAGCACTTCACTATCTAATCAACTGGTGTGAATGGGCCTCATCTGCCTTAACAGAATTGACTTTGCTAGCATTTGCCCTCCTTTATCTTGGCATGTGTATATACACCCCCCAACTATGGTTTCTACTTCATGTATCTAACAAAGTGGGTTGGAGCCCATGCAAGCTGATGCCTGAAGAAATTTGTTAGTCTTCAAGGTGCCACGAGACTTTCAGTAATTTTAGCACTCGTAGTTTTAGAAACAAGCATGAGAACATGATGGCTCTGACACCAGAAAGCAAATTAAAAACAACCCCAAAATCGTTTTTTACCTTTTAAGTCAGTCTCTTGAGATTTGGATTTGGCAGTACTTTGTCCAAATTTTGTGGTTTGAGCCCAATGTCATTGATCAGTAAGAAAGACCCCTTGGTCAGATCTTTGCCTGGCATAAGTAGACGTGGCTCCCTTGTCTAATACCGAGGCACAGAAAAGTCAAAAGGAATGGCTGTGTAATGTGAGTTTCTTTGCCTTTCTTTCCCATCAAGAAGCTAGTTTATCATATTCATGGTATGAATACACCTCCTTTTGTTTTTTTGTGAGTGTCTAGGAAACATAATCTAGAACAGTGCTCAGGATCTTCCAAGTTACCACAGCAGCTGTGCCGAGAATTGCATCTGAATTACGGGACCATAATATGGTGCACAGTGTATTGCTTATTAATGCAAAGTTTGCAAATGCTATGAAATAAAAAGAGATCTGAAATGAGTTAAAATGGGCATGAGGCAAATGACAGGTAGACTGAGGGCTTGTGCATCTGGTAGAGTAACGCACCCTGTAGGGGTATGATTTCTAAAGCAGGCTAACATGTTGTGAATATAGACATTGCTGGCACACACTGCAGTCCCCTACTGTGCCTTAATATAGTCTTCTTTGAAAAAGCACTACGTGAAATCACACTAGGGAACTGTCAGTGTGCACTAGCAGACTCTCCACAGAGAAGCACATTAGCAAACAGAAATCGCACCCCTGTAGCGTGCATTACCTCCCCGTGTAGACAAGCCCTGACCCTTCCAGAGCAATGAACCGGTGTATAACTGCTCCGCCTATGCGCTAACTGTTGTTCCTTTATTCTGTTTTCATAGAGTAACATGTCATTTCTAACAGAATTGTAATGAGTCAACCAGGAGACAGCTATTTCATGAGTCTGAGGATACTGAAGAGCATGTCAGGCATGATATGCTTCTAAATGGGTTCCTTTAATTCAAGCGTTGTGTGTTGCTCTCCTCTCTATTATACAGAGATAGGGAGAGTCCTTCATGTTCTTTTTCTCATCTTCATTAAGGATACTCATTGTCTGAGCATCCACAGTGAAACTGGACCTGTGATAACTCTTCCAAGTTCACCTCCTAGTGGTGCATCTGGAGAACTGAGAAAATGCACTTGCTCGGTTGGGAGATGTTAATTCCATGTCATTATAGACCCAGCTGCTTTCCCCTCTTTGTGAAATATCTCTTTTTAGTTCTCTTTCTGTAAAGAAACAAGACAGCCTATGGATAAATATGGAGAGTTTGGAAAGAAAAGGGCTGTGTTGTTTTAGATGAAAACTGCATCAAGAGAGAGAATATTCCAAATTGCAGAGAATACTGAATTACAACCAATGGCAGGTCATAAGGGAGCAAGCAATTTAATTGTCTAAGCCAGTCAAGAACCATGTAGCCTTCAGCATATCTAAGCCTGCGTTTGAGAAAAGACAAAAGCAGGTGTACCTAACATTTTCAAAAGTGCCTTTTAGGCACCCTTTGCCTCTTTAGAGGCTTAAAACCATTTAGGCACCACTGATATTTTTTTAAACCACTGCTCAGCTGCAGCTTGACCTGACAGGCATTTACAGGTAGGAACCCACAGAAGCTGTGAGGTGTAAGTCCCAGGTCAGATAGACAAACATGCACTACTTCTGCCCAAGCAAGCATGCAGAAAATCACAGAATAGCTGGGGCAGACCAGGTGACAGCTTGGGCTAGCTACTGGAGTGCGAGCCCATTGGAAGGGATGTACTCAGGTGGCTAGCTAGAGCTGCTGTGTGCCCATGCTGTTATTTTTAATGCACTCTCTGAAGCCGAGCTAGTGCTTTTATGTGCCAGCTGGTGTGTAGATGTACTGTCAGTTCCCTGTAGGCACCCAAGGCCGTGTCCACATGGCAAGCAGAAATGACATGGAAGTGAGAGTCAAAGCCCAGGCCAACTGACTCTCTGGCATGCTCTATGGAGCTAAAGACAGTAGCATAGATAAGGCTGGAGGGGCTTTGAGAGCAAGCCCCCTTTTCTGGATCTCAACGCGTGGCCAGAAATGTCTAGACTGCTATTTTTAGCCTCATAGCATGAGCCCTGCAAGACTGTCAGTTGACTCAGCCTTTGCATGACTTTCTGTAGCATTTTTGGTTTTAGCAGTGTAGAGATATCTAAAGAGAAGTAGGACATGGGCTACTTGGCCTACGCACCTACCTCAAAGAGAGCTTTCCTGACTGATAAGCTCCTGCAGAAGAGGACACCTCTTGGCCAGGTACACCATGTCAGTCATTTACATGCTCATGCTTTCCTCCTAACCCATCACTCTTGTTGTAACAAACAAGGAGTCTGGTGACACTTTTAAAGACTAATGAATTTATTTACCACATGAGCTTTTGTGGGAGAGAATCCCACTTTGTCAGATGCTTGAAGATGGGGAACTTCCAGAAGTTTGTAAGTTCCCCATCTTCAAGCATCTGACAAAGTGGGATTCTCTCCCACAAAAGCTCATGTGATAAATTAAATTTATCAGTCTTTATAAGTGCCACCAGACTCCTTGTTTGTTTTGCTGAACTAGAGTAACACGGCTACTACTTTGGAACTCTTGTCTGTTTGTTAGTTCACTCCTGGCTATCTTAGGTGGCTCCCCTCTCAACTGGAGAGTTTGAGGACCCTTTTCTTAGCTGCCTAATTCCCCCTCTCCATTGCACGGTTAGTCTGGGCTCAGGTCCTCAAAATCATTTATGTGCCTAAATCCCATTGAAATTAACCTGTGTTGAAGCCAGTGGGAGTTAGACTTCTCATCTGTTTAGATGTTTTTGAAAGCCCTACCAGGCATCTGTCTTCAGTTTTAGGAGCCTAAACAGCTTTACAAAAATCTGTTCCAAGAGAACACAAGAAATAATTTTCACTCTTCTGCCTTTTCGTGATGCTCACCCTATATCACTTTTTTAAAATGACTTTAGGTGTTTCGACTGTGAATTTTTTTTTTGTTTTCATCAATGTTTGTATACATTAGTTGTTTAATTTCCAGTCAGCCAATGAATTCAGTGTCTATAGTACATCTTCATCAAAACACAATGCTCTGTAGCACTAGCACCACACAATGCAAAAGAGGCCTTAACTGATGCATGGGTTTTGTGCTGATCCTCTGGAACATAGGTGAATTTCTCCAATTTGCATGATGGGAAAAGGGATAAACAGCAGCCAAACCTTGTCAGATCTAATTTGCTCCACAAACCCTTGTGAGATTTGGAATGACTATGAAATCTCATAGTTTCTCATCAGGAGAGACTGCAGCACATCCAAATATTTGGCAATGAATATACATTTAATAGGGGAATGCACACACCAGTTCTTAGGGGGGAATTTTGTGTATCGATATTCCAGCCAATCAAAGCACTCTGTTATGCAGAGGCTGGCTATGTCTGCTAAGGTTTGACCTCAGTAAATAATGTTGTCTGTAGAAAACTTTTGGAGAAGAAGTCCATAAGCCTTTCAAGATTTCAGCACAGAAGTAATTTTTTTTTTTAATGTGCTCTGGTCTTTATGCACAAAGGGTGAAATTCCTGCCAGCAGAAGGTTCTCCGCACCCTTGTGCGATTGTTTGGGGTACCGTGGCCAAAGAGCTGGGCAGGGGAGCGTCTACAACCCTGGCATGTTGTCCAAGGGGTTCTAAGCGCCTTCTACAAAAAGTCATTGTGGAAGGGGAGTTGAGAGCAGGAAAGAGAAGGGAAAAGCTGGGCCCCCAAGCCCCCTACAGACAGGGTCAAGAAGATATAAGATGCTTTTCCATTCCATAGGCTAGAGTAGGGGAAGTTGAGGAGCTGTGCTGCATTTCATTAATCTTGCCAAAGTTTGATGGGAATTTAATCAAGTCCCTCTAGTTTTTTATAAATTGAGTTCCTTGCACAGAATTTCTTATCTTGGATATAAGCTGTGAGGAGCAGCCTATGAGGACTATAGCACATTAAACCTGCTGCTCTCTTCCTTTGCTAGGTCAATTGTTGAAATGAATTTCATCTTTCTGGTTACATCTGGATCCTCAGATCATACAGCACATGCATATGTGCATATGAAACTATGAGACAAAAGACTAAGTTGAGGATGGGGAAACCGGCTTGGATAAAGTAAGAAATGACTTAAAACTGATGTGAACCTCTGCCTAAAATTCAGCCTTAATCAAAATATTAGCCATTTTTGATGTTTAAATAAGTCCAGTGATCTCTTCTTCAGTATTTGCCTACCCCTCTGGGTTTTGCTGGGACAAGGAGCACAATCAATGAAATGTCCTGGAAAAAGATCTGTTGGTCCCATTTCTAGCCTAGCCAAAATCAGGAAAAGAACAAACTCATGGAGTTTCCTGTCTGATTGCTCTAGTGAAGAGGTTTAGCTAAGCTTCGAACTTTTGGCAGATGACCTGAATCAAGTCTTTGAGTAGTTCACTCATCAAGGCTAAACAGGTGGTGAAATATTCTGTCCTCATTTTATCAGAGCAACGAGGCTGGACAGGCATCTCTGAGGGGAGAATTAGGTCTAGTTTATAAATTAATTCCTAGCTCTTTAAAATGCAGTATTCCCAGATGGGCTAGGTGAAAAGTCAGAGCACAACCTTTAGTTGCTTTCTTTTTCAGGGATTCTTTGCACGTTTCTAGATGCTGCTTACTGGGCTTTTAAACATGGCTTTGACACAAAATGTGTCATTTGAGCCCAGTGGATTTGGGGCTTAATGGGTTCCCCCGAAAGTCCTCTCTTGCTCAAGAGGAAGTGAAAAAGGCTTAGCCATTTTCCTTGGGCAAGGCTCCTGATGTATTCATCAGATTTTTCAGCCATTCATCTCAGAGAATTTCAGCACACCAAATTCCCCAGAAAGGCTTTCCTGCCCATTCTCCTCCAGGGTTCACTGGCAGTTTGAAAAGTTCAGTGCGGGACTCAACCAGCATGCATTCCAGTGGCCAGATCTGGAATGAATACCTGTTGCATCTCTCCCACTGAGCGGCTGTCCTTCCTTACGCTGAAGTGCTGTTGATAAATAGCTCCTCAGAGCAATGGCAATTTCATGGTTCGTGGGGCACAACCATTCTGCATTCTCCCCTCCCCCTGCTCCAAAAAATAATCAAGGTATTACCCGACAATAAGCGACAGATTGCATCTGCTTCTCCTGCCACGGTATCCTGTGAGCAATTAACCATCTACCTCTACAATCTCTCTTTGTAAAGGGCAGGGGGCAGTTTTTTGGGGTAGGGGAAGGATGGTGGCAGGTGATCCTAAGTATGAGTGGAGTGTCTGTCTCCCTCATTCTCCAGTGCTGTGTAACAGAGGCAGTGGAGCCCGAGATGAGAATCTGCGCGTTCAGTTTTCTAGTCCCCTTCGTTCTGACCCTTCCACTCATTTCCGTCCTCATACTGGAGCACCAGCGTCAAAGCTATCCTCTTGCACAATGGTTAAAGGGGGGGATAGAAAGCCTTTCTGACTGTCCTTATAGCTGATAGGGGAGGCTGTCAGCTTTGGCTGATGTGCCATAGATTCTTCTATGCTGCTTCTCTCCTGTGGCATCGGAGCACCTCACAATCTTTACCCCCACACACCCCTGTGAGGTGGCGCAGTGCTATTATTCTCTCTTCACAGACAAGGAAGAGACAATGTGACCTCTCCAGAGTGCCAAAGGCAATCTGGGGTGGAACAGAGTCTTGGACTGCAGTCTCTGATTGGCCAAGGTTAGTGCTCTAACCATTGGACCGTGCTACCATGCCTTATGCAGATAACTAATGTACATAAGAAAGATGCATACGGGAAAGATGAGGGATGTCGAGTGGCCAAGTGTGGGAAAAAAAACAACAAGGAGTTGTGTAGCAGTTTAAGACTAACAGTTTTATTTTTTGCATGAGCTTTCATGGGAGAAGCATCTGAGGAAGTGGGATCTTCTCCCACGAAAGCTCATGCAAAAAATCAATTTGTTAGTCTTAAAGTGCTACACAACTCCTTGTTGTTTTTTTACTGGACTTGACTAACACGGCTATCCTTTTGAAATTGACAAGTGTGGAAAAACTGGGATTTTTTTTGGCAGGGGCAGCGTATATTTGTGCATATAAGACAAAACCCTTAATATTGGGATATGAGGACTTATTTTCATTCTAGGCTAGAAGAAAGTGCAGGAACGCAAGTTTGAAAAGGCTGATCTCTCTGTTGCTTAATTTATATATTTATAAAATTTTTATATTATAATTTGTTTACTGTGGTGCCACCCAGGACAGTTGTAAAGTAAACCCTTCTACAAGGGATTTTAACTACTGAGAATTTAATTGAATATCAAGTTTTGCCAGTTATTCCTGTATCAAGATGATCTTTTTGCCATGAGCTTTAATTGGGGTCTGTAGAATTTGATTTTAAAAAAGGACAACTAGATAAAAAGCAGATTCATCTCGCTGGAAATAATTGTAGATTCTGGAATGTTCCTGCTTCTTTATTAATGCTGTAAATTAACATAGGTTAACAACAAGCTATAACCCACATCATTCTACAGCTGGTGTTATGCACTTTTGTTCCTTTCAGCGTCCATGTGTTTCACAGCTTTGCATGGAAATCTGTTCTAGCTGCTTTGCTCTTATTTAAGCTTCTAAAGCTAAAATAGCTTTGTGCTCATTTGGCTTTTTTCACCCAACCAATCCATTTCCTCTGAAAGTGCCTACAGTAAATAAAATAATAGTCATAATTAAAATAAACAGCATGAGGAGTGAGATGCCAGGTCTGATGTGCTGCCAAATCACTTCACAGAAGTAAACTCTCGCCATATATTATGGGAAGTTTAATCAGCCAGAGAATTTCATGCAGTTGTCTCCCTTTGACCCTCCTACCTCCCCCCTTGAAGTGAAATATTTATGAGTTTAATAAATTAAGAACATGGCTAATTAGTTTCATCATCGACACCCACAAGGTTGTTAAAGTGACTGTGAATGTTGGTGTTTAATATTCTCCTGGCTAGTCAAGCAGCAACTGATACAGGAGATGATGTATACGTGGTACACTGTACAGACGTACCCAAAGGACATTATCCTGCCCAAGATATTAAATGAAAATAGAGAGCACTGTCAAACACCGTGTCAAGTTGATGGGAGTCTTTCTGTTGGGTTTTGGATCAGGGCCACGTTTCAGTGAGCAGGTTTGGATTCTTAAAGCTTTGATTGTAAGTGAGAATGGTTCCCATGTACTTGCCACCAGTTAAGTGCAGCCATGGCTATGCAGCAGCTTCTTTACCCACTTTAAATACAATGCAAGTCGGTCCTTATTAATGAGTCTGTTGGTCTATCCTGGAATCAAGGAAATGACACACATTTATGTTGAATATGCTTATACAACTCTTGTGATGCACCAAAAATTTATTCTATACACCCTATGAGCAGAGAAAACAGATCAAGTAACAAATTCCTTGCGCTCATCATTGCTGGAGTGCAGTGATGGACACTCTTAATTGAGAGTGTCAGAATAATTTATTGCAAGTAATTAAATAAAATAGCAGGTTCCAAAGCTGGCTGAATTTTGATCTGAAGTCAGTAATCAGGGCCATAATTTAAAGGCACCTGACATAACCTTTAATTAGAGAACAAAATGTGGGCAGCCATTGAAGTTTTCTGACTGACGAAGAGGCGCCGGGGGGAGGAGGGAGGGAACACCTAGGAGTTTCTTTCCCTGCAAGGTCCCAAACAGCTGGCTATTGTATCTCACATAGGTTATATATGAGTCAGAAATACAGCTCCCACTGACATTGCGCGTGTGTGTGGGGTCCTGTTCCTGACTGCAGAACGACGTGTGGTTTTGTGTCTGTGTTCCAAGAAAAGTCATGCATTCAGGCACCTCACATCTGTGTATGCGTGTGCGTGCATTTGCTCAGGTGAGAGACAGTTATTTTGCCTTCAATTCACAGCCCTTTGTCCTCAGCAAATTCTGATTCAACCAGTTATTAATATAGCATGAAACTGTTTGCAGTTACACAGCCAGCTGATATCAATAAGAATTTTGTCACAGTACATCTGCCAGCAGCAGGCCCATTGATTTTACACTGGCTGGAAAATCTGGAGTTAGTCCCATGTTGTTGTGTTGTCCTATAGCCTTTCACCATTGAAAAACAAAAAACAAATAAGGCATCTCTTTTTGTTTGCTTATGCTCCTACTGCCCACATGAATTCCGCATGCTGGATCTCAATTCCCCTGCCTTCTAAATTTTGCGAACATCGTTCCTGAAACAGTTGTTAGGTGTTTGATGCTATGACTGGGACCTCCCAACATGCAGAGATACAACATATGGTTGATTCATCATGTCATTTGTGCCAGTAGGGGGTCCCCACCCATGCTGGTTTCTAATTCCCAGCTACAGCCCCAAACCAGTGGTAAAATATTCCACCTGGAAAAAATAAAGTTTCAGAGTTTAATTCTTTTTGTGACTGATCTAACATCGCACTAAGAATCTGTCCTGGGACCTGTTAAGCTGATTAAGCTGATTGAAAAGCCTGAATATACTCTAATAGCACAATTCATTCTGAAAGTTTCTAAAGAGAAAGTGAGGCAATTTACAGCAGGTTAGTAAAGTAAAAAGAAGCATGGAAAACAAAACAAGGCTTTTATCAAAATCCATATATGTCTCATTAGAATAAAAATCAAAGGTCAAAGTTCAATGCAAAATCCATATATTGTCCATCAATAACTAAAGTGCAGTCCACAGCTGTAACAGGCTCAACTGCAATAAAAAAAAATCTGATAATTTTAGAATTTTGTTTCTTCATTTCATGGATAACAATTGTCAGTTTTTACAGATTTGTTTGTTGGCAATTCAATGAATGGCTCAAATCAATATTTATCAGCCAATGTGTTGCGTGTTATAAAACCCTGCTATGAATATTAATTTGTGTATTTGCATTTATAATTTACTGAGTGTGTGAGTGGTCACGTTTGTCACATGCTATTCACTTAGTTGTCCTGTTGGATGACTTCTTGCAGATACGATGAGTGCATACAATTTAGGTACATATTTATTGTCACAAAAATTCCCAGTTTCTTCACTTCTCAGGAACATTCTTGCTCTCCAAATTTTTTCTCACCCAAAGATTTGCAAATAAAGTAGTTCACAAATGCAGTGGCAATCCATTTGCCTTTTTTCCAGTTCAAACATATATTTAGTACTTTGCAAAACTCAATCAGCTTGATAGCTGCCTTCATACATAACATGAAGATTTGCCCCACACTACTATATAAAAGGATAAAGCCAATGTAATTCTGTGGAAATTATTCTAAAAATGGATAGAACTGAACAGACAATATTATCATTTTAATATTTTTTGTCATTAAATAATATGGGGCCTTTTGCTAAGGTCAGAAACTACAGTTCTCATCTGAGTTTCTTTCTGAATGGACATGATGGAGCATTCCACACAGGGGTCTGTAGTTTCTATGGTCCACGCATGGGTTGAAGGGAAGGAACGTGACAACTGATTCCCCCAAAGCAGAAATGGTTAAGAGAGAGGCTGACAGCCACTGGCTTTTATATGCGACTGGAGTACAAGTATTGTCTTACTAGTGATGGTGACTTTATTGAAGCAGAGTCCAAGAAACAGTGCCAAATTTTTTGTACTGAAAATATAACTCACTAAGCCATCAACCTATGTGGATAACCCAATCAGATAGAAAAAGAGGCTTTCCAGAACTGGAAGCAGTGTCTGCAACAGTTTCTGATTATGGGCAAGTTTGAGAGAGACTGTTTTGTACAAAACTTCTGCTGCTGTTCTCTGGAGAGACATTTCAATACTGAATGTTCGGCCAGTGTGACAGTTGGGATCTGCGAGTGCTATCTCTGTGAGTTTACTATCTTCAGCAAGAAGGCTGCATTCATGAGAATCAGACAGGTTCAGATTTTGCATGACTCAGACTTTCAGGACAGGAAAGGTAATCCTTTCTGGCAAGCCTTAAAGCCTGCTGGAATGAAGAAGATGCAGTTCTACATTTTCCGTAACTACAGACTGGTCCAAGTCAAGCAGGAATCAGATATCCTCATCTCTGTCCTCAAAAATTACATAAATATATCAGATAAGACAGAAAAGGTTTTTTTACCATTTCTATACATTCATGACTATTTTTCATGCAACATGGCAAAGTATAATATGAAAAAGGAAAATCATTTTAAAAGAAAAGGAAAAAAGTATTTTAAGGGAAACTTAAGTTAAATAATGCTAATGTTTCATGGATTGGCAAGGTCTTGCTGGAAAAACATGGACTTTATGGATTTAGAGACCCTGATAATTCATAGTTTTCTACAATAATAATGCCAAAGGAAACACAGTCAACACAGTTTTTAACTAGTTGAACTTTCCGTGACAGATAAAGTTAAACATTTTTTACTTGGTTCTAGTGTCACAAATTATTGCCTGGTAGAGATGACACTGTATATCCACAAAATAAATGGTCTAGAAAGTGCAACAATATGTTTTTCACATCAGTACGATTGGGATTTTTAATGATGATGTAATAGGGTCAAGCACCATAAATAGTCCTTGCAGGAATATACCTCAGACCATTTAGCCTCCTGTGGAAACAGAGCGAGAGAGCAGTTTACTGTTTCTTTACTTCAATGTTACGTCTGCCTAACTTACAATGACAGTGGTGGGGACGTAAGGCAAATGAAGGACAAATCAATACTGACACAGTTATAAAAACAAGAAATCAGCTGATCGAAAACTTTTAACAGCTTCTGACATTTTGGAAACTTTTGCTAATTCTCAAAAGCCTTAAATGTACCTTCTCCCTCGCTGTTCTATCCCTATTTCAATACAAACCCTGGTTTTCATTATTTATCAGTCATCCCAAAATGTCAAAAATTTTAATTAAGCCACAACTCATACCAGACAGCTTCAGTTATTTATAGCTTATAAGGAGACTTATTTTTTTAAATGACCTACTGCCTAGATATCTTTTTTTAATGAACAAAAGCCAATATTTCATCTTTTAAAAAAAATCCCTATCAGTTTTGTTTGTCAAGTGCTGGCTGTATAAAGAATAATGAGAATAGTTACCTATCTTAAGTACTTGGCTGCATTACTAGGGAATCTGTATGCCTCATTTTTTTAATATATGCTTGGTTTTTCTCCACCTCTTGCAAGCATGGGCTGAGGTTAGAATCTGAGTTTCCATTTCAAACGTAAGTTGGTAGCCTCCATGATTGCATGGAAAATGTGATCTAAGTGGACCCTAAAGATTCAAAAAACAGAAGGCTCAACAAAAGCACCCCTACTAAAACTAGCTCCTGACTTTTAAGTCAATCTCATAACTTTTGAAAACTGGCAAATGTTGCGGATACCATATTTCATTCTTTCATATCCTGCATAAATCTTATGTAATCAGCAGTCCGTGGAACTTGTGTACCTTCCTTGCTGCACCTCCAGTCTCTGGCCTGGAAGACGGGGTGCTGGCTTTTCATAGCTCCCATATACATAGCTCCCTAGTCACTGGTTCCATGTAAATATTGGTGCCCTGGCTCTTTCTCTAAACCACCATGGAAACTTCCTTCTGCACCCTCCCATTTGACATCCACTGTGAAAAGATGGTGGATTTCTTTTTTTCATCAACTTCCCACTTTCAAGTTATGCAATGGACTCATGAACTGAATCCCTGGGAGGCTATATTGAAGCCCTTAGTATAATGTTTGTTTGCAAAGCTTCTCACCACAGGAGTCTTAACTTTGTGTGAACTAAAGTGCCATGGATGCTGCATTCTTTTCCTCACTCAGCATCCTTCTACACATTGTCCAAAATAATCACACGCAGTGCATATGTGAAGTGTTGAAAAGCCAAACCCTTACAGGTTTATTTTAGGTCTTGGAATGGGCCCGATAATAACAACTATTGGGCTCCAGTCCATGTTTGGAGCATGTTGTCTTTTCGTTGTATGCCTTCGTCTTTTTGGTAGAATGCATAGATCTGGAGGTATCCACAGGAAATGTGGCTGCCTTAATTTCACTGCTGGGAGTCCGTGAAAATCCTGAAGTGTCTCAGATGATGAAAGTCACATGTGCTGTTCAAATTATCACTCACTTCCCATCAGATGGCTTTTTGAAGCTCCATCAGGGTTCCCTCCCCCTACATAACCACAAGTAAACAGCTAACGTAATACACCATTCATTTTAGCAAAGACTTTTGTATGAGACAATATGAAACAGAATACCACGTGGCCAAAGGAATTTGTAAAAGCCCTTCTCTAAAACCCTGTAGATGAGCAAGATAGCCCTAAATGGTTATTTCTTATTTCCATTTACTTATTTCTGTGATGAATATGGACATTCTCAGAATGGCAATGTTAGAGGTGAGTAAATCAGAATTATAAAATTGTTTTTTCATGCATACAAAACACAATGATCCCCCCCAGAAGAAATTTGGGGAAAAATGATTTTAGGAAGAATTAACTTTCCTCTCATCTTTCCTAGCTTTTTCTAGAACTGAACCTCAACTGAAGTTTCTTTAAGGATCTTTAATTCCTCAGCCAATGTTTATTGTTACTGTTTTTTCCATTTACTCATTTGCATGAGATTACAATGCTCGTTTCCAAGCATGCCCAGAATCAGCCATTCTGAAACATGAGAAAAGCTATTTATGGGGAGACTTCCAGGAAAACATTGCTTGAATGAAATAGATGTAACTCAGGGTGTTTGGATGAGTTTGGAATAGGCATCCAACTTTCTGAGTACTTATTAAAACTGAATCTCAACCTTTAGATGAGGTTCTTTCACTACCACCAGGTATGCCCCACGCACTGCAGTAGGGTGTAGACATGGGACATCTCACTGTTGGTAGTTTGTAGTTGTAGCATTAAAGTAACTGGCCATAGGAAGACCCTGTGATGTCATGAAGCTGATATTACGGCTTCTCCTGTCGACATAGCTCCCTCTTCCCAGGGAGGTAGATTAAATATAACAAGGGGAAAAGTTCTCCTGCCAGTATATAAATGTCTTCACTTAAGCTCTACATATAAATACATAGATAAGTAAAAAACCAGACAGACAAATCAGAGAACATTCATCAAAGCTAGGGCTCGTCTACAAGACAGTTGTAACTGCACACTCTATTTATGTTTAGTCCCTTTTAAAAATAAGTCAAGGATCATCCTTAGAAGATGCTAAGTAGAGACTAATTCTGTTTTTATGGAATATGTTTATTATTCCTTTTAGCACATGACACATTCCTTTTTGAATTCCACATTTTTTCAGGTGTGCAGTGGGGAGATGGCTACTGACTGTGAGGTGGAAGGTGATTAGTAAGTGAAACAAATATGTGCTGACACTTGTACATACCTGTGTCCTCTATGTGGCCTGCACACAGGTACATGATCAAAAGCATCTATGTAAGAATGCCGGGAAATTGATCTTTATGTGCAGTTTAAACATCTAGTTATGAACGGCTGACTGGAGGCACAGTCCTGAGCAAGGAAAGGTGTGTAAATTGCGGCTACCTAGCTACAGCCGTGGGAATCGCTTTGCCTATCAGACGCATAACAGGGAAGGAACTGAGACTTTTCTCCTTGCTCCAAGGGAAGGTGGTAATTTATGGTTAACCTTTATGAGTAGCTCATTACTAACTCAGACCGTTGCTGGATCAGATAATCTGACTGGTCAGTTTTTGAATGAGTGTAGGACCAAGGCTGCCCTGTCATTTCCCCCTCTTCCTTTGTGATAGATCCCCCAGAAACAGTGCTCTGGAGCCTCTTGGGATGCAGTCAGTCAAGATTTTGTTGCTTTGTTTCTGCTACCCGTGGATCTCCACACACCAGTGCAGCCTCCTCTTGTATCTGGCCTCAGAGGGTTCAGCACTCTTGCTCCACCTGAATTCCCCCTTCTAGACAGGACCCTGGGGAGTCCTTCCAAGCCCCCAAAGGGGCCATGCATCCCACCTTGTAGTCAGGAGTAATTCACAGTCATTGTGGAAGACAGAAAGGTTTACTGGTTCTCAGGATCACAAAGTAGTAAGGCTTTAGCACAGTGGTTTCCAACCTGTGGTCTGGGGACCACTGGGGGTCTGCAGAGTTATTGCAAGGGGGTTGTGAATACATCCAGCCCCAGATGCTGCTAGCCAGCGATCCATGTTGGACAGGACTGTAAATAATGGATGTCAGACTTACAGCCCTGGGAGGGGAGAGGGGGAGACCGATCTGGCCTGCCAAGGGAGCTGATCCAGCCCATGGAGCTTCTATCTGGGCTGTGCCTCGAAGCTGGCTGCAGCAATGATCTCCGAAGACAGGCTCTCAGCACAGCAGGGCTGCTTGTGACTTGCTCATATGAGCCGAGTCATAGCAGAGGGGAACAAAGGAAACGCTTCTGCCAGTCCAGGCTCAGCTCTGCTGTGGACTTCCAACCAATCAGAGTCTCAGTCATAGCAGGCTAGGTGGCACTCCTGCTCATCCCAACTGTTTGCTGTCAGTCAGTCAGCATGCTAATTTGATTGACAGCATATTGCATGAATGACAAATAAAAAAAGGAAAAAGTGATCGGGGCCCATGTGGGAACCAGCCAATCAAAGGTCAGTTGGGACTGAGTCAACCAAAGGCCAGTATTCTGAATGACTGACAGTGATGGGTTGGGGGGAGAGGCAGGAGCCCAGCCTGGCTGTCTGGGACTAAGGTGATTTTTTTTGCCTGCCACCAGGAGGTAGGCAAAGTGGAAAGGGAAGGGGAGGGGGCTGGGGCATTGGGGGTCAGGGAGCCAGTGTGGCAAAGGGGAACCCACAGGCAGGGGAAAGGGAAGGTTAAGGAAGGCCTGGGGGGTTGGGTTGGGGAGCCCCTGTGGCCACATGGCCCATGGCAGGTGCCCCCCACACCGAATGAGTTTGACACCTCCACTCTAAATGAATTGTATTTGCCTGCTGTGAGCAGCCACACCCTGGATATATCCCCACCCCTTGGGAGCAGGTGGGGGTCAGGTCCATCACTGTCCTTCTCCAGCACCATTGCTTGCAGTCAGTTCCCGATAACAGCTATTATCATTTGGGGGTCCACGAAATTTTTTGATGTTAAAGAGGGGTCCTCAGACTTGAAAAGGTTGGCTACTGCTGTAGCAGATCAATTAAAATTATGGCAGCAAGCAGATGGAGGGCCTCAGAGTCCGCACTCTTGGACCTTCCCCCCTCCAGTTCCCCACAGGGGACTGGCCTCTTCTAGCCTGCCACCCCGCACACTTGTCTCCCTTGCCCCTCTCCAGTCCTTTGTCTCCTTCTGGTCTCTGCCTGTCACAACTTGTTGTAGCTGCCTGACTTGGGAGGACAAAGGGATCTAGTCTGCATACATGTGGCTGGGGAAGGCCCATCCACTCATGGCCTCTGCAATGATCACATACCCATGTCCCATCTCCAAAATGCATGAGGGACATATGGGAGGAAACTGAGGTGAACACACACACAACACTCAAAGAAAACCCCAGGAATATCTTCACATCATCACACCCTCCCTGCTCACTAGCTCAAGGGAGGGAGTAAGAAGGTAACGATGAGGAAAGGAGATGGAAACAGCTGCTAAGGGTGGGTCGTTCATGTGTGAGGAAGAGAGAGACAGAACACACCAGCCAAAGAGGAGGATGATATCATCCTTGGCTTTTAGCTAAGGATGAGAATCTATGCTTGGCCCTGCTGCCATTTACTTTACCCTCTGATGGACAAGGAATCCAAGTTACTCCTATGTGCAGGGAAAACAGTACGGAGTGTTGGAATGTCAGGGAAGTCCCAACTCCAATTTGCTCCCTGGAATGGGTGTATAGTCAAGACAAAAATCCAGACCTAAGTGAATTATTTTACTTCTTTGTTTTTAATTATCTAATTCCTAGACAAGGCAGCCAGCTCAGGATTGCCCAAGGCTCTGCTATGTAACCATATGTATTATTTGTGCAAGCATTTACGAGTAGAGCTCGTGCTAAGCTCTGACTTGCTGCCCTCTGGAACTCAGTGGTTCACTCCTCTCCTTGAGCCATCATAGCTTCCCTGAAATAACACTGCTTCAGCCAGCAGATTCAATGAGACTTCATCATAATGTCCAACAATGATCATGTCAAGGGAAATGCTGGCAACTCTATCAAGGGATTTCCAAGAAAAAGTTGAATCAGACTCAGGGGTTTGAGAGCAACGTGCCTCAAAATATGAAAACTGAAACAAGTCAACATCCAAAGCTAACATACAAAAATTCGAAAAGGGGCTATTCCTGTTGGAAGAAGGTACATCATAATGCTCAGAACTGCTTAATAAATAAAATGTACACTAGATTGGGGCCTTTGGGCTGGCAATGAAAAAGCATTCCAGAGTTTAATATAATGTTTTTGACTTTTTAAAAGAACTTCATAATACATCTAATGGCATAATTATTTATGAAACCAAGCATTCCCCTTTCAAACCTCCAAATCATTGTTTTTTTGTTATATGCTTTCTGCACATGAAGTCATGACCACAAGTGCAAAATATTCAGACTATTGACAAACACTGGTTGTAATAATGTTAAATTTTCACTAAAGGCTCAAAGTCACTGACCAGGCGTTGTCCAACTACAGCATGTGGCAGCAGCAAAGTACCTGTTTCCTGACTCTTCCATCAAGTCCTGTGCATTTCTCATTTGCTTCTTGCAAAGTTACTGTTGTGTTCATAGATGTTTCATGTTCATCTATGTTAGAACTATTGCAATTTCTTTACCAGGACTGTTTGCTGGTGTTTGGAGCCCTATTGGAAATTTTTTTTTTATTTCTTATGGCTGGTCTTTTCCAAAGACCCTTGGAGAGCTAGATGCTCATATTCTAGTAGTCCAGTTCCCTTAGGCTTCTATGAAACTCCCAGTTTAAATACAAAATTTAGCTATTTTCAAACCTCTCATTATTTACCATTGAACACTAATGGGAAGAACAAACAAAATTCATCTGCTTCATTTTACAAAGATTTGTGCAAAAATTCTCTTGGGCAGATGCTCCAGTAGTATAAATTCTTATAGCTATTGTGGAGCTATGACTATTGATACCAGATGAGGATCTGCCACTCAGTGGTTTCATTTTGCATGAGTTTCCCACCCCCTAAGATTTGCTTTGAGGTTCAGATTTGAAGGAGCCTAAAAACTCAAAGTGAAACTCAATTGTAACCACAGCTTTTCCTTGGTTGCCATTCAGACCCATCAGTCAACCCTGATTTGTTTTGAACTCGATCACGTTTGCCTCAGAAAGCTCAGGAACCTTAATGAAACTTGGGAAAAAACTTAGGCTGAATTTGGGGTTTATAGCAAAACATCAGACCAGAATTTTGCTGTGAACATTTGCAAGAGCTGTAAAAAAGATCCCCCTTCTCATGTTGAGGATGACTAGTAATGTTCAAATGGTCAAGTCCAGATTACAGAACCAATGGGTTGCTCTGACAATGTGTTGGCATGCATCCAGTCAAAACAACAATAGTGATATCTGCCAGTGGAAAACAAGCAAACAGGCTAGCAAAAGCTTCTTAAGCTTTTAATGGGTTGTTTTTTTGCATCACTAGAACTTAGGAAACATGCATAATGGGCCTGATGCTCCTGTCTCTATACCCTGGGGTAAATAGGCAGTAAATCAATAGTAATGGAGTTGCACCAGTGTACCTGAGATGACTCTTAGGCTCAGATATTCTTTTAAAAACTTTTAAATACTATTCTTGTAGATAAGAAATTCCCAGAAGGATAAAGTTTTACATCCAGGGTAAAACCCTCCCTGGAGGTGTTGACACTGTCCTTGTTGTAGTTGTGATATTAGCTTCACATTAGCAATAAAATTTGAAATAAAAACTTGATGCTAAAAACTCCACATATACGTTTGCTATCTTTTAAAAAAATATTATTTACTAGTGCATTACCAATGTTAAATATCAAAGGAGACAATTCCATAGATTTGGCCTTTAATCGTGCTCAAGGCCTGAGCCTGTCTCTATTTATCCAGATTGTGCTCTCTGCTGTACTTGTGAAAATCCAGAGGAAGATCAGTTGATTTACTGCAGATTTTCACTGTTCTGAGAGCAGAATTTGGCCTGTTGTTTAGCATTTCCATCATTGACAGGCCTATCCAAGGACAAGCAGAATGATAGAAAATTAGGGCTGGGAGCAGTGCTGGAACTAGGTTTTTTGGCACCTGATGCGTGCCCAGAACAGGCAGCACAGAATGTGCCCTCAATCCAGAGGTGAAACGGAGCTGCTTGATACGGCACCTGGGGCAAAGCCCTGGTCACCCTGCCCTAGTTACAACCCTGATTGGGAGGCACCTCAGGAGTCCAAATGCTTGCTCAAAGCAGGGCCAACCCCAACTAAGTCAAACCAGCCAGGCCTTTCTTAAGCTGGCCCATAAAAACCTCTAAGGATGGAGATTCCACCACCTCCTTAGACCTCCCTCACTGCAACTTGAGACCATTGCCCAGGGGCATTGCTGCAGCCCCGCCAGCATCAGGGGCTGGATTGGGCCTGGGCAGCCCACCACTCACTAGCAGCAGCAGGTGCGGGATCCAGGCCAGGGCCGCCTGCTGCTCTGTTGCTGGTCAGCAGGGGCCATATCTGGGCCAGGCTGCCAGTGGGAGCCCAGTCTGGCTCCAGGATCATGCCCAGGGGGGCAGGAGTGTGCAGCAGGGGGTAGGATCCTACCCTCTGTTTCATGGCAGTGATGGCTGTACCACTGCCCTTAGTTTTGTCATCTGCCACAACTGAGCACAGCCTAGCTCTACCCTCAATAGAGCCCACCTTTAAATAGATAAAGGTTGCTATCAAATCCCCCCTCACTTATCTCTTGAGCAGAGTAAACAAGCCTCAGCTGCTCCTTGTAAGTCATATGACCCACCCCACTAATTTTAGTCACCTTCCCCTGGATTGTCTCTAATTTGTCCATATCCCTTCTGTAGGTGGGGTCCCAAAACTGGCCACAGTACTCCACGTATGGCTTCATTAATGCTGAATGGAGGGAAAGAATCACTTCCTTCGATCTGATGTCAATGCTCCTACTAATGCAGCCCTATGTGCTCTTAGTCTTCTTGGCAATAAGGGCACCCTGTTGACTCATATCCAGCTTCCTCTCCTTTGCAATACCTAGGTCCTCTTCTACAGAACTGCTGCCTAGGCACTCTGTAGTAGTGCTTGAGATTCTTCTGTCCAAAGTGCACGACTCTGCATTTGTCTTTGTTGAACTTTATCAGGTTTCTTTTGATCAAATTCTCCAATTTGTCTAGGTCACATGGTATTCTATCCCTGTTCCCCAACACATCTACCACTCCCTTCAGTTTAGTGTCATCTGCAAACTTGCTGAGGGTGCAGTCCATTCCATCCTCCAGCTCAGGGTTCCCAAACTCAAATCACCACAAGGGCTGCATGAGGACTAGTACATTAGCCTGAGGGCTGCACCACTGAAACCTTTTCATACAATGATACAAAATATAGTCAAAATGAAGAGTAACATATATATGCCAAGAGTAAGTAAGTAAGAATTACTTGTGTTCAAGATGGAGGTATCATCAGGAAGACAGAGGAAGTAAGTAAACACACTTTAAATTTTGCATTATCAATTATTTGAGGAATTCTAAGTGGTGTTTTGGGCCACAGGAAATAACTTTAGGGCTACATCTGGCCCGTGGGTGTGAGTTTGGGACCCCTGCTCCAGATCATTAATGGAGATGTTGAACAAAACCAGCCCCAGGACTGAACCATGGGGAACACTGTGGGTATGTCCACACGTCTCTTTTTATTTCAAAATAACACTGGTTATTTCAGGAAAAAAAAGATTAGGTCCACACAACATTTTCTTACTTTGAAATGACGGGCTCTGTCATTTCAAAATAAGAACCATCATTTCAAAACAGTTTAGACCCCATTCATTTCAAAATGGCTGTTATTTCAAAATGATTACTTCAAAATAATGCCGTTTGGACATGTTGTTTCAAAACAACTGTTTCAAAACAATGTGTCCAAATGGTGTTATTTTGAAATAACAGCCATTTTGATAGCAGGCTTTCCCTTAATTTGAATTAACATTTTCTTAATTCAGATTAACTTATTTCGAAATAACGATGTATGTGTGGACATAGCTGGAAAGTTGAAGTATCTTGCAACTATTCTAAGAACAATTTAACAACTCACTTTAACATAAAGAGGAAACAAGATTTTCAGTGCATTTTTCATGTTTCATAAGTATCTGTCTCTTAAAAATCTAATTATGCATTCAGAAGATTTGTCAAATGTTCATAGCACCCATCCTTAAATAGGCATGGGTCAAGAGTTAAAAATACTTGTACAGACACATATATTATTCATAGATTTTAAAGGCAGATGATACTATTATGATCACCTAGTTGGACTTACATAACACAGTTATTAATTATATTTCAGGCTGGGAGACACTGGCAGCACCAGCAAGTGCTGCTTTGATCTATAGGCTTTTCATTGAAACTGAGGGCATATTAGACACCTTTCATTGAGGCTAACTGCTTCTTCCATTTAAGCTCCCGAATTTAGATTCTAGAAAGGGTGTTATGATTTTATTTCATATGGAACCATTTGTTTCCAATATTATTATTCATTATCACTTAAATCTCCATTCTTTGGTGATAAACAAGTTCTTTTTTCTTCACTGCAAAACCACACAAGTCCAAATCGTGGTGGATTTCATAACTTTCTTTCCTTTCCTTTGTGTAAAAACTCTTCTTGATAATTATGGAATTGGTCTTTATTTCTTTATTTTATTTTAAGTTTTGTTAGGTGTGTTGATACCTCTTTCCATTAACCCATTTTTCCATCTTTCTTTTTTCTTATTCTGTGTTTTTCTTAGGCTACTGACTATTGGTTCCATTCTAGAGATCCTGATCTTTAGTTGATGTATTGATGTTAAGGACCTATGCTGATTTTAGATCTTGTTTGTAATAAACCAAAAAAACAAAACAAAACAAAAAAACCAAACCAACCCCCCCCCAGCTATTTTTCTTCTCCTGTTGTTCTCACTTTGAAAAACATTTCCCATTACAATTTTTCAGTTTTTTAAAATCATTTTTGGTCAAAGCACTTTTGGTTTTCAAAACACACTCTTTTTATTTTAATTTCTAACTGAAAACTGAATGAAATTTCTTTTGTTTTTAATTGAAAAGTCAGAAGACGTTGACCCAAACGGAAAAAAATTCCATTCCATTTTTTGGGGTGGTAGCAAAAACATAAGCTATTTTTTTTAAAAGGTTTACATGAAAGCTCTTTATGTTTTCACTAGCTGTCCTCAATGTGTGGAGATTTAGTGAATTATTTTTGTCTTGATCCTAAAGACAAAAGTAACTCTACATCTGTGAATGGTTCCATTGACTTCAATGAACAATTCACACAAGTTTAATTACTCCAGTGTTTAAGTGTTTGCAGGATCTGGCAACACAAGTTAGCCACAGAGAAAAGGGTATTAAATTAGTCTATAGTTTAAGTTATTCTCTTTGGCAGCCAAACGGCTTGTTGTTATACATGTTTTTTATAGTCATGATCAATGAAACATTGTTCTTAATGTGCTAGCAAAAAGAAACAGCTTGAGCAGATCAGGACAAAGTGAAACAATCTTTTTCCAGCTCCCCCACCTCCCCTTTGCTGGTCTTTAAGTAGCAAAATTTGATCTTCTGTCAAAGCAGATTTTTAGCGGTTATACAATAAGTAGCGAGACAAGCTGGGATATGAAAATCCTTCAAGGTTCTTAATCAGCAGTCTATGTAGCTTACTACAGGCGTTTCTGCTGCTCTTTTCTTTGGAAGAAGTCATGCTTGAGAATGCTTAATCCACTGCAGCCCTTTGCACAGTCCCACTGGGACCTCACTCAAGCTTGTTATCATATGTTCCCCATGTCAGAGGTCAAAGGGCTCAGTGTGGGACTTAAACCAATCACCATCTCACAGTTCTACTGAGCATTATCTATGATCACAGTTGAAGGCTGGTGGGAGAGGGATCTAAATGGTAACAACCTTTCTCTATTAACATAGAGTTTGCAGAGAGGGGTGGGAAAAAAAGTCCCACTGCCCTCTAAATAGGCCCAAAATTTGTTTGAAACTTTATAAGGTGTTTTTCATCTCCCAATATTGACTTAGTAATGATACCTTTTAAAGTTCTAATGAGCATGAGAAATTTAAATATACGACTGCCTTGCACTTGAAAAAAGTAAACAGTATATTTTAAATAATCATACAGAAATGTGATGTCAGAGAATGGAAAGGGCAACAGGTTGAACTTCCAGAAGAATGGTCAACCTGAACAGTAGAAAGTTAGCTAAATCTAAATATTTGAAAGACAACATTTGTGAGGGCACGTTCAGTTAAGAGAGAGCCCAGACAGGTTGGGAAATGTTCTGGTGCCTTTTGGATATTGCAAACATCAGTCTATTGCTCTACATTTTCATATGGTTACAAAGAAACCAATTCCTTCACCTTAAAAGAATGCTCTCTTTTCTTCTATATATTTTTTCTGCTGAAAATCATGAAGCTAATACAGTTGAGTGCATAATTCATAGTGATTCATTGTTTGATGAATTTTCCCATTTTGTCCTTGTCCAGGTACAGATCACAACATTCTCATGTTGATTCACGGTTCAAGGCATAACGGAGATCATTCTTAAAGGCATTTATAAAGTAACTTAGTCGAGTGGATTCAATTGGTTAAATATGCATAACTCCCCTCTGCCCCTGCTTGGAATGCCTTTGGGTCAGGGACTGAATTTTCACTGTGTGTGAACAGTTACTAGGCTTCCGTTCCATGACCGGGGAAGCCAAGTTCTATTCCAATGCAAATAAATATGAACAATGTAAACAATCCTGAGACTTTTATCCACGTACCAGTTCATAAAACCTTCCTGAAATGTCTGTGGGGCAAGGAAGTATCATACCCATGTCATGGATGGGCAAAGTAAGGAACAAGGCGGTTAAGAAACTGACACCATAGGTTATTGGAAAAATTAGAGAATGAACCCAGCAAACCTAACTCTCAGGCAGCTGCTTTATCTGCTGGACAATACTTCTCATCCTGTCCCCTCTAGTATGCAAAGGAGCAAATATTTTCACAGTAATTCTATGTCATCTGTTTCCAAAAATGAGCAGTTAGGACTTGAAATGATTTCTAAATATGCCTTGTCATACATTTCAAACAACTGACATTTCACAGAGCACATGTACACTCGTACATGTACTAAATATGGAAAATATACAAAATCGTTCATTTCGACATCACCCCTCATACGAAGTTTCACAAGCCCCCTTTTGTGAGGTGCAAGATGCTAGTTGTGACTGGACCCCATTCTTTGAATGACTTGTACTCTTCACTGGGCCATCATAGAAATGACTACTGAGGAACTATAATGAAAAATATCAGTGGCAAGAAGTATTTCAGAGGAGTTACTATGATTAACAGTCACTGTTATGTTTTAAGAAGGGAATTGCACTGTGAAGTCAGATTATGCCAATTACCATGAACACCAGATGAGCTCAACATGATTTATCCATATCATCATTAATTTGCCCAATGTTTATGTTGAAAGCTTAGTGTTGTTTTCCAAGATCCACTGGCTTCTTCTTGAAATAAAATATCTTCATGTGCATATGTGTATATGAGCACACATATGCATTGTATAATATAATGCAACATCTAATCACCAGTAGTGAATAAGCTAATGGCTCCACCTGTGGAGGACCCCACTATAGAAAAAACAATAGCTGCAGCAAATGGCCTTTTTCCTTTTTTATTATGTATTTCAGTAATGTGGTCGCAATGCACCATTAAAAACATTTCTTTGAATGTTTCTTAGCCAGGATAGATTTGATCCCACCAACACTACTGCATGCACTTCTTGAATGTTAAAACAACGAGTCCTGTGGCACCTTAAAGACTAACAAATTTCTTTAAGCATAAGCTTTCATGGGCTCCAACCCACTTCTTCAGAAGCAATGTTATTTTTTTTAAAATAATTCTCAACAAATTATGATTTATAAACCTCCAAACAAATATTTCCTGTCATAAAAAAGCAAAACCACACATATTGTTACAAAAGATTTACTATTTCTAAGAATGTAAGTGGGGCCATACTGGGTCTGGTCAAAGGTTCATCTAACCCAGTATCCTGACAGTGGCTGGTGACAGGTTCATCAGAGAGAAAGAACAGAAGAGGGCAATTTTATGTCATGCAGCCCCTCTCATCCTATCCCAGCTTTGGCTGTTGGAGGTTTAGGGACATCCAGAGCTTGCAGTAGTGTCCTGGTGCATTGTGGCAAACAGTCATTGATGGACCTATCCTCCCTAAACTTACTTAACTTTTTTTAGCCTCTTGCCAAGCTTTTCAAATACAACCTCATATTAGGCTCCTACATAAATTCCTATTTAATCCCTAATTCAGCAGTAAACATATATGATGCTTTTCATATGAGCAAACAGTGCTACCCCAAATAATTAAGACAGCAGAAGCTCAAGGCTTTTGCACATTAATCCTCATAAACCTGAACAGCTGATAACCATGATGCTCTGGAAATTAGACCCCACAATTCATTAAACTGCAACATCAAGCAGCACAATATGTTTCAGAACTACCCTATCCCACTGTTCCAACAGTGGGACTGAATTTGTTCAAGAATTTTAGTGGAGCTATAATGATCGAAGCACAATTTAACCCCTAACCTCTCAGCACATGGGTCACATTTCAGCCCAGTAGAGGACACACACCAAGGGGCTCATGTTTATTTTCCAATTGTCATTTTCAGTTTACATTGAAGAACCCGATCTTTAAGTTGGTAACAAATAGCTACTGAAAACCTGCAGAAGATTTTTTCAATTGGACAGCACTTATAAACCAGTCAGTTCCTGGGAAGACATTTGGAGGCTGCAGTACATTTGCTTCTCATGTCAGCTGTGAGATTTGCAAAAGTTTAGAAGACAGATGACTTCTTACAGCTTGTGAACTATAACCTGGCTCAGGCCATGCTGATTCATCATAAGAATTGGACTTATCAGACTCCACTAATTTTATGTTTGAGCAAGAGAAGCAATTCACTGATGTCAGTGGAACTTGTGCTGCAGAATCAATTAAGCCCTGGTCCAGAGCTCATTAAAGTTCATGAAAAGATGTCTACACTCCAACTAGGCACCCACTTTCATAGACTCATAGAATATTAGGGCTGGAAGGGACCTCATGAGATCATTTAGTCCAACCCCCTGCTAAAATCAGGACCACTACCACTACATCATCTCAGCCACTTTGGAAGTATCAGGCTAAGGACCAGTTGAATTGTGGTATAGACCTTCTGGCTCTGGGACCCTCACATCTGATGATGCCCTAGAGCCCAGTATCCAACCCGAGTCTGAACACCACAATTAAACAACTCCTCCTCCTGAACACAGTGAGACCCAATCAGCAGGCATGGGCCAATGGCAGTTTTTTAATTGCAATATAGACACACCCTCTCTGATTTTAGTAGGCTTTGGGTCAGACACTTAGCTGCCATTTGGGTATAGAAGCCTAAATTTAAATGCCTTTTTTATTCTCAAAATTGTGGCTCCCTAAGCAACTGAGAAACTTCATTGATATGTACAGTCCTACTGGATCACTCATCTGAGTAAACCAATTCATGTGCATAAGAGTTTCCAGGTTCTAGACCTAGGTAGTAGAGATAATATATGAGACATTTGGCCTGATGGCTGGCAGCTAGCAAATGTGATGCCAAATTTTAAAAAGGCACCAGAGGCCATCCTGACAATTACAGGCTAGTAAACCTAACTTCAGTATTTGGCAAATTGGTTGAGACTATTGTAAAGAACAGAATTATCAGAAATATGGGTGAGCATTATGATTTGGGGAGGAGCAACAGCTTTTGTAAAGGAAACTCATGCCTGACTAATCTATTAGAATTCCTTGCATGGCGGGGTGTCAACAGACATGTAGGCAAAGGTGATCTGTTGCAGTGTTTCTCAATCAGGGTCATGTGTACCTCCAGGGGGTTCATCACCTCATCTAGGTATTTGCTTCATTTTACAAGAAACTACATAAAAACCCTAGCAAGGCAGTATGAACTAAAATTTCATAGACAATGACTTGTTTATACAGCTCTATATACTACACACTGGAATACAAGTATGATATTTATATTCCAACTCATTTATTTTGAAATTATGTGGTAAAGATTAAAAAATAAGCAATTTTTCATTAATAGTGTTTTATGACCCTTTCATATTTTTTCTGATTTTATAAGCACATAATTTTAAAGTGAGGGACAATGTGGGGTACACATGACAAATCAGACTTCTGAAAGGTGTACAGTCATCTGGAACAACTGAGAACCACTAATCTAATGAACATGATGTACTTTGACATTAAGAAAGCTGTTGGCATTTAAGCAAAGTAAGGAGTTATGTATAAGAGGGAAGCCCCCCCCCCATGGATCAGTAACTAGTGAAGAGATAGGAATCAAGAGTAAGAATAAATGGTCAATTTTTGCAGTGCTCAAGATGTCAAGTCTCATACAATAAAAATGCAGGGCATTTAGGGCCATGAGGGATGGAATAGTCTAGTTGTCCCATGCTATCTAAGAGCACATCTCTTTAAAGAAACCCATAATACATAGTTACAGCGAAACTTTGGATTCCATTCCAAGTGTCTTGGCTTTAGTGGGTAAGTCAGACCTTGAGCCCTGGTAAGAATTGTATAAGATGTTAGTTGCTCAATTTGCTTTAAAGTCAAAGGGAGTCACGTAGCTAATCGTCTCCCCAAGAGCTGGCAAGAGACAACCAAAAGATAAATTCTGTGGCCTTTCATAATGATTATATTTATTGGTTTGGTGAGCTCTGTGAAAATATCTTTGGGTGGGCTTGAATTTCCCCCACAAAAGACAATTATATACTCACTGATGACAAACACTGAGCTTTCAAAATACTGCACTCAGCTATGGGCTGGCCTCCAAGTTAGCCAGATCAGTCTGCCTTATGCCAAAGAATGACAACTGAACTCCGATAACATCAAACGCTAGATGAGGTCATAGCTTCCAAAATCCCACTTATCCTTACCCAATCCCTGTGAAAAACCCTCAAACTATCAAAATCATACATAAAGTGTCAGGCTTAATAAAGCTATTATATCATGGCAAGGCCTGTATTGAAGCTTCCTATGTCTTTGCTGTTTCCTTAGGTACACATTATTTGGTTTTTTTCTAATGCAGGATTCTACACATTATTTTTAAAGGACATCCACAGTGCTGTTCCTAGGGCCAGATTAAGGCAAGGGTTTCAGGGGCTGCAGCCCTGGGCCCTGGCCTAAAGAGGGGCCCTGCAGTCCCCCAAGAATCTGGTCCAGCCAGCCCGAATGGCGAGCTGCTGTTGCTCCCTCTAGCCTGCCTGCCCAGCTCCCATGTTGGCTGGTCTGCTCACCAGCCACCCTGGGGAGGAATAGTAGTACTATGGCACCTAGCCCACCCCTCTCCAGACAACAGCAGCAGTCCACACCCATGGCAGCAGCACCAGCCCTTGGCAGCGCTGGCCGTGCCCCCCCAACCCAGGTCCACAGTGCCACTTCAGGTCCTGGAGCCCCTGACCCCACCACAGGGTGAAGAATATGGGGGACCCACAAGGGTGCGAAGCACTGGTGCCCCCCAGGCCTTGCTCCAGGCTTGACTGTTCCTCCAAGCTGAATCCTTTCCTCTAGTGCATGTAGCTAGGAAATATCTTTCTTGTCTACTTGATCTGTACGTTTCTATCTTCTGAGGACGGGCTGAGGAAACTAGGCTTGTTTAGTCTGCAGAAGAGAAGAGTGGGGGGTGGGGTGATAGCAGTCTCTAACTACCTGAAATTTAGTTCCAGGGAGGATAGAACTAGGCTGTTTTCAGTGGTGGTAGATGACAGAACTAGGAGTAATCGTCTCACGTTGCAGTAGTAGGCGGTCGAGGTTCAATAATAGGAAAAACTTTTTCATTAGGAGGGCGGTGAAGCACTGGAACATGTTGCTTAGGGAGGTGGTGGAATCCCCATCCTTAGAGGCTTTAAAGGTGTGGTTTGACAAAACCCTGGTTGAAATGGCTTAGTTAGAGTTCATCCTGCTTTGAGCAGAGATGAATAGAGGTCCCTTACAATGCTAACTTTCTACAATTCTCTCTTCTCTGTGCAAAGACAGCAGCCATATTCTTTATGTGTTAACACGGCATGTACAGAACAGACACAGAGACACACACACTCTATTCGCTCCCAGAGACTTCACTTTTGTTCTTTCTTCTTGTTTTCTTTACTTTAAAGGGATACGGTTTACTTCTTATGCTTGGAACTGTCAATACAACCACTGGTTCAGACATAATATTTTTCTTGTGCTGTAAGTTGTTTCTAAAGGTTTTGGTTCACTCCGGAACCCAACAGAAGATACATATGCACACAAATCACCTTCAGCACTTTTTGTGACCTGGGTCATGAACACTGAGGCAGCGTGCTTTTCCAGCAATGTCTGAAAATAAGAATTATCTGAAGTCAGGCAGTGGCACATTCATGACTTCCAGCAGCGTGATAGGCGATGATAGGGGATTTCAGTTGGAGACTGAGATCACAGAAGAGGCAAAGGTCCTGATCTCCAGTTGCTCATTGCGTCTTGTGGCAAACTGAGCATCACCTGGTAGTACAATTATAGGGGGGCTATGCTTGATGTAAACAGGAAAGAAGAGGCTTGCTGGATCTTGCCATCCCAGGGAGCACAGTTTGTAGCAGAAAGTGAGTATGGTTGTGCATGACTCATAACAGGTATTTAGGGATGGGAGGGTCTTAAATATGGGTTCTACTCTAGTTTGTTGAAAAAATTCCCTTGATTTTAGTGGGAGTTGGGTTTTTGCCTCATGATCTCAGGGGAGAATAAAACTGCAGTGAATCATAGACTCATAGAAGATTGGGATTGGAAGGGACTCCAGGAGGTATCTAGTCTAACACTGTGCTCAAAGCAGGACCAACCCCAACAAACCATCCCATGCAGGATTTTGTCACGCTGAGCCTTGAAAACCTTCAAGGATGGAGATTCCACCAACTCCCTACCTAACCCATTCAAGTGCTTCACCACTCTTCTAATGAGAGAGATTTTTGTAATATCCAACCTATACCTCCCCAACTACAGCTTGAGACCATTGTTCCTAGTCAAGTCAAGGAGTACATAAAAAATGTCCCTTTTCATGAGTAGAACACCCAAACAATACAAAGATAAAGCCAGAAAGAACAAAAATGATTATGCACAAGCCATGCATCAGCTTGCTCCCCTTGAAGAGATCTTGGATCTTCCTCACCCAAATCCTCAACAGGCAGCTTCTTCTGCAAGACTCTGTTTCTTACTTAGGAAAGAATACCCATTATGCCCTGCTCTTAAAAGGACACACATACATCTCTGAAAAGTCATCCAATTTTCTCCCCTCCCTTTCTGCTGAATCTCTTAAAGGAGAAGATGGTCATATGAATTAATTTCTCATATTTTGATAGACACAGAAACAATCATATAAATAAGCTGAAAGATTCCATTTTCTAGCACCAGACTGCTCCCCCATTCACCTTGAATGCCCCCACCATCCACTTTTCCCATTTTTTTCAAAGCTTCCTTAAATGTGCAATTTATTGAAAGTAAAAAAAAGAAAAACATCAGGTGGTCTTGTGTCACCAGAACACACATAGCAATGTCACATCTGTCATTTTCCTTTACAAAATCCCTTCTCTCCCCTCCCCTCCCACATTCTTTTTCAGTGGTCTCTCTCAAGCAGGAGAAGCTAGAGGTAATGATATTTATTTCTGAAACATCTGGTATGTATCAAAATGCAAATTAGTTAGCCACAAAAGGAAACATACAAAGAAATTTTAGTCTAAAGACCTCATGTTTTTGTTGTTGTTTTAAGGAATTGTATCCAACCACTGCTGTGCACTATTTTCTAAAACGTTTATTTGTACTGAATCACCACTCAAGAGGTGAAGGTTTTACTTTTTTTTTTTTAAAGCCATTGTTATCACTTTTCGTAGGATCAAAATATTTTATTACCAAGAGAATTTAGGCCCGACATGTTATGATTTACTTTTAAATAGAAGACCTGGTCAATCAGTTTTGATCCATGCTTCCAGGAGGGCAAGCAGACCTCGTAAGCTTTGGTAAGTCATTTGGGAGTGAGTTGGAAAACAGAGGAATAAAAGGTCATCAAAGTAATGTAGCCAAAAATGGGCTTGGTTTCATTTCCTTCAGAGGACTTTCTCCAAGGTTTGGAAAGTTCCAACTCCAACAGCTTGAATGGTATTAAATTCTTGAAGTAAAAGAAAATGAAGACAGAGTTTTTCAAAGATAGGAGCCAAAAGTTTGGTTCCCCAGGTCATAATTAGGCCCTCAAAGAAGTGGTACCATTTTCAACTGAGAACCTGTTGACATCAGGAGGAACCACTAGGGAAGTCAAACCACTTTTTTAGGAGCTTAAATATGAACTTACATGTGCTGAGATCAAGGTTTTAACATATGCCTTATATATTAATTGTATGCCGTTTGGAAGAGATCAGGGATTCTAATTTCAGACACAAACCCATGTTCAGTTGCATGAGAGAACTTCAGAGAGGTACATGGAATGGTGTAATTTAGGCCCCCATACTACAAATGGATCCACAGGGGCATAAAATCTGAATGGATTTAATTACACAGTCTTAGTCATGTGACTTGTACTTAATGACCAGGATCTTGGCAGTCATTAATTTACACATTGATTTTTCACAAAACAGTTCAAATAAATTATGCAGCAGCTATTTCCCCCCATTATTCAACAATTTATAGAGCAGAGCTAATAATCAGAATAATTTCCAATAAATGCCTTGGAAAATACAAATGTTTTATGAGTATTTTTATTTTCATTATACCCTGTTTTAAAACACCTTCCAAAGATAGAAAAGATGCATAGAGAGTACAAGTCCTAAACGGGTAGCCATGTCAGTCTAGTTCAGCAAAACAAACAAGGAGTCCTGTGGCACTCTTAAAGACTAACACATTTATTTCCCACATAAGCTTGTGTGGGAGAAAGCCCAACTTCATCAGAGGATTAAAGGTGGGGAACTCACAGAATGGGAGCAAAACAAATGCAGGGGAATGTAAGTCATAGGATCAGGTCAGACTGTCAAAGCAAATCAAAGCAGTTTTTAGGTTTCAAACAGTGGAATACAGCAAAAAGCAGTTATGTTAGGCCTGATCTACACTACACAGTTACAGTAGGTCAATGTAAGATAGACAAGGTGGGTGAGGTGATACCTTTTATGGGGTCAACTTTTTTGATGGAAGAGACACTGGTTTCCAGCTTCACAGAGATGTACTTCATTTCTGGAAAAGCAAACAGACTCACAGTTAAATCTAAGGTAGAACCCATGGTTAAGTAGAAGGTTGCAAGAAGCCTCTTAAGGTGGAGTGGATCATTAACACCTCTACAATGGTAGGGCAAAGGAGGCTCAGTATGTTACAGATTATTGTAATGAGCCATAAAGCTGTTGAGGACAACATTTTTAGTGTCTAGCAGAGTGATGAATTTAGGTTCCCAGCCTTAGCTCTTGAAGGTGCTGTGCAGGCTTCCTTTGAGGACAAGAAAAACGTGTTAGGTTAGCAGTGGAGTGATTGCTTTGTGAAAAGCGTTCATGCTTCAGTGATAGGGTGTTTAGTCTTTTATCATTTTTTGTGCGAGTTCATTCAGGAGAGTGATTGCCTGGTTCATCCACATTGTTGCTGGTAGTGCAGTTAGCACACTGGAGGAAGTATGTCACACATGATAAGTAGGTGTAGGACTCTTGGATCTCGAAAGGTGTATTGTAGGGCGATTGATCAGCATAGCCATGAGATAAATCTCCAGATTTTGCGTCTGGTGTTCTGGTTAGGTCGGGTGGTACTTTGAGGTTGCGTAGTGATTTGTGGGGAGCTTGCTTTTGATAATGACTGTGGCAAGTCTGGGGGGTTGTTTGAAGGTTAGACACCAGGGTTTGGTAAAGATTCACTTTGGGATGGGGTGTCCATCAGGTATCAGTTGTAATTGTTTGATGATATCCCATATGGGTTCCAGTCAAGTTTAATTGGCCCGACTGGGTGAATTGTAAAAAGCAAGGGGGGGAGGGAATAAAACATAATGAAAAGTACCTAGAGTTTCAAACTCTCTCCCATTCTACAGCCAAGCTATATCAGTAACAGCTCACTGCAGGATTTTTATCAAGACAAAGATCCCTGGCAGCTTTTCATTAAGGATCCTACTGTGTACAAACAATTCCATCACCATCCCTTCAGGTTTCTATTGCAAATAAAGCTTTTATTTTATATTCTACATCATCTGTGTCCATGAGCAAATTCTCCCAGTGTAACCAACTACCAAGGAAACACATTGGGTTAAGTCACCAGCGGGAAGCACTCTCCTATGTGAATATAAGAGAAGCAGCACGTTGCGTGCTCGAGCTGGCTGGGGATTCAACAGCCATTCCAACTCCCCCCTTCCCCCTCCCTGTCTTTTTTTGTTCTCCATGAAGTTATCTTCCTAGTCCAAACGCCACAGAAAGGCGCTGCTGCCAAAAGCAGGCCATCATAGTCAGCCAGGGAGAGGAGATGGATGTTTTGTTTTTCAAGTTAACAGAAGTTGGTTCCTCAGAGTTCAGATTGGTGTCACGGCACACGCCGAATCCCTACACATTTTGAAACCTGATCCTACACCTTGCCTTTTATAAAGAAGAGATCCTTGGCAGGTGATTATTTTGCTTTCTCACATCATATCAGACGGGCTAAGCGCTAGTCTAGTTGTTAAGAGCCAGCTGTTGTAGAAGAAAAAATCTCCCCGCCCCAGCAGTCTGTCAGAAATTCCCCACTGACTTTGCTGTCACTGCTAGTTGTGTGCAGTGTTGTTATGATTGAGTGCTAAGCATGGAAAGGCTGGTCCCCAAATCAATACTCAGTTAGGAAAATATAAGGCAGAAAAGCACAGGAAATTAAACCCCATAGCATGGAAAATTAACATGTGGGTGAGGCAGTTACTGCATTTCAGTACACGCAAGGGCAGCTTCCTGTCCCTGATGCTGCTACACCTTAAAGGTGGCTTTTCACTGGGGGACAGTTTTGAAATGCAGACTTCAATACAATACTTTTAACACTTAGCAGGCTAGAACTCCCTCTTCCCTAATGTATTTGAAAATGATCGCTAAAGTTTGGCCATAAACGAACATTTGCATCCCCCCATATTTCATCCTCTGTGGATTCTTAAACAAGGAAAGGTAATTCCCCTCCACTCTCTGGGGCTCGAGAAAGAAAACGAGAAACAAAAGTGAATGGGTCTGAAAAGGGTTCATAGGAGGATGTAGCTTAAGAGGAATGATGATCCAGTGCTCGGGGCCCCTGCACATGGGAACAGGGGGGCTTGAAATGACGACTTTTTTTTTTCAGCACTATTTTCTCCCAAACCAGTGACAGCCAGCTTGGATTTTCTGAGCAGATGCGTGCTGTCTTCTTTAGTACCTTCTTACTCAAGTTCTACATCCCATAGTATAGAATAGGCGTGGCCAAACTGCGGCTCGGGAGCCACATGCGGCTCTTGAATGAAGAAGAACATCAGCAAACCAATTTAGGAAACAAGCACCAGCCTGGGAGTTCAGGAGGCAGTCGGGACAGTGGGGAGAAGTGCGGCAAGGTCGGAATTTTAAAAAACTCGCCACTAGCCTGCAGTCTTCTTCATCGAGCAGCAGCTAAGTTTTACTGTGTATAGGGCTAATTTTCATGGTAACCTTAAGTAATGATTAGAATCTGACATTGGTAGGATCAATATTTGTCCTCTTTTTACAATAAAATTAAAGTGTGCAATGAATTTTAAACTTAGTAATTTGATTAGGTAGAAGTATATGGCTATGCGCCTCAGTGCGGCTCTCAAAGCTTTAATAATCAACTTGTGTGGCTCTTAAGTTCGATAAGTTTGACCACACCTGGTATAGAATCATAGAAACTGGAAGGAACAGTGAAAGATCATTGAGTTCAGTCCCCTGCACTCATGGCAGGACCAAGTACCCTCTTAAACCATCCCTGACAGGTGTTTGTCTAACCTGCTCTTAAAAACTTCCACTGCTGGAGATTCCACAACCTGCTTAGCCAACTTATTCCAGTGGTTAATTTTTTCCTAATGTCCAACTAAAGCTCCCTTACCATATTTTAAGCCCATTGCTTCTTGTATCATCAGCAGTTAAAGAGAATAATTTTTCTCCCTCCTCCTCGTAACAACCGTTTAGATCCTTGAAAACTTCATGTACCCCTCAGTTTCCTCTTTTTCAGACTGAACAAACACAGTTCTTTCAATTGTCCCTCACAAGTCAAGTGTTTCAGACCTTTAATCATTTGTGTTGCTCTTCCCTGGACTTTCTCCAGTTTGTCCACATCTGTGCTGAAATGAGAAGCCCAGAATTGGACAAAATACTCCAGCTGAGGCCTAATCAGGGCAGGGTAGAGCAGAGGAATTACTTCTGTGTCTTTCTTACAATATTCTTATTAATATATTCCCTTTTTCTTTTCTGCAACAGTGTTATACTGTTGACTCATATTTAGTTTGTGGTCTGCTATGACACATAGATCCCTTTCCTTAGTACTTCTCCCTTGGCAGTCATTTCCCATTTTGTATGTGTGCAATGGGTTGTATGATCCTCTCCCTCCCACCTCCAGCAAAGGCGGGAGCTTTTTCTTGGGACAGTAGAAGACTGTGTGGGGAAACTCTAGTAGCATGGGGATAGGAGGCAATGAAGTGAGACAAGACCAGCAAGCAGATGACCTTGATTTATGTTGGACAACTTGAGGGGTAAGTGGTTTCTTTAACCCGAACCTTGCTAGTCCCAGTTGGGATAGATGGAGTGCATGAAAAGAAACTCTGGGAGTGCAAGCTTAGGGGGTTTCCAATGCTTTATATGTGAAAGATCAACACCATAAGGGACAATTAGAGATATATCATGCATACTTAAGTTTTAGTATGACAAGATCCTGCAGTAAGAGATTCTGGTCTCTAACAAAGGAACCTTTTATTTAGACACAACTATTTAGAGTATTAGGCAAAGGAATAAAAGTAATGGGCTGCTCAAGTGCCCTGCTTCTTGGAAGCAAAATCAGCTCTTTGCTCCCAATATCTACACTTTAATAAAGGCCATCAAAATAATGAAACTCCTCCCCACGGTCATCAGCCAGACCAATCTTTCTGTGACATGACTTCAGCCGATCTCACCTGAAAGGAAAGGAGTCCAACATTAAGGACAGAGCAACATGAAATTAACCTTTCATTAGCAAACTGAGGCCAGAGAAGAAATGCTAATTTGGGCTGAGCCAATTTATAATGTGGGTTTTCTATACAATTAGTCTTGGCAAGTGAATATTTTTTATTTGATTGAAAAACCAATACAGTGAAGGCTAAGATATAAAAAGCATGAATCAGCATTAAAAAGTGTGCTCTTCATTATAACCAAAGGAAAATGGAGTTTGTTCCACTAGCAACAAGAGAAATGTATTTAAGTCTCAAATATTTTCTTCCCCTCTTAGAGCTGAATTTGGATCATTTTGAAATGAATTCAATTTCTCAACACTGAATGCTCATTTCCTTAAAAAAGCAAAAATGGTCAATTTTTTTCCCCCTAGTGCAACCAAAGAATTTGGCCCTGTGTATTCTAATGAATTTTTTTCCCCTTCCTTTGCCCCTTTCTGCTGCCATTTCTTCATTTTAGCTATTATGGATATAATCCAAAGCTCTTAAAGGTCACCGGAAAGACTCACTTTGGAAGGATTTGGATCAGGTTTTAATATTTTTGTAGTGAAATGTAATTACTGAGTAGTGATAGCTTCAGAAAATTAGCTGGAGTCTGTCCAGTGTCAGTTCTCTTTATGATCTCTCTTTACTGGATCATTAAGAATTTAATAGAAAGTGACTGCTGCTATTTGATCATAGAAAAACCTTCACTTGTGGTGTTCCTGTAGTAAAATGCAATCATTGGTCCTCCCCTTGATATAAAGAGAAAAATCTCCATAACTAAATTTGAGTTCTCTCTTCAGGTTTGTACACTGAGCATGTGCACGTGTGTGCACATGCACACAGAGGCTTGTGACATGATGGAGAAGAAAAATGGGAACTGAGAGGACATTGTGGGACCTGGGCAACTTGTATGACTTCTTTTGCAATCCCACCCGTAGAACTGCACTACCTTGAAAAAACAGCTGCTTCTTCTGAGCTGCTACTTCCTTGATACATATTTAAGAGTTATAACCCCCCTTTTATTAATTTTAATATAAAATTAAACAATCTGTTTTTTCATTATTAAAAAAATACATTAGTACTGCAAGCACTTGACCTTGACCAGTGAACTCAACATGAATTTTGCATGAGTAAGAGCTGAATAAATAATTCAGGATTTGGCCCATAGTATGTCACTCTTGCACACAACATGGTTCACTCAGAACTGTTCTTGTTTTTCAAATAAATGTATCATATCAGTGCAAAAATGAGCAATTTCTTTTTCTAGCAGAATTTGGCATAAAATAATTGTCTTTAATGTGCAATGCCTGGGAAATTTAGGTTACTGATTACAGAGCCCTTGCTGGTCTGGGAGTTTCTCTTATTGTTTTTTCTAGTAGCTTTGCACCTATAACTGATCTCAGAATTTGACCTATTAATAATTTACCTGCTTGAATACAGCCTATAAGTGCCTATAGTCTTGCCCGAAAGTGTGCTTGTATAAGGTGCATTGAAATGAATTGGATTTATGTGATTGTGGTAAAATATGAATAAACTTCTAAAAAGAAAGATCTTTGAAATATGAAACTATAACCATGTGTACACACACATATTGAGAGAGACATATAGATCCTTATTTTCTTGAGCACAAGATATCCCTTTAGGATAAATTGTCAGTTTTGTTTGTAGCCATGAACGTATATAAAATTTAGAACGTTGTCATTGTGCTATCTGGCCCAGTATCTGGCCCATTGCCTTTAGTACTGTGATCATATTGGGGAGTACGTGTCATGATAGGTAAGGTCACGAAAGGACTGTTACCATCCAACTCTTTATTTAGGGGGTTGTAATAATATAGGCATAGAATTTTGTTTTCAGCTGAAACTTGGTATGAAAGTTAGCTACCCAGAAACATGATCAATCTATTAAAAAATCATAATTAGTTTTACTGCACAATGATTTTCAAGATATTGTTATGAGATACATAGACACCATTTATTTCTTACATAAGTATCAGGTTTGGACATTCTGGGTGGGATTTTAAAAAGCACTTGGCATTTGGCCTAGTTCTGCTCGCAGCAGAGGTGATGCGAGTTTTACTGTTAATACTGATCAATTCTGAAATTACATTATATAAATTTTGGGACTTCTGAAATGCAGATAAGACAGGTACTACTTTTTTAAAAAGCTGACCACTATATGTATGTATTTTATGTCTCTGTATCGACACACACAGAGATCCTGAATTTTAAACTGCAGTCAATATTTACTTTCAAATTATTGTCCATTTTTTCTTGACAAGTAGAAACAAAGATTCCCTGCAAAACGAATACAGGAGAGCTGGGAATACTGCACAAAACAACACATTTGTAACTTGTAGGCTCATTGTTTTGTTAACAATAAGATAAATCAAGCCCCGCTGTTGTTTTATTTTTACAGTTCACTTTAAAAATACCCACACACCCACTTAGTGCTTCCTCACTGATAACACCAGCAGCAGGGGGTAGCTTGTATCACCCTGCACAAACAGGTAGTGTTTACGTACAGCTTGTAAAATAGAACGATTTCAGTAGAGTCCGTGCCAGTTAAGAGAAAAGGGGCAGATAACACTGACTTATCTAAAAGCATAAGCCAAAAAAATATGCCTTCATGTTTAAAGTACTGATCCGCATGTATTTTGCTGAGGTGGAGCCAATATTAACAATGGACCTAACTGGTTATATAGATCTGCCAATGAGGTCCAGGAACATGAAAATAATGTTGGCCAAAAGAGGTGCATTTTGCATTTATACTGTCAATTTCTGCCCAAGCTGGGCTGCAGTCATGACAGGTGAACATGTCCAAAAATAAAACAAGGTTTAATGAAGCCTTTTGGCCCCCAGTAAAATAACAAAAACATTTAAAAAATATGTTAAATCTCAATAGACTCTTTCCAAAAAACTGATTTGCTTTTCTCTTAAAATTGGTCTGGAAATGATATAAATGCTGATTTTTTTGTAATGAGGCTTTCCCCACAGGAATAATACTGATTTCATATGCAACAATGAGAGTTCTGAGAGGTGCAGGCTCATTGTTCTGTTAACAGTAGGATAGATCAAGCCTCGGTAATAGTCCCTGTTTGCAAAGATGTTTTGCATTCACTAAATTTTATTTTTAGTGTGAAACCCCAATAGTAACCCTAAACCACCAAGAGTTTGCTTTGTTTGGACTCAGCTGTGACTGAATCACCAAATTCCATCCCTATACCCATAAATCAACTGAGGTTCTCTAAAAACTTGGCCAGATCAGGTCAAGTTTGCTGGAAGTTTCTGTTCTCTTCAGAGATGGGCATCGACCAAAATCCTGAATCTAAAACGTCCTAAGCTTTGGAATCATGACGTGATCATTACCAGCTTTGGCTCTTCTTATATTTTTGATAAATTTTTGCAAGTGAAAGTTGCTGCATTAGTTTTTCTTTGAACCATATGCATTTCTGGGCATCACTTGCCAAGAAATGTCTATATAGTGTTTCTAGATGTTTGGAAGTTCATTGCAGTAGGCATGGGAGGCCAGTTTGTCTAACTGTCGCTCACATCAGGAGAAACATTAAATTAAAAATGTTGATAGGTCTAAAAGACGTCTGTTTCATAGGGTATTTTGGAGAAAGTTGAGGGTACACTTCCTAGATGACGAGGGACAGAGAGGAATTTATGTAGCTAGCTGGCTGAGTTCTTCTTCAAATAATCATTTTAAAGCTGTTAAAAATGATTTGTATTGCTAATTATGTGTTAGGATGCCCCAAGCCATGGATAGAAGTCTTTTTAGTTATTATGTGACTCCAAACAAGAATGATAACTACTTTTCTAAAAGACTTTCTGAAACAAAGTCCAACATGAAAAACCTTTAAAATATATACTCAGAAAAGCAACCAACAATATTCTCTCTTTTGTTCTCGAAAGCTTTTTTGATGTTACTTGAGTCTGTTAAAAACCATATCTCAGAAGATTTTTTTTTGGGGGGGTAAATCAAAGCCTTTGATGACTAAAGGTTCTACCTGACACGATTTAAAAATATCTTTCAGATCTCTTAAACAAATTTCAAATTGAAGGTAAAGTGCTTACAAAAAACTTCCTAATTTAGTGCTATAGTTTCGTGGTGTTTCTCATCCTTTTTGTCATATTTTAACAATATTAGTTTTTTTAAAAAAAAAGAATATGTAAACTAAAAGCATGTTTGAGAATTGTTTCATGTGACAAATCAGTCCAAATCCTATGTATTGCAAGAAAGGACCTGTGTAGATCTTCATTATTCAGGCACTGAACAGAGCATAATAGTTCAACTGAAGGTAGAGTTTTGAAAAGAACTATCACATGTTATACTACAAGAAATGACGATACAAGATAAAGGAACTGGATACCTCCAGGGACTTGTTAATGGGAGGCAGATGCTAGGTCACCTCTAAATCATTATTCCAAATATCATGCACCAGGAAAGACTGCCTTCTGATGGCTGGTCAATGGTTTATTGTAAATGAGCTTAATGGACAGATATCCATACACTAAAAAACACCACTTCCCCTAATACTGGTGACAGTATGCACAGATGAAATTGTGGGGAAGAATGGGAGGATATATTAAGAAGATCTGATGGCCTTGGGTAGGAGTAACAAATGGAGACTGTGTTGATAACGCTAAAAACGGATGTCTGATAAGCAGAGCATTGGGGTGGGTAGAACACTTAGGATGGCTTTTCAAGGATGAATTCTATCAAATGGTGCCAAATCAGGGCCAAAATCTGTGCTAGCATAAATGGGTACAGCACCTTTGACTTAGTGGAATTTCACCCACTAATATCAAAAGAAAATTTGGCCCCAATTTTCTATGTAGTGTAAATGATAGGCCAAGTCTCCTGGAAACTCTCCTTGGGTTTTAATTGCCATTATAGAGACAGCTAACATTCATTTGAAGGGCAATCCTATCCATTCTGTGTAGATAAAATAAGACAAAAACAACAACAACAACAAAAAAACCCAACAAGTTGAGATTTTCAAAACTGTCTAAGAGATCAGTGGAAGATTGATGTCTAAATCCCCTCTACTGCTCTGAAAATATCACCTGTTATCTCCGCTCTCACACATGTAACCAAAACTCAAAATATTCTGGTTTATAGAACAAAAGTCTCTAAATGCAAATTGGCACTACCCTGAACAAAGCTAAACCAGAACTGATGACAAAGAGGGATGAGTGCTTTTCATGTCAATCCATGTTGGCTTTGTCCTTTCCTACTCCTCACATGGTAGTTTGTTCAATTTTCTGGACCTGCGCCAGCAAGGTCAGATGCCACTGGTATTTCTTTAGTGGCCTGTATGGGAGGGATGTTTTTTTGACACCATCAATACACTGGAAGAACATTTGTTGCATTATATATGAACTGTTTGGATCATATTGAGTGTGGAGACTCTTGTAACCTTCGCAAGTATTTGATTGTACAAAGAAAAACACAGCTGAGCTAACAAGGCTTTAAAAGAAGCTAATTCTGATGCTTCATACTCTTCATGTAAGTTCCAAAGGGGTAGCCATATTAGTCTAGTTCAGTAAAACAAACAAGGAGTCCTATGGCACTTTTACAGATTAGAAAATTTATTTGTTGTATGAGCTTTCGTGGCAGAAAATCCCATTTCGGCAGACGTTATGAAGATGGGCATTGAAGATGTAAGGTTGCTTGCCAACATTACCAGGCTCAAATAATGAAATCTATGCTTTCAGCCTGAATGAACTGGGAGAGCCAAACCAAAATATTATAAGCTCCAGGGGCATTGTTGGTGCCTGGCACATGGGGCATGTGCCCTGAGTCCTGGCACCAATGCCCGAATGCCTGAGGCACCACCTGCCTCTCCCAGCCCTGTCCCCAGATGGGTATCCAGTGGTATTCAGAGTCTGCCTCTTCTGGGCCAGGCCACCCGCGGCAGCCACTGTCTTGCCTGGCCCCATCCCGAGCCGGGGATCAGGGGCCAGGCTGGGAGTGGCAGGAGCCCAGGGCCCCAACGCCGGATCAGGGCCAGGCGGAGGGGCCAGGACCCAGGAGGCAGAACCCAAGCCTGGGCCCTGGGTCTTTCCCCAGGGCAACAATGCTCCCGATAAGCTCCAATGCAGTTGAAGTGGAACCACATGTTTTCTAACCAGTTCTAAAGCACATTTAAAGTAGAGCAAAGGCTCAGAAAGTAAGCAGTTCCATTTATATACCTTTGGCAAGCACATAAAAATGAAGGAGCCTCACTTATAGTGTCACCATTCTTGTCGCTGAATATTAATCCTTGTTTGGAATCCAAAGGCTCAGAGAGGGGTTTGATCCTGGTGAAGAAACTGTCAGAGGGGTTAAAACACAAGACAAATTTTTTTAAATGAAAATTTAAAATTCTCTTTGGCTATATTTAAACAATTGGCTCTGGATGAAACCAGCAAGATTTTTCAGATTGTTGTTAGTGAGCCTGTAACCCAGGGAGGTGATTTATATGATCAACTGACATTTTCTAGTTCCAAAGGACTAGCTGTGCCAGTCTACTTTGGCGAACATGCGTCTTGTGGCACTTTTAAAGAATAACACATTTATTTATTGCATGAGCTTTTGTGGGAGAAAATCCCACTCTGTCAGATGCTTCTCCATCTTCAAGCCATCTGACGAAGTGGGATTTTCTACCACAAAAGCTCATGAAATAAATAAACTTGTTAGTGTTTAAACTCCTCTCTGTCCAAGCCACCAAATGAGCCAAGGGCTCCAGTGCACTGAATAGCAGAAGAACAGTAGGCTGAGGTCTCAGGTGAGCACAAAGCCAATTGCCCTTTGCTCAGATGAATCCACCAGCTGTTTACTCTTGAATTAGGGAGTGGGAAATGCAGGAGTTTCAGGGGCCATTACAATAATGAGGTAACAATAAAAGTTAAGGAACAATAAAAGAAAGGGGACGTATTTCCTTAGAAAACTTTCAAACAAGTAACCTGTTCACTGAGTTTCAGATATGGGGCATGCTGAATTTAATTTCCTCACACTTTGGTGAAACATGCCATTGCTGGCACAAAAACTTACCACCTAAGAAATGTGACTCAATGAAACAGCTGTTTACTTCTGATTCTTGTGGAAGCTATAGACTAGACATGTAATTTTAACAGGACAGTCCAACCACCATGGATTCCTTCACGTTCCTCTGAATGCAAGGTGACTAATCTAGCAAGGCAAAGGAAGGAACTAGCTGGCAATAAGGTGTCTGGAAGTAATTATAAATAAAAGGAGTGGTATCTGTTCCAGCCTGGACTCTTTTTCAGTGCCAAGATGGCTTTTATCATGGTACCTATTTTACATATGGAAGAATAAAATCTGGGCTTGGTTAAAAGGCTGTCTGTCAAATGACCCATTTCAAACTAGTAAGGAATATATTGATGGCTCTGGCATTGGTGATGCAAGAAAGAGTCTATTGGGGGACTGTTTCCATTTCAACCTAGGCTGCTAGGGACCAAAAGTTATTGCAGTCTGAGTGCTCTCAATCTAGTTCTTAAGAAGTAAGTGTTTCTACTACCCAACAGAGCACTGCAATTAATGCCTACATTGGCAGCTTCATTGTGAAGGCCAAGCCTTGGGCTTGACCCTAGTGAGCAAGCTTACTTTTCCAAGTAGTTCCTTGAGAAGAAGCGTAGGGATTAATAAAGAGCAGTAGTGTCAACATGGCATCTTCTACAAGCATTAGATTAATTTTAAATGCAGAAGTCTTCTGACAACCATTGGACTTGGAATCAGGTTTATTCTGGAGTCTTGGCATAAAACATTTCAGGTTCTGTACGGTGAGCGATTGCTCAGAAGCCTTTTGTGGTCTTTGAGAATCTTGTTATGCAACTACAGTGCTTTCGGGTTCTAAAATTGGGGCAGAATAAAGAATACAAGTTACAGAACCGAAAAGATTAGTTTTGAACACCAATCACAAGCAGATTGGAAGTAAAGATATTTCACTATAAGGAAGTAAAAAAAAAAAAAAGAAAGAAAGAAAGAAATAGGAAAGGATATTTGTCAAATACTCCAAAATTATTCCTCTATAAATAATATTACTTTCTGAATCACAATATGCTTATTTTTTTACTTTTGTAGCTGTGGTACGAGTCAGCAACATGTGGAGCAGAAAAAAGTATATACACTATGATATATAGTTATAAAGATAAATTGTATCAGAACTTTCATTGCTACATTAGAATGAGCATATTCCAATACAAAATAAAAAACTCACTTCAAAGAAATAGTATCAATCTACATAGATAACACTGGATATTTCTGTGGTACAAAAGTGGAAAAGAACTGGATGTAAAGTAGAAAGAAAAAGAGGCTGGAGCAGGACAAACTAGTAATCCACAGACACTGTACCCTACACATTGCAATATGACTTCAGGTCTTTCTTACTAGATCATTTATTATTTAGGATTATGAATTTGTCATGGAAAATTAGGCAAAAGCACAGACCAGTCATGGTAAAAACAAAATTGTGGTATCGTCATGGCCACAAATGTGTAAAATGTTTAACAATAAATTATTACAAAATGTAACATTTACACAGCCCAGTTGGCCTCAGGCACGCCTCACAGTCAACAGTGACGCTCACTGGAGGGACTCTCCTGTCTGCTGGCCCTGCAGTTGGATGCTGCCTCATGGCTCCTCACACCAGAGGAGTCACAGGGAAAGTTGTGGGAGGTAAACTCATGGAGCAAGGGATCACTGGAAATCATGGTTTCCACGACCTACATGACAGTCTGAGCCCTAATTTATTAACCTAAGTTCAGAGAGTGATATTCAGTAAAAAAAAAAACCCAGAACTACATTCGTGCAAACTAGGAACATTTTTAGACCACTCTAAAAGGAGCAACACCAGGTAGAGTTAGAGTTGTTTGCAAAACATACCCTTATGGACTGCTTTCCAGTGCTCTGTAGACAAACCCTATTGTTACAGAGAATGCATCCACAATTAAGAGCAGAGAAATTGAACTTGCAAAATTTTCCCAGATACTATTTCTTATCTTGTATATGTAAAAGTGTCAGAAGAAGCCAGTTTTAAACAAAATAGACTGAATTTGGCAAACATTTGTTACTAGGCATAATTCCATTGAAGCTATTGGGGCTTTAAGCCCTATGCAAGTGTTTGCAAGATCAGGCCTGCAGAATATGAAATTATATTTTCTCTTCATATTCCTTATCCAGCATTTCCTTTACCATCACAATATTCAATGTGGAAAACTGTGCATGAAAAATTGTGGGTGTAAAATTAGAGGGTGGCTTCAATTTCTTTCTTTTTATTATGTGTTGGCACCTTTCAGACAATAATTTCCTATAAAAGTATCTGAGAAAAGTTTTCTGTATCAATTCCCCCACTGAATTTAGGAAACACTGAGGCTCATAAATGTTATATTTAAAAAAAAAATCTGTCTAATTTTTTCATATTTCAAGAAAGGTTCATTTTGAGGTTTGGCTGGTTTTTATTGTATCTAAACAGGTTTGATCCTTTCTCAGAATTAGGGCTTGAGCAAAAGTTTCAGTGAAAAAAAATTTTGCCATTAAACTGAAACAAAGGGCCCTCTTCAGGAACTTTGTGGATACATGCCAGTTGAAAATCTAGCTTGAAATGTGTTGAAAGTTTCTATGTTTTTTGTTCTTTTCCCCCACCCCCTCAACCACCTTACTAATAATTTCTGGACATGAGGGGAGAAAAGAAAAAACCCAAATCATAAATGTGAACTTATGTAAAATGTTCTCTTGCGATCAGACAGAAATCCCATTTAAACCAAGGGCTGATCTGTTGGAACTGGATGCAAAGTCAAACCATTCCAGATGATCCTAATTAAAAACAAATCTCTTGGATTCATCTGAGGTCTAAGAATGTATCCTATCTCTTCATCAGGAAAAACAAATGAACAGGTACTAAGATAATCAGGAGTTTTCATGCCTTCCATGCCACATTCCCATCCCACTCTTTGAGAAACCTTACACATCAGCTTCAAGGCTCATTGGTGAACTTATAGGAAACAGACACAGTCATTGTACAGAAGGCCATGGATATTAATCATTTGTAGATTTCCCTTTCCTCTTTCAACAGAGGGAAAATTTTTTAAAAAGTCAATAAATAGTCCTGTTTAAGATTAGACTGTCAGGGATATAATGCCAGGAAAAACCTGAAAATGAACCAGGCTGTAGGACCCAAACCTGTTTCCAGAGACTGATCTCAGGAGGTGCAAGTAACCACTGTGGTTTTGATTGAAACCTTACAAGTCCTGCTTTATGGAATAGCTGAAGAGAGTGATGGTCCCTCTGGTCTGCATGTGCAAACATTGCTGGATTAAAAGAAGCCATATCGCCTCCCAAACCAAATATTGAATTAGGTTTTCCTCCAAACCTTTTTCATCTCACATTTGTGCTGCTCTGGTCTCTGCTGCGTCACTGGCTTCTCTGTCACAGTGGCCTGCTAGCTGTTGAGTGCTCAGCTGTTACTTCCTGTCACCATGCCTCAGTGGGTCACGGCTGAGGATACCAGGTTCAGGACAAATTACTAAAAAATGGGGCAGACTTACCCTAGGCTGGTTCAGGAGCATAGCTATAGGTAGGCATGGGTAGGCGACGGCACACTCACTTTGAAAACAGGCCAACCAAACTGCCAATTAGCTACCTGAAGACCTTTTTCCATCAGTGTTTGCTTTCCTGTCACATGACCAGAAGCAGAAAATTTGGATTGTTGAGCTGGCCCTGACTCTATCAGCAAGCTCCCCCAGGCTCCAGTTGTCCTTGGCACCTGGAGCATCAGGCTTCCCAAACTGAACAGTCACGTGAATGGGAGCAGGAAGTTGGAGTTTTTCAGCAGGCCTACTCCTTTCATCCACAGCCCTTCCAAATGATTAGGTTTGGCTATGCCCCCAGGCTGGTGGTTATTCTTCTGTAAGATACACCAAGCCAGTAACAAAAGTAAGCTCTCTCACCAGAGTGGTTTACAAGAATTCAGAAAAAGAAGGATCCTTAAATATCCCAGCCCTTGTTTCACCACCCAGACACAAGACTTCATGATGAGCAGTTAATTAAAAGCAATTTCATTTAGAAAAGGGTTCTTCCAGTCCAGAGATCAGCCACACATCCAGGCCAATATGTAAGTCAGAATATATTCAATAATCACACAATTTTTCATCAATAATGTTGACTAGACAAAAAGAACATGGCCATCTCTGTTCCTCATATCTCAACACTTCTGGCTCTGTTTCCAGGCTGAATGATGAACCTTATTGTACATGAGCAATAAAAATAATATGTACCCAGATTTTTCACACAACCACCAAAGCAGGTAGAGCTTGGGTTCTGATTACAGGAAGAAACAAAGATAAAAGGACATGTTTTCCCTCTATTCACAACAGTTACTGAAATAAATATCTTGGTTATAGAACTAGCCAAGTTTTCTGATTCATCTTGCCAGCAATCCTATTTCAACATTTGCAACCAAGGATAACCATAGATAGAGAATGGTGTTGCCATGGTTTTGCTTTGCTCCGTGAAGCATGGCAGTTTTGACCATAGGGAGCTTCGTAAAGCTTTCAAGGTACTCTTGGAAATGTTGCATTTTGATGTGGTGCTTCTAGGAATGCAAGATGTTATTCAAAGTGGTGGCACCTCCTACTGGGAAACAGGTAGGTCAGCGAGGGACTCTGCTAAAGCTTAGGGATACACAGATGTGAAACATGCCTTTGGCTTTTAATGAATCACTGCTCTTTCAGAAATATTATAGTAATATACTTCTTTCTCAAGGCATTGCATTTTACAAAAGCAACTCTAAATATGCACAATCATATCACTGGCAATCATGCCGCTATTTGGCTAGTATATCAAACCGACATGTCATTAGCACAGCAGTCTAATTGCTTGAGATTGCCTTGACCTGCCACTTCATCACTAAAGATCTGGGTGGCCAAGGGATTTTCATAATTTTGTCTGTATTTCATGAGTCGAGAGGAAAACAAGGTCTCTGATTGCTTTGGTAATTTTCCTTTCAGAACAGATTGCTTGATTTGACATTTTAAGTACAGTATTTTGTAGCTCACAAGTGGACAAACTTTTAAAATAAATAGCCATAAGTGCTTTCCCCTATTTTTCTTGCTAAAACACTCTCCAGTATCTTTAGAAGACATATCTTTGTGAGAACACAGCAGCAGATCATGAGAATTGAGTTGCCACTGAGATAAGGTCATGGTATATAGAAATATGAGCCCTGTAACCTTTGATCTTTCCCCCACTTAAGACTTTTTAACCTTCTTCTATGCACAGTTCACAGTGAAATCAGGGGAAGCATTTGCTTTGTCTTCGTTTTCCAAATGAGAAAGCAATAAACCCTTCCCCCAGCCTCTGAGCCTTGGAGAAAACAAATTTCTACTTCTTTTAAAAAAGATTTTGAACTCACTTCCAGAATGAACTCCTCAAAGTTGTGTGGGTTCCATCATACCCAGCAGACGTCTTAATGACAGACTTTAAAAAAAAAAATCATTACAAATGCTAAGACAGAGTTTAGGAGGAATTTTAACCTCCTGCAGATCAGTAGCCAACTGGAGGAACTGCTGAAGCTCACATTACAGTACAGATTATGATCACTGCTTGGCTACCTTCTGAAAACCAAGGTCTGAGTGCAGCTGAGATGGAAGTGGGAGAAAGTTCAGAAAAAGAAAGGCAGAATCGTAAGACTATGAGAGGGTGACCATGAAATTCAGGTCTAATAGGTAAGAGGGGAAAAAAAGAAATGTTGAATCACAAAATGAGTTGTAAAGCCAAGAATCTCTATGCATCACATGAAGTGCAGAGACAAAAATACAGGGAAATATTTGCAATTTGCTAATCTCTGGATTTTTGAGTGTCCAACTTGAGATGCCTTCTAAAGCACCCATCTTCTGAAAATCAGATGCTATGAAGGTTTCTTAAAAACCACTAGACACTTTTGAGACACATGTATTTTTCTTCTATCTCTTCGCCTCACCTCTCAACTAGCCAAGCGTGCGGAAGACTAAGAAAAGGGGTAAATAAGGTGATCAGTCTGCAGCTGGATATATTCAGGTCCATCTTCACTCTAATTCCATTGTGGTATATTTCAAGGGTATAAGAAGAATTTTAATAGTTGGTACAACATTGACCACAATCTTTTCTCCCCTCTTGCTCCCCACCATCCCCCAAGAGCAAACCATATTGAAAACTACATCATTCATGCAGATCCAATTTCCAAAACAATAAGATTCAGTTAGCAGACTTTACTGTCCTATAAGAGACTGAAACAGTCACATGGCTAAACTCTTATTGAAATAATGTTTTGGCCCTTAAACTACATAGCATGGTGAAAACATAATATGCATTATACTGAGTTAAATCAACAACTCCGTGCTGTAATATTTACTCCTTAATATTACTTTATGCCATTTAATTGCTTGGCCCTAATTCCACTGATTGTGCATAGCCAGTTCACTGTGCCACAGGACTCCTTGTTTTAAAACAAAAAGTTTATGTAGGAAGTTCTTGTTCATCTAACTATAGGGGGAGAATGGACCTAAACTTTTTTTTAGAGTTTCAATCTCAGAATCAGTTAAAAATCACTTAAATTAGTTAAAAATTTCAGAATGGGTTAAAATGTTAATTTACAATTAGGGGTTAAGGATTTATGGAACTCCTCACAACAGGAAATTTCTGCTTGTGATGTCTGGAATACAAGCCAGGAGGAAACTGCTGGCTTTTACTTTACACTGCTCAAATCCTGCTGACCCACCAGACATAGAGGTTTACCACTTGGTTGTAATTGAAATTTAATTACACAAGGACTGATGCAAAGGAGCTCCCAGCAGGTAGTGACAACTCCCCCCCCCCACATAATATTGAAAATGCACCTCACTAGTTTCTTTGTCAGTTCTGAATTTGACAGTGGAGAGATCAGAAGGACTGGATGTGTTTAAGGCCTTTATTGATGCATTCAGTTAGGGGACATATTAATATATAGGGCAGACAGCAGCAACCCCTGGGGTGTATACCAACAGTGGCATGCGAGCTCATTTGGAGCAGCATGCTATGCATTCCAACGAAAATGCCACTCCTGTCCCACAAGTGCAGAAAGCAGTGCCCCAGGCTCCCCCCCCAGGGTCCCCAGGCACACCATGAAGAGAAGTCACCCTGACCTGCAGCATCTTCTTTGCACAGAGAAGAGCAGGTCCAGGCAGCTTCTTTCTTGGGCATGCCCAGGGACCCATCCCACCCCCCCCCCCAATTCTAGCCATGGTCACTGCCAAATTTTCACGTGGCAGCTGCTTTTTCGTAGTGGAGGGGGCCACCGGCACCCTTGATGGTCAGGGAAGAGGGGCTGGCAGGGGGGTCAGCAAAGGTTGCCGACCCCTGATATAGAGTCAAATTCTGCTACTTTACCGAAGGCAATGGATTTGCACTGGTATAACTGGAGTGTGGGAGATATGAGAGTTGGCATCACATCACATTTGTCTTTTGTGTTTATCTTAACAACCAGGGTGGTCAATTTTACATGGCATGTGTCAGGTAGTGATTTCTTACCCAAATACTAACAAACAGAATTTCCCCCTAAGGTTACAGCTAGAGTGCAGTAAAGAATCTCCATCTGGCTCATGTTAGCTAAGTCATGCTCCCAGGGTTGAGGCTACACAGTTATAAAATTTCGGTGTAAATATTTGGGCTTGGAGTGAAGGCCAAGATCTGGGACCCTCCCCACTCACTGCGTCCAAGAACCCAGGCTCTAGCCCAAGTCTATACATCGCCATTGAAATTTTACAACATCACAACTTGAGGCCTGTGACCTCCACTCAGCTGACATGGGTCAACCATGAATGTTTTATTGCAGTGTAGACATACCCAAAAAGTTCCTTTTCTTAAGCCTTATCTACACGGCCACCAGTAGTTGGCCGGAGATATGCAAGCTGCTCAGTGTAGCATGTGTGTCTCCTGCCAACTTACTTATGTTGTCCTACTACATCATCTCCACTGCACTGCGTTGACAGTTGACACAGCTTTACTCCTTTGGGGTAGGGATGTGTGTGGATTAATGACATTAACTAGAGAACACTTCCGGGATTGACTGAGTGGGTCTCTACAGACTGTAGCCCAGCAGTGTAGACCAGTGATTCACCGTCTTTTCTGTAACACAGCACACTTCAATGAGATAAACAATTCCAGCTGAATTGATTGCTCGTAAAGATCACATTTACTTACATTGACTCTGGTTATGGTCTTACCAGAGAGGTTTGCAACATAGCGTGTACAACCAGCTAAAGAAGGATCAAATGTATTAACATTTCAAATCCTCTAGAAAAAAGATGCATGCCATCTCAACTCTGCCCTTTTGGCACCTACATTTAGAACGTTCACATTTTAGAAATGAGATATCAACACCTCGCTTTTAATTTGATGATTAATTTTCATGAGTTTTATGAATGGTAATTTTAGTTGGGTAGAATATTGTTTAAGATGAAACAATCTTTGTTTTACATTAATTTTCAGTACTTTGTACAAAATTTCATGGGCACTTGGACAGTTGTGCCACGAACCACTGGTTGAAAACCACTGCTGTAGACATTCCTTCAGTGTTAGTTGGTGGTGAAATGGGAAAATATTTTCCTGAATATTTTGGGGAGTATTCCTCCACCCTATTTTTCATCAAAATTAAGTTTTGACACTAGTCTTCCAACCATCCAAGCACAATGCACAACATCCATGTGTAATGACATCATCTATCATCTGTAGGGTTTGAACTGAAGATCTTTGGATTTAAAAACCTGAACTTCTATTAGTGAAGATGTAAGAGCACGTAAAAGAAATTTGTTTGAAACTGTGGCCAAACTCAATGGACCTAACTCCCATAGCTCAAGCTGTACGGATTCCTGTTTTCAGATTGAGAGGTCTCAGGGTTCAATCCTCAACTAAGAGTCTTGTTACAAACAAAGATGTGAAACAAAAAGTGCATGTACTGTGTCGGGAAGAAGGACCGTGCTCGGTTTACTGAATAATATGCAAGTTTGCCCTCTTGTTGTTATCTTGGCCAGTCATCTTCTCTTTAGGAAGAATGGATTTAATTATATCACACTTTCCAGTTTTATTAATGCTCAAACAATACAAGCATTATAGTGAAATAACATGCCAAGTACTGTAGAGGCCACTGAAACGTTTCCTGTTATTGTGTTGTAATGGAGATTGCAGTTCCAAAGAACTGCGGCAGAAAATGTTTCCAATCCCTTCCATGATCCACTACTCCATAGAGATCTCAAGAATTCAGTGCTTGACAATAGATTCTAGGAATTAACAACTAAGGTAGCAAAGAATTTGCGGAGGAGGACAGGGCAACTCTCAAATGTTTCCTTGCTTTCCTGAAGAATTTAAAATTGAAAACAGTATATGACCCAATTTGGGGGAATACGGAGTTGTGTTTTACAAACATATTACTGCTTTCTCTAACCATATTAAAATGACCAAACTCACAGGCAGTGTATTAGATTCTGAATCAGCTACATTGTTATGTTAATAGCTGGGTGGCAAATTTCTTTCTGGGATTAGCATCTGTAGCCAGCCTCCCCTGGGGCTGTGCTCCTGATAAATAAACATATTTTTCAATAAAAAGATGCCATATGAATAATGCTTGTTTATCTTAATTCAGTAATGTTCTTGTTGGAAAAAGGAACTAGAAATTCCTGCAGTACCCTCAGCGAAGCTTCATACTGGCCTACGGAAATATTTTATTGCATCTGAAGTGAGCATAGTAAGACATCACTGTTTGAAACATGTTGGCTGTTACAATTTATTCCAGATTCTTTAGGATTCTACAGGCAAGTTCTAGCTACGTGTGCTGGGTGCTTATATGATTTTGTTATGGGTCTTCTCATGCTACCCTCATGATATTGTTCTCCCTCACCATTTCAGGTATTGTCTTACACCTGATGTAGTGGGTTACTTGGCCCTCAAACCTAGTCCCATGATAGTTCTGCCTTTCCTGGGTGGTTAATGTCCTAATGTCCTAAATAATATCTTTCACTAGTGGCTGGCAGTGAACCAAAATGACTTCTGCCCCAGAGAGAGTCTTCAATTCCAGTCTCTTCACCAAACGATCTCAAACAAAACAATGACACCAACTCACTGCCAGCCTTGTTTCTTTTCCAGTGCCCCGTTGGCTCTTGTCAGTACACACAACCCACAAGGACATTTCCCTCAAGTTCTGCCTCTTCCCTATGGGTCCCATCAGAAACTAACCCTAACTCTTACAGCCTATTTCTCTCTTCCCGCTATGCCTGGGTCCTTTTACAACCTCTCTACCCAAGAGATGAATTCCACCTGGCCTTTGTCCTGGGCCACCTTCTTTAGGATATGACACAGGAGCTCTTACCTCTGGGTCACCTATTTTAACTGCTGCTCTGATTGTCTTATTGTTTGGCTACCACCCAGCTCCTTCCCACTTCTGTCGCACTGAATTAAGACTGACCAGCCCTCCAGGTGCAACAAGGTGGGCTAACTGGACTCTCAGGCTCCCACTGATATTTTGTTGGCCTATGTGGGGTTTATACACTCCATCACAGGCTCTCCAGCACCACAGTAGCTGAGCACCCTACAGCCTTTAATGTATTTATCCTCATAACAGTCCTGTGAACTGTTATGCTCATTTACAAATGAGGAACTCAGACAAAGGGTAAAATCCTGGCCCCTGACTGAAGTCAATGCCAAAACTTTAATTAACTTCAACGAGACATGGATTTCACCTGTTGTGAACTGGCCATGGGTACACGAACTGCATCCAATACTTGCAAACCTTTTCTTTTATTTTGCGGATTTCTTACCAATACCTTAATTGTGAGTGGTTATGGGTGTGTCAAACCATAACATTATAGAGCTAAGCTCCTTAATATAAAATGAATCTTCATTGGTTAGAAATATGTGGAATTTGAAACACAACTTTAAACGTCTGTTAATCAGTCCATTTTATAATAGTGTTGTCCCTTTGTCAAAGAGTAACAGATGTTGAAACTCTGTAGGTGAACCTCCCATTGGAGCAGAAATCAGCAAAGCAGAGTCTGGGTGCATTTTTAATTTAATTTGTTGTATTTATACATTCAGATCAGTCCTGGAACAGGGCTGGTCAAACAGTGCATAGGCAGCCATCTCTTTCATCTTCTATTCAAGGATCTCTAAGTGTTTTCTGAACGTCAGTGAAGTAAGCTTCAATATTTTTGTAAGGTAGGTAGGGCTTTTTTTCCCCACAGTTAGGGAATCTGAGACATGGAGAGTTCAAGGTTCAGTTTTCAGAATACAGCCCCATATGCATTTGTGTTCCTAAAACTGCACATCTATATGTCATATGTTTACATATGATACACAAGTACAAGTCAAGAACCTTTTGTTAGAAGACCCACTGAATACTCAATATGAACAAAGATTGCGGAATCAGGTCTGACAGATTTAAGACATTTGTCTAGCCATCTGCACATGTAAAATAAAGTACTTGCACGCACAGTGGAAAGTGGACATCCACATATACACAAAAAGGTGGCTATCTGAAAACCATGCCCAATGCAATATACCCAAGGCCATACAGGAAGCCAAGAGGCAAAATAAGAAACAGAACTCAAAACTCCCAACCCCAATCCTATACTTCACTCACAGGGATTTTCCTCTTTCCCTTTGAGACTGAAAAAACAAAGAGGGACCATGTCCTAAATCATTTATGTAAAGTCAGCACTTTCAAAAGAGAAGGAGAATTTTCCATTATCCTTTTTTTCTCTTTTTGTAAGACCTATTCACACTAATAATATCTGTCTTTAGGGTGATGCGCTGCTTGCTCTACTCATGAAAGTTGTCCAATTGCCATGTATGGGTCTACTTGTAGAATCCAGGCAGAAGAGGTTGGGCCTTTAATGAGTTTAGGAATAACGGTGACTACATTCAATTTTCTTTTTAAATAGTGTTAAATATGAAAGAGTTCAGTCTGAAGCCCATACACATAACTTACAAATTTGACTTGGCTGTAGGTTGGTATTTAGGTCTCAAGGCACCAAACTATGGTACCAAATAGTAGATCAGACAGCCTCAAAAGAATCCACTTTTCCAATGCCCCTTTTTACTAGGCTTGGCATTTATAGGGGTTATTTTGCCAAGGCTGCACTTTTAAATAGAATTATAAAGAAAGATACTGCAGATGAAAGTGACAGAGAATTAGACTAAAATCTGCTCTCACAACCATGACCACGAGCAATAGAAACACATTTAAGAACGAGTGGGGGTGGGAAGGGAGGGATCATGAAAGAAAGCCAGAATCCAGACAGTAGTTCCAGTGTTTGCACTCTCTAAACCCCTTTTATCTCACATTCATAAACACAGGCTCGCTATATGATATAAAACACATTTAGCTGTCATAGAAATGCTGTGATTTATGGAACAGGGTTGTCCCTAAGAGGGTAACAACACTTGATGCTTATTTTGGCAGGTGCTTGACTTCAAACTGCTGAGCAGCTCAAAGAACTGCTAATGCTAATGACAAAAGGTTAATGATTTTCTTTTTTCATTTGAAATATTTATTCAGTTTATATGCTGCTTTGTATGTGACCCTAGCTGAAGCCAAGCAAATGTCATCTTGCTTTTGCATTTGGCAAAAGCAGCGCTTGAAGAAAATATTATTTTAGTTTCAAACATGGTTAAATAGCCCTCGTCATCACAGGGATAATGAAGAAAAGTCCGTGGAGATTTGACCTCCCTGTACATTCGTATTTAGAAACTGATAAATAACTCACAGTTCCCATGGTAAGTTTGAAATGTCATGGCTGATAGAAAATCAGTATTTATAAATTTCAGTTTTTGGCTATTACTCTGTCTCTGTGCATGTGTCACTTTTTTTAATATTGCCCATGTCTCTTCAAAATCTTCCCTTTACTCTACATTTCATCTGGGTCAACAAGACAATAAAAACATCTACAACAGTCATAAATTTAAATGAGTACATGGCTTTTATAAGTGTCACAAGTTACTACTATTCATTTTGGCACTTACATGATAGAAATGTGTGAGGTCAAATGGCAAAATGTCCATTAACTTCAATTGGGCCAAAATTGGGTCTAGTATGTGTAGATTCACATGCATTGCTGGAGGGCAAAATGGGCACCCGTCTGGATCCCTATCACAGCTTTGTGAAAGCCACCAACTGCAGATGCCGTAGCCATTTGGAACAGGATTACTCATGACAGACAGCAGAGTAGGAAGTGGCTCCAGTGAGAAACTGCAGGAAGCATGGGACAAGTGATTCGCTGCCTAAATGCCTGTTTACAATTAGGAATAAGGACAGCAAATCAAAGTTGGCTGGATTGTCAGAGCTAAACCAAAGCTGAAGCTTTCAAACTGAGTTGGCCACAGGCCAAGTTGCATTTATGCCTGCTGGGGTCATTTGCTTGGCCACTCTAACAACAGAGGAAACACAAGGACCGAGAGCAACAAACTACATAAAGTAGGGAGGTGGAGGAAAACACCTCATGGTCCCGTGTAGACCATCAAGGGCTATCGAGCTAACCTAGCGTATGGGATGGAAGAACTCCAGGGAATACACAGTTGCTGCAGGAAGTGATGATGGGAATAATTCAGTTGCTAGTGCTTTTATCACTAAACCTGTAATGAAGAGCACAGAACTAGGAGGTGCAGAGGTCTTGCCTTTCACAGTAACCAGTGGAGATAGTTAACTCTGACCCAAGGCTGTGACAAGAGCATGAATCTTTTGTAACGCTTATCCTATTATATGTGACTGGGATGGGGGCCAGGAAATAAAGGCTCCTGTGTAGCAAACTAACTTGTAATAACTAAAAATCCATGTATCCAGGGCCAATTCCCTCTGCCGTTTCAATTGAAAGATCATCTTTTTTCATTTCCTGTCGTAACCCCAATTATTAATGTTACGCATCTGCTGTGTTCTTCACCAGAGATGGCTGCATTTAGGTACTCAATGAAGGATACTTCTAGGGTATTGGGGATGTGCAATGATTGTTGTGAAGTTTTTTGAAATTTTCAAATGACTGGGTCCTCTATGTGCAATGAATCCTCACCATTACTATGCATGCAATGGAGAAAATACTGTACTGAAACAGCCCATGAGAGACGTTCATGCCTAACTGAATCAAACGTTGCAGAAAAGTCCAACAATAACAACAAAGAAGCAAACTCCTGGCTAGCACTTATAAGTAGGTCATTTTGAATACATCCAAGAGCAGTGTCTCCTCAATGAACTGGACAAAAGCCAGTATTTTTGTGCAGTGTTGTAGCTGTGTTAGTCCCAGGATATGAGAGAATCACAAGGTAGGTGAGGGCATATTCTTTAAGTCAAGGAAATTGGTCCACTGAAAGATATTACTCCTTCGCCCCGCTTATCTTTCTCTCTAAAGCGTAAAGAATAGTTATCAAATCAGCCAGTGAAAGGGAAGTGTCTCTGGCATTGTGTTGCAGTCATCTCTGTATTGAGTCAGACTGGTAAGTGTGATTTTTCCTAGAAAGCTCCAGTGAAGTAATTTTCAGTATTACTCAGTCCACAGGCCACACACACTGCTCAGTGAAGTTATTCAAGGGGGTGAAGGACTTCCCTTATGCCATCCTGCTTTACCAGTTGACTTGGTCCCAGATGCTGTCCTCATGAATGCCGAGCTTAGGAGCTAAGATATGATCTTCGGTGGGACTATTTTAGTAGAGAGCTAGCAAGGTACCGAGGTCTCCAGACGTGCCCTCTAAATCAGCTGCAGTAGGACATATGTCTGCTACTTTATACCAGCTGAGAACTTCCCTGCACCAAGGGAATTTTCAGTTGGCTAATTAGGGAAAAATTGTGCCACTTTTTAGTGTCTGGCTTAGATACGCTGCTGCAGCTCACTGGCCATGTTACACCATTCAGACAGCACAATCTGCCTTGAGAGAGGGAGAACTGAATGAAACCATCCAAAAGGATTCAATGAATAGGAGTTTTGATCACAAATTATAGTGCACACCACTTGAGTTCCTCAAATCTTTACTGGAAGGGGAAGAGGCAAGCCTGGAAAAAATTGAAAATTAGGACCAGAAGGACCACCAGACATGAAAAGTGATATTGTTCACACTGAAAATGAGCAGAATTCTGAGGTGGTGTGCATAGCACAAGAGAGCCTCAAAAATTTGAAAGGGACATTAATAACAACAAGCCAGCAAGCTTTTATGTTGTGACAGAGATTGTTGGAATATATATACACATTTAACATATTTATTTCCACCACAGGCCAAATTTTACTCTCACTAATGTGACAGTAAATGGAGTTACTCTAGATTAAGACACTGTGAAAGTAGGGATTGGCCTAATTATATATCTGAAGCTCTTCCAAACTTTGCAACTGAATGTCCAGCCCAAAGAACCTTCAACCATCTTTTGACAATTCAGCATGAGCTGTGTAGAAAGTTCTATGGGAAGGTCAAAAATGGAGAAATATAATCCTTTATACTGGAGAATGAAGAAGAAACACCAAGGTTTATGGTGGGAAGATTATTTAAAGCTGCCCCCCCCCTCCACCCTCATCAGTCAACTTTATTGCCTCTAAACGTTCTCAGGACATTAATTTCTTTAATTTACTTAATATTACTGGAATGTATGATATTCCAGAGAAACACACAAGCAAGGGCCTCAACCAATCACTGAATCTGTATCAAGGGTAAATATTCTAGATAGTGGGCATCAAGGACATTGAACACTGTATGGGACTATTGGCATGGGACTCAAAGTTCATAAATAGGCTGGGCATTCATTATGAGTGTAGAAATAGTTGCAAGTGAAGATCAGGCAAACAGCTGTGATTAGGAAGATGTGTGAACATTGTCATTTTTCATTTAATATCCTCAAACTGGAAAATGATTCTTTGCCTACTTAAAGGCAAATTTTGATCTGTGATTGAATCAGGAACCTGTGACCCCCAAATCACCTTTTGTGATCTCGCTACTTTTCTTCTAACTTGTTTGGCTGGCTACAGGAACTGCTCTGCTTGTGTTTAACTCTCTACGGCTATGTCTACACTTACAAGTTATTTCAGATTAAGGAGGCTTACTGTATATATTCTCAGTTAAGCTGATCCATACATAAATTGAAACTCGCCCCCCCATTATGGGCCCCGAAAACAGGAAAAATTGCATGACCCGTGTATAAGCCAAGGTCCCTGCTAGGCCTCCTGCCCCTAACCCCCTGACTCTATACCACCACTTCTCCAGGAGTCTCCAACCCCCTCCCTGACTCTCGCACATTGCCGCCACTTCCAGGAGACTCCCTGACCCTGTTCCTAACCCCTGCACATTGCTGCCACTTCCCAGAGACTCCCCGACCCCCTCAGCCAGGGCCCCCTTACCTGGCTCCGGTGGCTATTCCACATGCTGGGTCTAACTCCCTGAGCATGCTCAGAGCATTCTCAGGAGGGAAGATTGCAAAACTCCCAGCCTGGACTGGGGCTGCTCCCTGCTGTCTCCTCAGATGTCTTTTATTTCTGGTGAGTTTCAGTTCCTGACCCATGTATAAGTTGAGTACCCTTTTCAGAGAGGATTTTTCAGAAGAAAAATCAGTTTATATGAGACTATATATGGTAATATGCAATAACTTATTCCCTGGCCAAGGAGGCATTTTATTATATTGAATTAAGCGCTTCCTTAATTCGCATTAAGGAACCACTAATTCTATATAATAAAACCTCCTTTTACTTTAAAGTATTGCTTACTTCAAAGTTATTAGTTTGAAAAAAGGCACTTTAAGCCACAGAATAGGCTGAATTCAAAGTAATTTCCCTATTGTTTTGCCTGCCTTCCCCTATTTTGAATTAGAGAGTCTAGTGAAGACTACCTCGAATTAATAAAGCCCACTTATTTTGAATCAGAGAGTTTTCACTGGACTCCTAATTCAAAATAATAACCTCAATTTAAATTCAAAATAGTTATTTCAAATTAACTACTCAAATTAATTTTGTAAGTGTAGACATAGCCTATATGTTTAAAAGAAAAGAAAGAACTGGTTGTCAGGGAGCCATATAAATGGCAAATCAAGGGGTGAAATAGTTTCCTTTTTGAAGGAAGATACCTCACTAAATCACTGTAACTAAATAATCCGGCAATATTGAAGGAGTGCAGAATTTACTAGTGCAGTGGGATTGCTTTTGTTAAAGCAATAATGCCTCATTTGTTCTTACGACAGAGCTTTACAACTGTTACACAGGCAAGTCCCTAACATCCATCAACATTACTGTCTGGATTGTATTATCTAGGAAATCCCAGAGTCACTAGCCTACAGGTTGAATTAACTGCAAATTCATTTCAGATTAGAATCCCTTTTATAAATGCTGCAGTCACTCAGGCAATACCTCAGAGAAAGCGAGGAGGATGTTATTGAGTTTTGTGTTAATAATTTATTTCCAACTTTTTTTTTGGTAGCTACAGTTTCTTGAAAGGCATTAAGCAAACTTTAAAATAACAGAAGCAAATGCTTTTCTAAAAAACATTCCTTTGTGTATGTCCACCAGGAAAGAAAATCTTTCACAGACTGGGGAATAGGGAATGCTAGCCAGATTAGATTTTAAAAGCACTTTACAATGTATGGACTCTGTTCTTCATTCCCTGTATATTTGCAGTTTATAGCCCTGTACAGGGCCACATCTGAGCCCTTACTTTAGACTGTTTGCACCAATCTACTGGCACAAAGCTAGCCATCCAGGCTGATCTTCATGTGTGAGGGCTGTGTGCCAAGACTTTCCAGTCATTCTGGTGGTGGCCAGATACCTGGATGTCATGATTAGGGCTTGGGTCATCAGATCTAGTGCCCAAAGTCAGCAGTCCAGTAATCCTGAGCCAAGGGTCAGAGTCAGAGACGAGGGGAATAGCTCAGGAATAAGGCAGGAAGGCAGAAACCGGGAACAGGTCAGAAAAGCAGGAACCAGGGAAAAGTCAGGAAAATAGGATTCAGGAGCCAAAAGAGGGGGGAGAGAGTCTGATAGAGCAGCCAGCCATGAATTCACACTGTTGCACCAACAACTTTCAGTGGCTTCTTCTGGCTTAAATAGTAGAGACTAGCTGGTGTTTCCAGATTCTCCTCCAATCAGGGTGCTGGTGGGCAGTGCCTATGAGGGATCTAAGGTGCTATTAGTTACTAGGCCCCTCCAGGTACTAAGAAGCCATTGGATGGTGGCTGGGCCGTTATGATTGCTTGGGGCTCTGAATTCAAGACTTGTAGATCCTCACACTGGCATATAGATACCTTTTCCCCCATCCCCACAACTCATGTCCTATTTGGAGGAGAATCTATCTAGACTCAGGGATCACATACAATATCTTATAGGAGAAAGAAAACGAATGTAGGATTCAATGCTGTAAGGTCCTAAATGCCCTCAGTTCTCATTCAGGATCAAGAAGGTGACAGCCAAAGTATTGCCAAGCACAAGTGCTCAGAAATCACAAACCCTAAGCTTGAAAAAAAGGAATTTGTTAGTTTTTAAGGTGCCAGAGGATTCTGTTAGACTGGAGGGGGATGGATTTGAAAGTAAAAAGGGAGGACCTGCTAATCTGTGCACTGTGTTCCATACACATGAAGTATTCCTGTACCTTCTCCAAACACCTCAGATATCAGTGGATGTGGATGAATAGCTTATTAATAAGGCCCTACTTGAATCACAGGATGATTGTCAAATAATTGCAGCTGAGTTGTGGACAGGACATGAAAAATAATCACAGAAAAGTTGTAATGGACCTTTATTAATTGCAGAAATCTGGAAAACCCAAGAAAACCTATTAATTTAAGAAAAATTTGCTGGAATAATATAAATACTCAAGTACTATGTTATGCCTTCTAATTTTTTTTTTAAAATAACCAGACATTTTGCTTTAACTGTGGGTATGTCTATACCAACAACAGCAAATTCACTGCCATGAGTGCATTCTTCAGGGTTTGATTGAGTGGTTTGTCAAGATGCATTGAATCGATCTACAGCTTGGAGCTGTAACTTCAGCCCCTTAACTGGAGTAGTGCTAAGTCGACTAGATGACATTTCTGGTTTTCTTCGTGCAGCATGTACACTAAGTAGGAATTAATAAGGTGACAGGAGATATGCAAGGGATTTTGCATACCTTGTGTATCTCCCGTTTATGGCCTCTGAAAAGTGCAGCGAGTGTAAACTAGGACTGTATTACCATCATTAATGACTGAGGTTGATCCTGGGAGCCCCACTATGCCTGAGGCTGACATCCTGAGCCTCACTGCTCTCAGCCAGGATGAATGGGATCCTATTGTACTATTGGGGGCATGGGGAAGGGGAAGCATGTGTTGCAAACCTCCGAGCGTATGCAAAATGGCAGACTGAGCAAAGTCAGATAATTAAAATCAAAAGTGCAGTGGAAGTCTAGTGTTATAAGATCCATAATTTCTGCATATATTGCAAATTAGGTAGGGCTGTACTTATTAAAGATTTCTGCTGCTAGCAATGCAAGTCAGAGATGAAGGATGGACTTATGACTAAAACACTGGATGGAGACTCTGACACCACAGAAGCATATAATCATGGAATCATAGGGTTAGAAGGGACCTCATGAGGTCATCTAGTTGAAAAAGCAGGACCACTAACACTAAATCATCCCAGCCAGGGTTTTGTCTAACCAAGCCTTAAATATCTCCAAAGATGGAGATGCCACCACCTCCCTAGGTAACCCTTTCCAATTCTTCACCACCCTCCTAGTATGAAAGTTTTTCTTAATATCCAACCGTGATTTCTTCTTTGCAGAGCTGGATCAAGGCAGGGGCTATAGGGGCTGCCGTACTGGGCCCTGGCCAGAAGAGGGGCCTTGGGTTGCAGTCCCTAAAGCCCCTGCTGATCCAGTTCTGTTGATAAAGCACTGGTGGGGCTGAGGAGGGGCTCTGGGGCCAGAGATCATGGTGCTCCTACCCCATCTCCAGGCCAGCCGATCGTCCCCACGTGGTGGGACTGGTCAGCATGTGTCTACTGCACCCTGGGCCCCAGAGTGCTACCTTCGGAGGCTGCCCTGTGTGCTAATCATCCCTGTCACTTAGGACAGACCAGTTGGCCTTGGGGTGGGCCAGAAGTGCTATAGCTGCCCGCAGCCTCTGGCCCCAGGGTCCCAGCCCACCCCACCCTACCCCCAGGCCACCAGGTGGGAGGACCCAGGGTTGGGAGGGCAGGTCCATGAAAAATTGGGCAGCCTGGAACCCCACAGCTCCTTAATCTTGCCCTGCTTCTCTGATACAGATTTCCTGTTTCACTTGATGTCAATGTGCCTCAGTTCCTCAAGTGTAAAATGCAGATAATAATTCTGCCTTATCTTTTAGGTTCTGAGCTCTGAGAGGCCATAGCTCCATGTGAGTTCACAGCTCTACCTTTTTGGTACCAATGCTCAGCTTCCAATACCACATCAGGGAGATCTCAGGGACTGGTACCAGTCCATGGATCAGTCACTGGGAAATGCTGCCCTACTTCAGTGAGGATCTGTTTTCTGTTTGGGCTACTGGTCACTACCGTAATACAAATAGTAAAACTAGGATAAGGTTCTAATCTCATTTATCCTGGTGTAAATGCAGATTAACTCTACTGACAAATTCAAACAAGATCAGAACTGGGGACAATGAGAAGCAGGCAGGAAACAGTGAGCTTGAATAAAATAGTAGAGAATATTTTGAGAATTTGAACTTTGAACTCATGACCATGAATATTCATAGTAGAATCCTTACTCTTAGAATTACATTCATCTAGCCAAGGAATGGAAAAAAGCCATGGACCTAATCAAATATATGCAACGCAGCTTGAATTTCAAATAGCACAGACTAAACTGGTCCCAAACAATCTGCAGTTTGATCTATTTCTCTGGCAAATAATTCTGAATAGTGGATTAATTGAAAATTAATTTGGACATTATGAACAGAGAGGTTAAATCTATCAAATGAATTATTCACTCATATCTGGCAATTAGTCTTGCTATGGAGATGGCTGTGGTATGAAAGTGAGCATTATATCTTCATTGTAGCATTGCTTATTAGGGGAAGCATATAGAGTGAGGGAAGAGCCTGTAAATTTATAATAAAATGTATATCGATAAAAGATAAGATATTTGTATTTCAAGTATCTTAAAGTTTCTGATCTAATATATTTAAAAATTACTCATGGTGTGAAAGGCCTTACTTAAAGAAAAAGGCATGGACACTTCCTCTTCCCACTTTATGGTTTATTTTATAGCCCTTTAACCCCCAGTCCAGGAAAACATGTCTGTGCAGGACAGCATTTAAGCATGTGGGTAATGCCTATCGAAATCAGGCAGGCTTAGTGAGTGGTTATGAATGCTGTCCTGACTCAGGGCCTTAAATTTTATGTGATGTTGAGTTAATACATAGGTAAAATAAATATTTAAAGCCAAATTTACATAGAAGTATGATTCCATTGAAATTAATGAGGACCAATTCACAATTCCCAGATTCTTTGCCTACTCAGCCATTGTTTCTTGACAAAGATATTTACTTCATAAGCATCAGTTTCAAAACAACTGAACTGACAATTTTATGGATTACATAAATCAATGACTCTCTATCAAATTTTTGTGATTATCATCTCCTCTGCACACACACAAACACACATGCACGCTTGTTTGCAGACCCAGAAGTCATGGATATTTTACTCTGTCATTCTGTGCAGCCAAAGGCTCACCTCTGCTCGCTCGAGTCTTTACGTAACCTGACCCGCAGAAGCTAATTACATCTGTTTTCTTTATGCTCATGTGTTTCTAGTATTGACACCAACTCTGCTTTCAACAAAGGATGGGTTCCCATGAACTCCTTTCTTTACTACCAGCTGGTTCTTATTAGAGATTAACCAATAAAAAATGAGTAATACAGTCGGCAGTGTGTTCCTACATGTAGCACTTTTCCATGTGTTTCAATTTACCAATCAACCAATAAAGCCCAGCCCTCCAATGAACCGCATTCCATACCTCACATTTTTTTGCTTATTTTGATAAATGTAGCTTTTCATAGATAAAAAGGGCAAGAATCTGGCTTGCACTGTCTACTGTTAACTGGAACGCTGATGTTGGTTAGATGAATTAGACAATAGTGCTTGATCTTTTTTCTGACAGCTTATTCCTTAGTTACTGGGCTTCTAAAATTTCTTTCACAGAAGTTCTCTGTTATTGTGCTTTGTTAAAACATGTCAAAAACTAACATGCCCAATTTCTGGTTTACTCACTTCCCGCAACAGCAAACATTAAAAGAAATTTTTAAAAAATGCGTTCAGCAAATTCTATTGCTGCTGGAGTTTTTGCAGCTGATCAGACTTATCCAGCATCAAACATTCATGTAAAGCATTGGAGAGCTGACACCTGAAAGCTACATCACATGAAATAGATCTTTCCTTAGATAGGCTTTTGTGGGGGAAACTAATGTATCCCTGTAGTTGAGAAAGCTGAGGACATACCAATGAGTTTATTCTTTGTAACTATGTCCCATGTTCTGCCAAGACTTACACATACTTAACCGTAAGCATTTACATAGTTCTATTGAAGCCTAAAAGTTAAAAACATGCATAAATGTTTGCAGGACTGGAGCCTAAATCTTTATTGTTTAACAATAGAGGCTGTATTATGGACATAGCAGGAGTTTTACCATTGATCAAAGTAAGAGAAAAAGCATGAGCTGACTAAGGCCCTGATCCTTCAACCATCATGGACTCTACTCACGTGACTAATGACTGGAGGCTCATGGATGTATTTTCATGGGCAAGAGGTGGTATGCTGACAACAGGAAGACTGGAAGGTGATCAGTAGAGAGATATCGATGTTGGGTGTTCAGATTTCACGACACGCTGATGGGGCAAAGCCAGGTCATCTATAAGGGAGGAAGCATGGAGCATTCATCATTTGACTTGGTCCAAAATCTTTGATCCAAAAATAAGGCGGGGAGGGGGGCGGATGAGGGATATTAGGTCCACATATGACAAACACCTACCAACCTGGGACATACAAGAGCCTGCTGAATCTGGTGTTCTGATTAAACATAGCTGCTCATTAATACTCTATAAGTTTTGCTTGTATTACTACGGCCTTTTTCGTAGTTAGCAAATTATTACTGGAATTTAACAAAGGACTTTTTTCTTAAAATAAAAGCATTCCCTATTTCATTTTTCCTTATAGATCATTTATGAGGAATACCCAGTTTCCCTTTCCAGAAAACAGCTTGGCAAGTTGGTATTAAACCCCCTATTTCTCTGAAAAGGTTACAGAACCCCCTCTTTGACACAGAGCTCTGAACTTGGCTTCATTATCACTTTTCAGCAGGAGAATGAAAATACAGTAAATCTTTCCATTAAACCAAGCTGTTGAAAAGGGGGCACTTTATTGTTTTAAGGTAGTTCAAAGTAGGCTGAAAAGCTCTCTGTAAAAACAGGCACGAGCTCATTAAACCCCCTAAGGTATAAATGTGCTAACTCAATTTTTTAGTACCTCTGATTTCTTAGCTACCACTTTCCCTTTCCATTGCAAAGAAAGTTCAGAACATAGGAACACTGACTCTGCAGAGTCATGGAAAGTTCACTTTGTAAAATATGGTAACCTGCATTCACGGCTTTCAGCTCTCAGAGAACAAAAGACTTTCCTTGGTGTTTCATTTGGCATATTTTTATTATATCAGTTCCTTGTGATTCAAGCTATTGCAATTAATACCAAAATAATTTTTAATAGCTGGCCACTTTCTATTAATGTTCATCACTATAAATGCTCTAATTCTTGCATCATTCCCACACTATTTGCTATGATTTTTGCTGAGTATTTGCAGCTGTTAAATGTTTATAGGCCCAAACCTGGAACATCTAATTTGTTCCTTGCTACACCCTTGGATTAAAGTTAATTGTATTAAAATAACAATTAAGGTACAGATCCTGAAAAGACAGAAGGATGTAGCTTTATATTCATGTACATGAAATGCATTAAAAACTTCAATTTCACCAACAACTTCAATACGATTCTTTTACAATGCATTCTCCACCTTCAAAAAGCCATGGCATTAGTTCCATTTAAGTGATGTTCATAAACACAAACAATTTTCCACTTAAAAATTAATTAAGCCTTAAATGGCAAATAAAGAGAACTGTAGAAAATTCATTTCCAGGAAGGATTTTTAAAAATAATTGAAATAAGATTTTGGATGTGTATATGTGTTGACTGAAAACATTTGACAATGATAAATGAGGCTTGAGGAACTAAATATAGCCTGGATTACTGAAATCTTTTCAGCAGCATAGCCTCTAACTCGATGGAAGCACAAATATTCACCAATTTAGGGTCACCTAATCACTCTGGAAAGCTAGTTGCATTTCAAATGTTATACGCTTAGAATGTCAGTGTAAATTATAGATTGTAAACCTTCAGATCGGGCTGTTAGGAATCATTCACTTGTGGGTTTTTTTTAGTTGAGAAAACATTGAACCTTAATCTCCTTATTGTATTACTTGTGGGTTTTTAGTTGTTTACAGTCAAGGAAGTACTGAAAAAAAAATTAAATTAATAGCAGGCAAAACAGATGAAAAGCACATAATGACTGATACATTTTCTGATAAATCAGTAAATAAAAAGGAGGGTGACTTGACTGCAGACCATGGTACCAAATTCTGCCCCCAAATCCCATAAAATCCATGTAGCTCCTAGTTAAAGCTACAATCTGGCAAAACACTTAAGTGAATGCTCAGGTTTAAGCATGAGCAACCCTGGTGAAGTCAATGATGCTATTCACTTATTTAAACTTGGTCACATGCTTAAGTACTTCACTGAACTGGACAGAATAGGTCCCAGAATAAATGATAATATAGTTCCATGGACATTTTAAATTAGAGTGATTCAAAGGTGCCCCAGAAAGGGATCAGAGTCCTTTCGTGCTACATGCTGTACAAATGCAGGACGAAAATGGTCTCTACCCCCGAAGAGTTTGCAATCTCTTCCTCCACCCAATTTTCTTTTTGAAGATTTAAATTGTGTCCATTTACTGAGCAGTTTCATAAGTAAATGAATGATATGGGCAGCTATTTTTTCCTAGCTTTTTTCATCCAACTGCAATCAAAAAGTATTTCTTGGACCCAGATTTAAAAATATTTCTGGTGATAAAAATCAAAATTCAGTAATTATAAACATCTGTATTATCCATTGAATCTGAAATAAAATAAAACAAAAAATAATCTGCCTAGTCAATTCTAAAGATGAGGGAAGGTCCTTCAAATTCCAACATTGTGTTTAAAGCCACAACTCCATTGGCAAGAAATTAAATATTTGGGTAAATGGCCAGTATTATAGCTGAATCGGCAAAAAAACACTGTTTTGTGCTCCCACTGCTGGTTTTGCACGTGCAATTGATTAACAGACACAGCTCTCCATACAGCCATTATACTGATGCCAAAAGACGATTTGAACTGATGTGACAGGAAGCAACTCTGTTAAAAGACACTCTAGGTGGGAATTTCTTTCCTATTAGAGAGAGCAGAGGTTCAGAGCAAATAGAAGCTGAAGTGCTTTTGAAAACCCACTCTGCTCTGTGTGTGTGTTTCAGTTGGGGAAAGGAATCACTTGTTTTTGAGATGAGAAAAGGCAAATTCCCTAGGGAAACCATTTTTTTATTTTCAGTTACAAGCAACAGGGAATGAAAAACATTAACTGCATCAAGATATAGGAAAATAAACGATAAACATTAAAGATGCGCTAATATCCCCAGCCTGGCTGTGTTTGTCTTTAGGGAAGTGCATGGCCTCATGAAGTTGGGATTGTGAGAGACAGTGACATCTCTTTACCCCATACACAGAGAGTATGAACCCTGCGGGGTTTGGTTTGTAACTGAATTTGAGAACGTGAGTCCTGCAGTTTCATTGGAGAGAGTCCAACAAACCAACTCTTCCAGATGTGTTCAGAAGCCTAAGTCTGGAGACCAACTTCTAAGAAAATAGCTCAACCTTCAAATGGTCTTTTACAAGCATATTCCCTCAGTAAACCCTGGGACCTCCAACTTGAGATCTTTGAGATCTTATTCTGCTTGCTCCGCACTCCATGCCTATTGAAACGAAAATGTTCTTGCTAACTGTTTCAGATGAGCAGCTGCTCTCTTCCTCAACATCAACAACTTTGTTTCCACAGCCCCATTTCTTTGTCTTTGCTCTAAGGACTCCATCTCTCTTCTCTACAGAGCTGGCCACAACAGGTCAAATGGAAGCATGGTATACTGAGGCCTGCCATTGTACTTCTTTCACTAGGTTTGAATTTCTCCTCTCCCCAACTTCTCTCCCACTCAGTACTTGACAAAAACAAGATTTTTGTATTTTGCTGGAAAATCTGTGATTTCAAAATGTTTTTCATTCCATTATTATTGAGTATTAATACTATAGTATCACACTCTGTAAGAAAGAATAACAACTTAATTTTGGAAAAGGTGAATGTAATAAAGGCAGTAACTGGCATAGATTTTAAAGCCAGACAGGACCCTTAGATGATTTAGTCTGCCTTCCTGTATAATACTGGCTATCAAACTTTTCAGTTACTCCTGTAGTGAGCCCAATAACTTGTGTTTCACTAAAACATGTCTATCAGAAAGGCATCCAGTCTTGATGTGAAGACTCCAAGAGATGGAGAATTTACCACTAGTTCCCCCATCTCCAAAATGTCTGATATAGTGGGATTTTCTCCCATGAAAGCTCATGCAATAAATAAATGTGTTAGTCTTTTAAGTGTCATAGGACTCTTCTTTGTTCCACTGTCTTTAGTAAATGTTCCAGTGGTTAATCAGCCTCACTCTTAGAAATAAAGCTTTTTTTTTTCTTTTTAGATTTAAATGTATCTGGCTTCAGTCTCCAACCAGTGGATCATTTCTGCCTTTTTCTGCTTGTTTCAGGAGTCTTTAGTACCTGATATTTTCTCTGATGAAGGGGCATATACATTGTAATCAAGTCACCTCTTCTTCTTAATAAATTTGACAAACTGAACTCCTTAGGTCACTCTCTGTAAGACACCTATTGTGTTTTAAAATAGCATTTTTATAGAGTTAACCTTTTTTGTAAACAACAATCTTGCTATTCATTTTTCAGCACTTTAGTCTTAATAGTGTCCTCAAATAATGCTCAAAGCAGACCCATGTGGGTATCTACCACTTTGATTTTTGCCTCACTTGCTCTTCTCCATCTTTGGTGATGCTTTCTTTTCAAGCTGAGAGAAATGTGATCCGGCAACAGAGTCTTGTAAAATGAGATCATATTGTTTTACAACAGCTTTCAGGAGCCATTTGCCAGCTAGGTTAGATTGTCTGCAATTGTTCTGTGTGCGCTTTCTGTCTAGGTTAGTTCGCATAGCCATTGCTGTGTGTCTGCCTGCTTGTTCGCTCTCATGTGTGGGTGGGAGGCTGCGGGGAGATGCATGGGCATTACTTGAGGACAGCACCATGTCATGCGGTTTGTTGGGACTCCCCAGCCCTGTGCTATGTGTGCTTCTGTCCGTACACTAGAAGGAAGTGAACTGAACGAGGCTGATACAGCAACGACACCCTCCACCATCAAAACACTGTCAGCTCCCTTGGACCAATCAATAGCAAGGCCATGAGACAGCTGTAGAAAAGGAAGGAAAACTACTGGCGCCGGCGGGGTTTATCCAGGGTCACCCCCACAGCTGAAAATATGAAACGCTATGCCATGTCACAACGGCCAGAACCCGGGGAGTGGGGGGTCTGGGTGTGGGCACGTGGGGGTGGGAGTGGGAAAGTTGCAGACCAGCAGAAAATAAATCACATCACATTGCCGCTGTCACTCTCAGCCTCAACTGGTTTTGACAAACAAAACTTCACTGTCCACTGACAAGAACAAATAAACCAAGTTGGGAGAGACTGAAATTCACTGGGGAACTGAAATATTTACCTTGATACCTTATATGGCTAATCACCACTTCACTGCTTCACAGTCACTGACAGAATTAAAAAAAATGACATAAAATGTTTGAGGCTTTTGACTGGTCCAACCTGTCCTGGAAGAGGCATCAAAGAGGGATTAGAACAAGGTTTTAATTATATGTTGGTTCCCCCCCCATCTCTTGTCTTTGATTCGGGAGTTCCCTCAAGTCAGCCAGATATTGCAGCTAATATAAATGATTTCATTCAAAGCCCCTCCACCAAAGGTACAGTGAGCATTTTTTAAACTCTTTGGTAAACTGGGTTTTCTTTTCTTTTTGCTTCTGACTAGTAAATGTTGCCTTCTTCCTTCACAGTCTTTCAGTCTGAACTTTTGAAAGGTCTGCTTAACCTTACAGATCAGCAGGGCCATTCCTAGAGGGATGCGGGACCCAGAGCAAATCACACCGCGTGGGCCCCCTGTCCAATGTACAGCTGGGAAAGGGGTTATAGCTCCTGCCTCCAGCTCAGTCCCTGCTCCCAGCCAGGAGGTGTTTTGCCATCACCCATCTTCCAGCCAGTCCTGGCACAAAGTCTGGGTCCCGGCAGCTGCCGCCTGCTCCTGTCCCTTCCATGAGGAGCCTCTCAAAGCCCTACTCGAGGGACAGCTCTGTCAATCACTAATTGATGCACAATAAAGGCATCATTTAAATAAATAATCCACACATCCTCCTTCAGAAGTATCATATTTATGGAGAAAAAAATTCTCATTTACTGGATTTCTAGCAGGGCTGTCCTTGGGGCGGGGAGCGAGAGGGGCGAATGCCCTGGGCCCTGTGGTTCCACAGGCTCTGCGCTGTCCTGGCATGAGCAGGGCAGTGTGGGGTCCGAACTGCTGAAAATTATGGCCACGGTCTCCAGCAAAATACTATAGTTCATCTTGAAACTACATGGAATATACATGGTTTCATAATTGTTTACAGGCTCAAAACTCAGGCTAGATTTGTTGTCATGTTAAAAGGAGCCCAAATGTTAAGTCTAATTGGTTATAGTTGTGCATCTAGTAAACTATCAGTTCTGAATGGTTTTGAGTATAAAGCTACAAAAATCAAGTTCACCAAACAAGGATGCTCTACCAGAGAAGTAGATTGCATCATGGAATGGACCACTCAAATACCCCACGAACACGTGCTTCAATACAGAAATAAAATCCCTCCAACCATGCATTACTTGTTCTCAACTACCACGCCACTCTGGCTCCCATAAGGGGTATCAATGGATAATTACAATCCATACACAAAGATGACTCCAACCTCAAATTAATTTTTCCAGAATCTCCTCTTCTGGCCTTTAATCAACCTCTCTAAGTTCATCATCAGACACAAGCTCCCCATACACCAGAACACACTGACTCAAAGCATCACCAGGCCTTTCTAGAACAACAGATGCAAAACCTGCAGACATCTGTCCACTGCTACAACACCCCCCTAACATTACTTTCATGATCCGTGGGTCTTACACATGCCTATCACCAAATGTAGCTTACCCCATCTGGTGCACTAAATACTCCAGCAACAATGGATGTGGATGAAACCAGACAATTAATATACTCTTGAAAGAACTTACAAAAAAAAAACCCGACAAAAACATCCTATCACCTGCTGGTGAAAACTTTTCACAAAAGTGATCACCCTGTGTCTGATATAGCAGTCCTCTTTCTCAAAGGAACCTGCTCAAATTTCAAAAGACAGACATTGGAGCTTAAATTCACAACTTCACTAAACACTAAAAATCATTGTCTTAATAAAGACAATGGATTTATGGCTTATTATAGCAATCTGTAACCCACAAACACCCCTCTTTGCCCTCTGACTACAAGGAAGTTAACAGGCCACTTCACCTCAAATTACATGCTAACTACATATGCTAAACTATTTGTTTGATCATGTATTTAGCTGTGACACTCAGAGCATTTCCCAGACCTGAAGAAGAATTGTTTAGTTTGAAAACTGGTCTCTCTCACCAATAGAAGATGGTCTAATAAAAGATGGCACTTCACCCACCTTGTCTCTCTAGGCCAACCCCTTTTTAATTAAATTCATTTTAAAGATTCTAGTTCCATCAAACATAAAAGTTGGTGTAGAACTTGAAGAGTGCAAATTTCACATAAATCAAAGGCAAAGAAATGTTCACATCAACTTCTGATTTTGCAAAGCTGATGAGAGCTACATAGTAACAATGAATCGGTATATTTGTGTATGACCGGGCAGGAAAGGTGATCCAGAGGCTAGGGTACTACCATAGGGCTTAAGAGATCTGTGTAAACTTAGCTAAGCCACTAATGAGGCCACATTTTTAAAGGTATTTAATCACTTAACTCCCATTGCTTACCTCAGTTCCCTATAGGTTCCCCACCTGACTCCCATGTTTTGCCTCAGTTTCCCTACCACTCATAATTGATTACTGGGGAAATGATTAGAATATCAGCAACATGGGGCTGTGATAATCTCAAATGAGGAATAAGCAGAAGGAATAGATAAGACTCTTACGGACCAAAGGTTTGTCTTCGTGCAAATACCCAAATTGCTAAAACACAAAAGCAGAACTGGTGTGATATACATAGGAATATTTACAGGGCATTAGCAAAGGTCCTTACCCAGGCAGAAGTTCTACTGAAATGAAAAAACTCCCTGTCAGGTTTAGCATCTGGTGTACGTGTGATGGGGTTGTACTGACAAGGAGGGTATTCACAATGGTATGCATTGGCATAATCAAGTCTTCAGTGATTAAAAACAAGACATTTTATGGTAGATACAAAGTGCTTCAGCTACCTGGAAATTCTCCAACCACAAATGGATTTATCTTATTCTTTATGGGAGAAAGTCTGCCATGTGTATATGAAAAAGGAAATATCAGATCTCAGTATTTTTGTGCTTATTTCTTCTCAGATCCTTCCCTATCAAATCTTATTAAAAAATTGTCTCTCATGAACTTAGCCCATTCTATCATTTTAAATCAGGCGTGAACTGTAACCAAGTTACTTTTACCCCAAGTATTTCACAGTAGGTTATTGTTCATTGTACGCTGATTTGTTATGAAAAGGTCCAGTTTATATTATTTCCATTAACAGCTGAAAAGAAGGAATTATTAGTTTTTAGGATAGAAAAGAATAATCACGCTTTCTCTCCCTCTCTTTTGCTCTTTTTTTTTTAGTTACAGATTAAGGCTTGGTCTGACTTTACATCCAAAACTTTGTTGTGGGTGCATCCTAAAATGTTTAAACAATAGGAATTTTTTATAGTTATTTGTCAACTTTTGTCACCTTAGGTTATAAGAACTTCTTATGTGTGTGTGCCAGAACAATAAGATCTTGATTTATACCATCTGATGAGTTGAGCAATAGACACAGTCTGGAAGACTTTAATTCTGTAGTTTTCTAACTTTGAGGATTTGACTTTACAGCCTAAATGATATTATTTTAGCTTGATGTTGTGTATAATTGTTCAGTGTTAAAAAAATACCTTTTATATGAGAATCAAATCCATCAAGTTGTACACAGAGCAAACCTATGTAAACATAGATTTTTATTGCTCTTATCTGTGTCCTCCCACTTTCATTTGGTTGTTAGTTATTCATTGCTAGAGATGGGTGAAATATTTCAACCTGACTTTTTTTGGTGAAAAAATGCAGATTAGATTACACCCAAATATTTTGAGAATTAGTGTAATTTTGTGAAAGTATTTTGGTTGAAACAAATTCTGGGGGTGGGGGGCAGGGAGCCAGAATCTTTTCTTTAGCCATGTTTTAACTGAAACATTTAGGTTTTTTGATTCAAAACAACTTTGTTTGGAAATTTCCATTTCGTGTTATGGGAAGACTGCTTAAAAAATATTAAGTGCCCAAAATCGAAAAGAAATGCTTAGTTCAACCCAAAACAACTGCTGACTATATATACATATTTATTTATTTTTTTCAGAATTGCCAGCAAATGAACAAAAAAGCCCTCTGGCTCTATTTGTCATATATTATCTCCTTAGCCTCAGACTCTGCATTTCATTTCATGTTGGTGCACCACTACAGAGCACCACTGACTTCATTGGTACAGTGATAGGGCCACGGGAAGTGAATTGTATGACTGGATTTTGTACTGTAAAGTCTTTGGGGCAGAGACCCAGGGGCGTAGCTAGTCCCTGCTTTCTGGCTGGGCTCCTTACTCTTCAGGGTGGGCCTGGCCAGTCCTACTTCCAGTCAGACGACTGGAAGCTTCCTAATGATGCCCCAGTTGCCTGGACTTTGCCGTTGGGCCAGAGCTGAGGGTTGAGGAGCTGCCACCCCTGCCCGTCTGCCCATGGCTGCTCCTCGGCACATAGTGCTGCTGCTCGCGGCTGCCTGCTTCGAGGGCAGCAAGCTCACACCACTGCCAAGGGCTGTGGCAAGTGGGTGGACTTACTGGCCCCATGTGGGCTCACCCACAGCTGCACCCCTGCGGGAACCATGTCCTTCTTCGTGTTGTACTATGCGGATCCTAAACTCAGCCTTTGACTGCTAGTATAACATGTCTATACATCAGCAGTTCCAGGGTATAGAAGTACAGCAGTGAGAGTAATGAAATAGCCAAAGGGACCAGATGGTTTCCATCACACTGGAGCAGCAGACCCAGTTTATTATCGTTAGGGTCCATTGGAAATAGACTTGACATGCTGACAGTCGCATACATCTCATAGCCATCCCTCACATACCATGCACATTAGCAGAGATAACGCAGACCTGGTCAATGAGCTAGAAATTAGCAGTTTTAGAGCTAGTTTCATCTTCCACCTTGAAATGTCTGTCTGAAGAGAATTAGCTTTTCAGTGATGGCTATCAGGAAAATGGACCCCTCTTTCTGAGAAAATTTTAACAAGAACAAAAGCAAAAAAAATTGTCTAACAGATCAGGGGAAAATTTTGACTTCTCACTTAAACGGTGAAACTGACAAACCCCAAAAATTTGTAACCTCTTTCCCTCCAAAATTCAGTGGAAATTGTTGAACACACACACACACACACACACACACACACACACACACACACACACA
>ML682028.1:16979749-17001760 GCA_007922195.1 Podocnemis expansa | reverse complement strand
CACACACACACACACACACACACACACACACACACACACACACACACCTCTTTCCCCCAATATGTGTTGTAGAAAATAAAATCCACTTTCCCATCAGTTCTGTCCAGTAGACACCACATCTTGGAAGCTATTGGCTTAGATTTATTTAAGATTTGAAACAAGTTAGTCTTTAGAGGCTCCAATCAGGAATTAGACTCAGTTGTGTTAGGCACTCTACAAACAAACAATAAAAAGCCATTTCTCACCCCTAAAAGCTCACAGTCTAATTAAAGTCTTTTTAAAAAGTACTAGAGTGCTTAAAATGACATATTCTGTTATGCAAAATATAATTTGACAGCTACAGTGATAAAATCCAAACACACAGAAAACCAAAGAAGTACATCACTAATTGATTGATACTCATGAAATTGTATCCTCTTTCAGGCAGATAAACTCATCTTACTCAAGAACTGAACAGATTGCAAAGAGAAATGGAAATTTACCTTCTTCTGAGTGCTAACAGGGCACTGCTGCTTATGTAATAGGGTTACGCCTATGGCCAAACAGCATTTTTTGGCCACACAGAGTTCTGGATGAAATTTAAACCGCAAAGGGGTTAAATTTAAAAAACAATAGTATGCCTTCTCCTAAGCTCGCCTGACCCTTTCCTTCCATCTCTTCAGTTTTAGCTCTGATTGACAGGACCCTGGGGAGTTAGGAGGTTAGACCTATGTCAGAGCAATGCCCTCGTACTAGAGGTTTGGGGTTGCAGTCTGATTACTTGTACGATCCAATTGGGAACTATCTTTCAGCTCTCCCTGACAAGAATCCAAGCATCCTTCTGCAGATGCAGAGAGATTTACAGCCCAGAGGTACAGTTTGTCCATCAGTATTTCTCAGTAACTCATCCATTCTGAAGTTTTCTTCCCATTCTTCTGTCATGTCCTCACTGATTTTAAAAATGCCTCTCCATAGTTCCCAAATTGGACAAGGCTGCTAGGTAGTAGGGATTTGGGGGTTTTGTTTGGTTGTCCCTCCCTTTTCATCTTAATTTTGTCATCACAGATCCTTGTGAAAAATCCCTTCTACAAAGCTGTACAATGGAGGGTGTAAAGAGCCCATTTTCTCTAGAGTAAAGAAACATAATTGTGCCTTTAAAATTCTCAGCAAAGGCACTCTCAGTTTTGTATTATTATTATTTTTTTCTTTTCTGGATCAAGAAGCTATGGCAACTTTCCAAACTTACCTTAAGTCACTAGCTGACAATAAAAGGAAAATAAATGACTGCCCATATAGCCCATGGTGCAATAGCTCTTTTTACTTCTATTCTGGTAGTTTCGAAGGGCCAGAAATTGATGCCTCATTGTGCTATGCACTGTAGACTTTCAGAATATAAAAACTTTAGTTGCATACTAAAGTTATAGTGAAAATGGCATCATTTGACTTTTTTGTTTTTGTTCCTACCTACCTTTTTTCCTACATTAGTCTATATTGATGTGTTCCAAATATGTATTTTAGTTCTTTTTTCCTTTTTTCCTTTCATATGGTTCAGAGTAATTAGTGTTGCAACATACATTTCTATCTTTAAAGGCCTGATCCTACAAGCATTTATGCATGTCCTTAAATGTGTTTATAAGTATGACAGAAAAATGCATAACCATGATATGAAAGGTGACTGAACATTTTATTGCTATTATGTTGCTTAAGACAAGTAACAAGATTTAAATAAATTCACTTGTGGACTGTATTTTTCAAGAAGTTAGCAACATTTCAACTCACAAGTTCTTTTAATAAATAATAGGCTGAACAATTTTTGTGTGTGAGCTTCTTGGGCTGCATTTTGAAAACATACTCTATTTAGAATGTTTTTGATATTACAGTATATTAGACTATTTGCACAAACTAAATAAAACCCTAATAAAAGGCATTCTGAACAAATATTTTGAAATAACAGCCAGTTTTTGAGAAGCTTTGCAATGTTCCACAAAAAAAGCTGGAGCTTTTAAAATTTAGAATTTCAAACTTCCAAGTTTTAGTTTGTAAATTTTAGCCAACTCAAGGCACTTCCACCCCACCTACAGTTTCCCCCAGTGTTTTGTTAAGATTAAGAAATACAGTTTTGGTTCAGGTATGACAATAAGTCAGATTTGTGGGAGGCAATTCTGTGAGCTAAAACACTTTGGAACTAAAAATCTGACATTTGTTAAAAGAAATAAGTCTCTTCTGTGGTTCCATTCAGAAAACTAAATAACATTGACCAAAATGATTGGCTCATATTGTATTGAAATTAGGATTTTTTTTAATGTGAACCAGATTGCTTAACGGCAACACATTTTTTTTTCAGTGTGGTATTATTTTGCAGCCAGATTTAAGTGAATGGATTAGAATCTTTCCCAGGGTTAGGACCTGGTATGTCCAGATTTGAGCAAACGTAATCGACTACGTCAGTGTTTCCTAGAACTCTCTGTTGGCTAACTTTCAGACTGATTGATTGATAATCTTTTCATTGGACTTAAAATACTTTTTGCACAAGTTTCACAAAGCTGTCAGCAATTCCAACATCCATCAAGATTTAATGGTACAGTGATCATTTCTAAATCCTTAGCAAGTGTAAAATGTCTCTTTGCCTTCTTTGGTTTTGAAAATAATGGACATTTTTTTCCTCCTTCATTTCACATGCAATGTGCCATATTTCATTTTTCAGCACATTCTTATTCTGTCGCAGAATCTTCTGCATGGTTAAATTAAAGCAATGACATATGAAGTTAAATCATTTGTTAGTTTGTACTCCAAACATCTAACCAACCCCTGAGGAAAAGGGGCTGCTCACTCTTCATAGCAGTTCCGAGAACTTAAGATATGCTCTTTTTGCTGAGCAATGTTCAAATTACTGCCTCTGAGGCTGGTTAAGGTCAAAATTGGAGTCTGAATGTAAAATATGTAAAATATGACCACCTTGATGGAAAGATATTCACTAGCTGGTACTTTCATAATGCACTGTATACAACAAAGATCTAAAGTAGGACCCTAAAATTACATAAATGACTCTATTTCTTCCCGCTAAAGCTAGGCAACCAGATGGCCATAATGGTACATTTTATGCTCTTGCTATTGTTCATCAGAGTGAGAGATCTCTGCAGGCTGCAACTTTATATGCTTTTTGTATTTATATGACACCTTCATTTTGGCACACTCAAAAGGTGGACCGTCCCAAGCAGAGACACATGGTTTTTGCAGAATGACAATTCTGTGGCAGAAGACCAAAACCCTGGGGCTGAGGAGATGCAAAGTTTCTCTGTTTGTTTATTCTATTCTTTCCTGTCAATGAAGATGACACATCAGACGTCACTCATACCCTCTGCATTCCCTGGCTGTGGCCTATGCTAGACCTTGCATGCACTGCATATGACGTCTGAAGTCAGAAGGTTTCGGGGAAGTTCTCTACATATCCTTTTAACCCTAAGAGATTCCTTTGTCTGCTTCTGAAGTAAGGGCATTAACTTCCACCCTGGCCAAATTTCAACTTGATTAATTACAAGAGATCTACTTAAATTCCGCGTCCTGTATCAATAGAATACAGTCTTTTATCAATAGAATACGTTTCTTCCCTTCCTGTCTTAAACAGTCATGTAGCGCTGCTGTGTGCAATTGAACAATTACCATCTTCCCTCCGACAGATGACTGTAGTTCAGTTAGTGAAATGATTCTCTTTGGGTCCTGCCTCTTTACACCGCTCTAGCTGCATAAAGCGGACAGAAAGCAGTATGTCCCCCCAGATGAGAATTCTCCTTCATCTTCAGGCAGCAGGGAACTGACTTCTACACCAGACACCCCGTCTTGTCCCCAAAAGAGGTTGAATGCTGGAAACATGTGGCCAGAGGTCTGCATTTGTTCTGCTATTCTCAGCTAGCGTAGGTTCCTGGGACTGTTAGTAGCTGGTGTCATTTAGAGCAGCCCCAAGATTACTGTGAACTGTGACGTAGCAGGGATTAACATACAGCCATGCTCAGCACCATGGAGCTGCAGCCAGCTCTCTGGCAGTTTCCTGTGCCTCAACAATGACAGTAGAGCCTGGGTTCAGGAGAAAGCCTGGTCTGTTTAACTTTGTGAAATCACTAAAGTTAATGAAGATCTCATAGATGAAAGATGTGAGATGATTACTGAGGACAAGATCACCAGTAATGTGGAACAAATATATGCTAAATATTGCACTTCCAGTCTCCACCCAGTTCTGGGATGCATTGCTATGCATCCCACCAAAATCATTGTCTTTTTCCACGCAGATTATCAGCAGTGCAGATGAGGTAAGCTAATGTCTGAGAACATGGTACAATGAGAGGAAATGTAGTAAGCCCCCCCATTAAGTTGGTAACAGAGAAACCTTTCCCAGCACCTTTGTTCCAAACTGCTAACTCTATCCTAAAAGTACCAAACCAACAATCCATTAATCTAGCCTATAGTGACCCAGTCACTTGGAAAGTTCTGGGCTCTAGAAACTCCTCGGCCCTAATGCACCTCCATCTTTGCTTCAGCCAGACATTACAATAAACTTCTAATGAAAGGATTGCTCGTACAATGAGCCTAAAGACATTTGTGCATTCTGAGAAAAACCAGAAGCCTTACCCACTTGAAACTAAGACATTTACTTAAACATTTATCATCTTTTTCTTCTATATTTCTTCCCTAGGACCACTGGTCTCCAAAGCAGGAGAAATGCATTCCAGATTACCTGTGATGCTTAAAACACTGAAAAAACAATGGCGTAAGTGATTAACTATTTGCTACAGTGCTTATGCCTTTGTGCAATTCCACCAGTGATTCCCGTGACCCCATTTCTTTCTCCCATTTAAATTGCTTTCTTTTACCTTATGTTAAGAAGACATTGGGAATTTTTTTGCATTGGAAGGAGTTGTACAAGAGATATGAAGTCATATCATTGGGACAGAGGGCAGGTGGAGAAGTCAAAGGATTAAATGCCGCATGGGCTTTTGGTGAGTTAACACCTTCTTTCATAACAAATGAGTCTGGTGGCACTTTTAAAGACTAACAAATTTATTTATCGCATGAGCTTTTATGGGAGAAAACCCACTTCGTCAGATGCTTGAAACATTCTTCAGGTGTCTGATGAAGTGGGATTTTCTCCCATGAATGCTCATATTCTAAATAAATTTGTTAGTCTTTAAAAGTGCCACCAGACTCCTTGTTCGGTTTGCTCAACAAAACTAACATGGCTACCCCTTTGGAACCTTCTTTCATGTCCCTTGCATTTCTTGTTACAATGCACCTGAACCAACTCCCTTTGAAGCCAATTGGAGTCTTTCCTTTGACTTCAAAAGACTTTGGATCAGGCCGTATCGGGTATAGTTCAGTGGTCTCCAACCTTTTGCCAGCAGATGGCGGAATGGCCATAGCTTTTAAAGGCAACTTTTCTGCAGAAGTTGATTGTGATCTACTGGTTGGATACCACTGCTACATTTTATTTCTGTCCTTCTCCCTCCACCTGCACCACTACTTCCTCGCAGCTCTTCTTATGAATGAAAATAAGCTTAAAAAATGTAATAAGTCAACATCATACAACTCTCTCTTTGTATAAATGACACCAGGGAAGGATTAGCTTGTATTTAAGCCACAGAACCAGAATCAGGAGACTGGATGCCAAGTTCCAGCTCTGACAAGTCATTTTAGGTGAATTTTAAAAATCAAACACAAATGAACTTAAGTCATGTGTGATAATGGTCTATGCACAAAGGCATTTATTGTGTGTGCGCTTCCAAGGCTAGCTTCTTAGTTAGCTTAAAGTATTATAGCTCTGTTGAAGTCAAAATTCCCCTCTCCGATCTGCCCTGCACAGGTTACCTGAATCGTACCGTCTGACATCAGCGGGAGCTCAGTGTTCAGGGCATGCTCAGAAGACCAATCTCCCTACAGTTTCATGAACTGTAGTGTATGAAAAACAAACCTTCCAGCCACCTCCCTGGCTGTGCTTACCTGTAGATTTTGTACGTGGACAACATCACCACAGAGTTGTTTGAAGAGATAGGTGATGTGTACTGCTCAAAGGGCTTCCTCAAGGAGCCTTATCCATTTCTCTTCCCAAGCTAGGACCAGAACCTTCTCTCCACTACACTTTAGAAGCATTAAAAGGAACAAACATGAAACCTTACACTTCACCTACTTCCTTTTTCCACCTCTCTGTAATTTGCCACCTCAATGCAGCTCCTATGTAAGATCTGGAAATTCTGTATTCATTTTCAAAGATTTCCTTTTGATTTTCCTTACAGGCTACTGGGTTTTTGTTTGGTTTCTTTTTAAGCCCTTCTAAAATAGCTGTGCTGGGGCAGGAAGTTCTGGAGACCCCAGTCTGTCTCCAGAAGTGGAAAGGAGAGCCAAAGGCTTGTTAGAGCTTCCTTTTCATTTTGTAGCCTTTGAAAGGAAAGGAAAAAAACAAACCATTGCACACAAAACAGTGCAAAGCACTTTTATTTTATTTTATTTTATTTTATTTTATTTTATTTTATTTTATTTTATTTTATTCAGAATGCAGGACAACAGGCTTTGATGTACACAATATTGCCCGGAGAGACAATTTGCCAACATAAAGGGCACTGGGTCTCTCTGGATGGAACGGACTGTGGGAAAGCAGAAGCGATTGTCAGTTCAATCTGATCTTTCAGCTTCAATGCATGAATCAAATACCTGAATCAAATTATTATGTGCAGCTGTAAAAATTGTGATCTTGAAACCTGATTACAGTTTTTTTGAAAGGTCAGTGACAATACGCAAAAGATCTTCCCCGCTCTAATATAAACATCTGACGGAACAAAGACTACTTTCTCCATATGCTCAAGAAGACTTTGCAGCTCTCAGCAGAGGAATATGTGCGATTGCCAGCAAGCTTCAGAGCAGAAAGAGGTCAGCACTGACTGGAATGGGCTGTCCACTAAACCTCTGGGCACTTCGACTTATTTTTTCCTCCCTTGTGGTTTTAAATCTCACCTCGCTAAGCATTTCAGTACAGCCGATGGTAATTCAAAAGGACTGTTTTAATAAAGAAACATTTAGCTGCTTCGTGATCCTCTCGGCATACATTTTCCAAGCAGTGAAAGCAGACAGCTCAACTTGCTCCTGTTCCTTCACAGGTTTCCACTTGGACAATGTAGTAGTAGCTCAACCTTCATGCCAAAGCCAGCAATCACATATAAATAAACCACTGTGAAGGATGCAGTCTGGACCAGATGGAGCCAGGTGTTAATATTTCACATTGCCTAACAGGAGATCCAATTTATGGCCAAACCTGAAACTTCTTACTCATTTGCTTAAGTCAATGGGGCTACTCACTGGAGTAAAGATGATGTACGTGAGTAAAATTCTGAAGGATTGAGCCTTTAAAATGCAGTTATAGCCGTAAGAAGGGCTGTGTAAAAATAACTCCTTCCCCATATATAACTCTATACATTTTCATCCATAGCAGCTTTCTTTACCACCAAATAAAAATCAAAAGGGGTCTGCTATTCAAGATAGAGGCTGGTCATGTGATTAAGTGTCTCTCCCACCCTTATTCTTATGCTGGAGAGTTGGGTTTGAGCAAGGCTTCCTGCCTGCCTCATTTCCCATCTGTAAAATGGGTACAATAATCCTTTCAATTCTTTGTCTGCTTTGTCTATTAACATTGCTAGTTCTTTACAGCAGAGACAGTCTCTTGCTTTGTGATAGGACAGTGCCTGGCTCAACAGGATCTTAGATTTAATTTGAGTAGGAGGTGCTACTTCTCTCCAAATTGGTAATACCATTATCTGTACAGAGCTTGTGGGGTAACAGATATGTTAGAGAAATTCTCATTTGACTCACTTGGATCTCATTTACAAAATTGTCAGCCATATTTTATTGAAGCATTTTTAGTTTGCTGGTGTGGATATAAGGAAGAAGAAAAAAGGACAATGTGATTTAAGCTTGGGTTGAGTGACAAGAATATAGGAAACTGATGTGGGGTTATATTCTGCCAATGAAACTTTGGGATAGCACAATGAAAGAGTCACCGTAATTCTGTGTTTTCCCTGGTAATTGTTTGTTTATTACTAGAACTTTTTGAAATATTTCCATCTATGCTTAAAAATAAATAAATAAATAACGGGAGGGGTTTGGGGGAATATTTTCATTTTGTTTGACTGGGGAGGAAGGAAGTTACCCTAAAAACATTTTGGGTTTAAAAACAAATCTAAATTTTGTGTGTCAGGGTATTACTATTTTTCATCAAAGCCAGAACATTTCTATGAAAATGTTCAAAACCAAATATCCTTTCTTGCTCAATTTTTCTCATAAAACTTCTGTTTCCTGGCTCGCTATTGGTTATGTTATTAGCCTCTTAGATGAAGGGGTGCTTTAAGGGGATTTGGCTGAAGAAAAATTGAGACCTGTTGTAAGAGATGGTGATGGGATGTAAACCTTAAACTGGTCCTAATACGGTGAACAAGGGCCTGAGAAGCCAGTGAAAGTATCTGACACCACCTGAGAGAAGGAGGGGAGCAGGGTTAATTGAGAGTGAAGTCCAGCTAGGGAACGGCTGGGCCAGTACTATAAAGCTAAGAAGCTGAAAACAGAAAGGGGCTGCAGGGGAAAGATGGTGGTGTCACCTGTTGGAAGGAGGGAGGCTGATAGGAACAAAGAGGAAAGATTCAGATACAAAGCTTGGAGAGGTGAAGTAGCACAGGGAGCAGAGTAGGCTCCCACGGCAAACCCAGAACCAGGCAAGAGAGGACAGAGAGGCTGGATAGGAAGGAGTCTAGGAAAACAGCAACAGGAACAAGGACTGAAGAGCAGGATTGCTGTTTATAGAGTCCCTGGGTTAGACCACCGACCTGAGTATAGCTCCCCACCAGCCACTGGTGGAGTCACACAGAGCCACTGAACACCGTCTGGAGATAGCATCTGATCACCTTTGTAACCCATGGGGGCGTGGATTAAATGGTCACCTGACAAAAAGGCCAAGTTAGTGGAAGAAGGATTATCACAGAGCAAACAGCAAGCACCCAGTAGAGCAAGAGTTACATGACCAGACCTAGACACAAGGAGGCCCACTAGCGGTGGATGGCAACCCCATTGCAGAGGCATTTTACTCACAAATAGGTGTGTCAAAGAAGGGGCAGAGATAGGCAAGGTAGATGGAAATGTGCAAGGTAGTGAGGTTAACATCACTGGTAGAGTGTAGGAAACAAAATGGAATGTGAAAAGGGACAAGATCATGTTGGAGGTGAAATCCTACAGGAGAAGCCAGTGGAGTCAGTAGGTAGGGAAGCAAGATGATTACATTCAGAGAACAAGTGCCACCTCTATTACCCCCAGGTTTTACAAGCTCTGGGATGAAAGAGCCCAAGGCTGCTCATGAACTTGGGGCTTTGGAATGTCAATTTGCCGGGCTTACTGCCAAGCCACTAGACCAGATGTTCCTGACATCGTTTGAAAACCACCAGCTCAGTGAGTAAACATCACATCAGTGCAAACTCAAACCTGATTAAAGGAAACTTTGGATTTTCCACTTAATGAAGAAAGGGTGAAAGGTACGGATATATAAAGGATTGCTCTCCGCCAAGAATGAATCATGAAAGTCAGTGTCTCCATTCAACTGACTACAACTACTTTATTCAGTCATGAAAGCCAGTGTCTGTATTCAACTACAGCTACTTTATTCAGCTGACTTTAACTACTACTTCATGCTTGTCATGGGCAATCTCAACTTTAGAGGATGGGCTCAGATCAGATGATCGTGCAAGAATTTGCATGGCTCCCTGGGGCTCATCCAGACTTTTCAAAATTCTTGAATCAAGAAAACTGGACCTGAAATTCCATAAGAACAAGCTTCCTATGGAAGTGCCCGAATGGTAGCTGCTTCTTTCTCAGGTACTATTCATAAAACTACCTTCCCTGTGCTCTAGTTTGGAATCCAGAAATTTAAAAGCGTGGAAGAAAATAGTTATCAGACATTTCAGAGCCACAACAAGTTTTGTTTTATCTTCTCTTAGAAAATTTAAGACAACCCACAATATGGTTCTTATTTTTTTCCCTAAATCTGCCCACTCCATCCCTACTGCAGACTTGTTTTGCTGTGTTTGGGGCTGGATCTCCAAGTCTCTTCAGCTTTCTGTCTGCTTCCTCTCTTGCTTTTTGTTTAATTTGAAGGATGCTCCAACTCTGTCAAGTTGGCTGCGCCAAATCGACAGCCATTGGTTTATGAGGAGGGGTGGACAGTAGACTGAAATTTTGCCTAGGGTGGCAAATTTTCTTGAGCAACCTCTGATTTCGATTATAAACTCTTTGGAGCAGGGACTGGTTTTATCATGTGACTATACAGTGTGTGGTCTCAATGTCTCTTGAGATGCTATAATACAAATAATAAATATACTGCTACTACTAAGGCGAAGGCTGCTGGAAATGTTAGTCCTTTAGATTTCTGAGTTGTAGCATAATTCATAACAGACCAGACCATCAGTTGGTATGACTGCACTGGGGTGATGCCTATTCCAAGAGCTGAGGATCTGGTCCACTGTCATTGTATCACAGTTCAAGGCTAACAAAAAAAAATATTCATCATGTGATCTGAAGCCACTCAAAATGTGATCCTCATCCCATTCCATTCTTAATTTCCAAAGGGTCCCATTTCACAAAATCTCTCCCCCATTCCTGTCCATCAATGGTGTTTAACAGTTTTGATTTTGGCTGGAAAATCAGGTTTTTTTCCTCAGAAAAAAGAAAAATTATTTGAGGGTTGAAACTGGCACAAGAGAAGGTGCAGAGCAAAAATTGGCTATTTGCATTTTCACATGGTCTCAGCTCAGTTCCTATAATATATTTTATCTAGGTTTCATTCAGTTAAATTACAGACTGAATAATGGGGATTTTCTGATTTGCAACCTGAACTGTGTAAAACAGTCTTAATTTTAGCTTGCTAATGCAATGAAGTGAGTAACCAGGAACAGAAAGAAACATTATCTCCATTTGTTCTGCACTTAGAGGCATTACCGTTCCTTTTTCTTGATCTTTTCTTAGCCTTTAACAATAGGACATGACATGATGCACATGTTTAACTGGCTTTTTGCCTCAGGTGCAAAAAGGGAATGAGTTCATCCACCTGAGAGGTGCATAAATGCCCAGTAATATATGGCAAGACAACTCTTTCACAGGAGGACTATGCAGAAAAGAGCTGAGTGATAGGAACAAGAGTTTTTAACTCACTGTGTTGCCATTCCTGCAGGCCTTATTTTTCTCTTGTGTCAACGTAAACCAGGAATCACTCTACTGAAGTCAAGAGGAACTTCAGGTACTAGGCACCTCTGGAAATCAGAACACTTTATTTAGGTGACAAAGGAAGGATTTACATGCCCAAGCTCAGTTTGAAAGCTTTGGTTCAAATTAAAACCAAACTTAACTCGTACAGCCACGATAAAACAATGTGATAAATATTAACTGCATAATTTAGAAGTAGCACCTCCATCTGACTTCCACTTGCATAATGATATGCATACACATGTAACCTATGGGTGAACATGTTACAGACTATTCAGCAACCTATCTTGGAGCTTTACATCCACCTGTAGCAGCTTATGCATTTAGCTGAGTCCCCAGTGTGCTGGTCTAGCGAGCAGCCATTGTACGTACAGTTGTGCTGTGGTTAACACTGGTGTTAAAATGCCGTGGCCCTGATTCTGCAAAGGTGGGTGTGCATGCTGAGCTCTATACAATGAAGAGTGTTGGACAAAGGATAACAAGGTTATGAAAAAATCATTTAAAAATGGAAAAAGTAATCTTATATCCAGATTCGTTACCAATATCTCATTCACCTCAGTGCACTTTGAGTAGAGCAGGGGTCTGAAACTTGTGGCTCCAGTGCTGCAGGCATCTCTTTGGCTGTCCCCTTGCAGCCCTGGGCTCTGGAGCCCTCCCCATTGCCACCGGGAGTCCCTACAGGCGGCCCACACTAGGATCCGGATTCCCACCGCTGCAGGACCCTGTGTGCAGCCCGCTCCCACCACCAGGGGACCCTGCAGCATAAGCCCTGGTCCATTCCCCCCAGCCAGAAGGCTGAACCCATTGTAGCTCTCAAAACATTTGGTTATTGAAGGAATTTTAAAAAATGTTTCTTTTTATCTTTTGGGTTGCAAACCCCTGATAGTCTTTGTGTCAGCCTGGTAATAAATAAACTTCACGGGGTTACCATGTTCATTATTCATGGCCCCAGAGAGAGGACTTCAACAGTAATGAGCAGGGGAGTCGCTGACGCCTGGCGCATGGGGCACATGCCCTGAGTCCCAGCACCAGTGCCCTGAAGGTCCAGGGAAGCCCCTGCCTCTCCCAGCCCCGTCCCAGGCCGGAGATCTGGAGCCCAGCCGCCAGAGGCGGTGCCTGCCTCTCTGGGCCGCCATTCCCATCCTGATTCCTGGCTGGGAATTCAGGCCAAGCCACCTGCGGCGGTGCCCGCCTCTCCCGGCCCAGGCCCTGGACGTAGCCCCAGCTGGGGATCCAGGGCCAGGCAGGTGGTGGCAGGATCCTGAGGCTAGATCAGGCCCTGGCGGAGAACTGGGGTTGCGGTGGGGCAGGGCCCACAGCCAGGGCCATGCCCATGCCCTGGGTCTTTTTGATGCTCTTGGTAATGAGAGCTGGTCAAATCATGCATCTCAATGTGAAATTAACATTTAAATTCATTTAAAACAATTTTGAAAGATCTGCGAGGCTGAAAATCGATAAAAATGTCTGTATGAACTTACAGGCCCAGAATAACTAGCCCATACTATGAGGTAAAACATTTCATGACCCCTCCTATCCAATTTCTTTTCCAATTCATGGGAGGTGTTTCCAGTAGGACAAAACCCCACATGAGGAGCTATTTGGTTCATGACCACAGTTTGAAAACTGAGGCCTCGTTGATGTACTCAAAGTCTCACTGGAAGTCAGTGTCACTTGAAGGAACAGAATCTACATCTCTCATGACTTATAGCCCTGTGCTTGATGTACTCAAGCTCCTGTGTGTTAACCGCTTAACCAGGAGAGCATGGATGTGGTTTATGTCACTTTCTATTTACTTTGTGCAGTGTGATAAATATGTAGCCTAAATGAAGTAAGAAAGCAGATGAGATCATGTCAGTTAGTCAGTGCCAATTAAAAATGTCCATAGGATCCCTAAAAGACACTCAACAACCTGTTAAATACTTTTGTTTTTGGCAGTCCATAATGGCCCAAATGATGCTCGTGGAGAAATTTATGGAACCACTTTATCCTCAGCAGGCACATGTATGGTGTAAACAGACAGATAATAAACAGCAGCTGAGGATCCCTTTTTCACACAGATGGGAGTTTGTTTGAAAGTGTTCTTGCTTCCAACTGTAAAAACGGTTTGTATTTTTCAGCTTAGAACAACAGCCCACATATTGGAAACAACTTTAATTATCCTGGCTGCATCAAGGCAGGGAGAGGTGGAGGATAAAAAAAGGAAGCCCACACCATTTGTGTTTAAACCAATTGTTTGAAATTAGACAATGTCAGTTCAGTTTTACTACACGCTTTTTATGTAAGTACTCAACTCTGCTGTTAACAGCTGAACTTCAAAGTTCTGATGAAGCAGGAGTCTTGAGGTCTGTGCAATGTTACTTTTCCTTCTTTTTTGCCCATGTAGTCATTAACGAGAGTTGGTTTACATGAACATCAAGTGCTGATAAGGATGTTTGAATATTGCCTCAGAACTTGCTCAGTAAAGAGAGCAATTTATAGGCAAGCCAAGTGTAAGACATTTGTCATGAATTATTAGGGGATATTCAAGTTTTACAGAAGGATCTTTTGAACACATTTGGACTTGAACTTAATAAAAGCATATTCCCAGGGAGTGGTTTGCAGTACATAGCCCAGCCCCATTAAAACTATATTGGTCTAGAGGTAAGAATAGCAATTCAAATTAATGAAATACCACCAAGAGTTTCTTCTACTGGGAGTGCAATTATTCTGAATGATCAGAATTAAATTCAAGCTTAGAGATGGTTGAACGATGGAAAAAAGTTATTTCCAATCAATTATGTGCCATTCGGTAAAGAATATCAGGGAATTCTTCCTTCTGCTATGCTATGTTTATTGAAGTCAGTGGAGTTAATTTGGTATTAAATGGATGTAGTGGAGCAGAGAACTGGCTCCAAAGAATAATGTGTTTGGTGGATAGCAAAGTACCATCTGTGGAGCAGGAATGGTGGTGAAAAATTTAGTCAAAAATAATTTGATGAAAGAATGTCAGAAATTCACATTGAGATGAATGATTTGACCAGCCCTAGTTACTGTTAAAATCCTCTCTCAAAGACATGAATAACATGCTGGGTATCATTGGAGCTTATTTATTACCAGGCTGACATAAAGACTCTGAACAATGAGCACTGATGTGAACGAGGTATAGATTTTGGATCTAAACTTAGGATACGTTATCAAGAGATGGCAAAGTTTGATGCTGAAACACAAAACAAATATGTCAGATCACCTCCATATAGCTACATAGTTATAGGATTGGATTGTCTGGCATTTTATGATACCATTGATATCAATGGAAAGAGGTTTCACAGTGCTACCCTTTCACACTAGTATAAATGGGGCAGGGAATTGAAGAATGAGGCCCACACCATTTAGAGTCATTTAGGACTTGTAAATGTGGCGTATTGCTTCACGAAGCCTTTCATTGAGTACTGTAGCCCTCAGATACTGTTCCATTAGGCTGATGTATATTGAGAGCTTCTCTTGACCACTATTTGATTCACTTCTGGGTATGCACAATCACAGGTTTGGATTTTCTGTGTGACAGCACCTGTTAATTGTCCAGTTAGGTATTACCTATTAAACATTTACTGCCTATTTCCTGTACACGTCTGGTGTGGCTGGCCGGAAATTTAAAACAAATTAAGCAGCAGCTGTAATCCCTCACACTTTTAACTGTCTGCAATATTATAAAATATTAGAAATAGATGTCACAAGGAGCAGACTCATTTCATCCAACAAGCTTCCTTTACACTGCCAGCCTGCCTTGCTGACCAGGCCCAGAAGGTTCAATTACTCAGCCCATATCTCTCCCCTTACGCTCTCTGTCTCTCCACCCACACTTTTGGTATGTTTGATGGGGCTCTTTCATCCTCCCCCCCCCCCCACTGTTCCCACACAGTTTCACATGTGGTCTGAGTGGGGCACTTCCTGCCGTTAAAAAAAGCAAAACCAAGACCCTTGCAGAAACAGCCTGCATGCAGAACACCCAAGTTGACAGAGTGTGAGAGAGAAGGCCTAATCCATACCAGATGAGACTGGAGTAGCCTACTGAGCCAGGCCAAACACAGAGCAGAATACAGAACAATTCTTTTTCCCCCCCCTAAGTGGACACTTCAAAACACTAGGAAAATATTCCAGAGAGCATGCCCCTAACTTTAAACTGATATTGTTTGGGTTGAATTGCCTACTATGCAATGTCCTTTCTTCACTTTCAAAATAAACCATAGGAAGCATTAATGCAAATACTATATAAACACACATTCATTCCTACATTTTAAAATCTGCCCTAGCACTTGGGCCCGGTTCCTTTTAGTCGCAGTTTAATTTGATGTAAGAACCAGATGTATCTTTAAATTGCAGACTTCACAACCTTTTTACATGTAAACAGGAGAAAATCTGATCTTTATCTGAGAAGAAAAATTAGAGAAAATAAGCCAGCTACGCTGTTTCCTTCACACTTTGGGATATGTTTATCATGTTAGTTTCGTTCTACATTAACGTTATGAAATTTAAAAATTACAGTGAATGAAGAGACTGATTTCAGCAAAGAGCTCAAAAAATCTCTCTTTGGCTTAGAATTTTATGTGGTCACTTTAAATTAGTTATGAACAGATTAACACAGAGATTTGGTATCAAGAGGGGTGAATCATACAGAATAATTTGTTTACTTCTTTTAGGCAGAATAGAAAATGGAAAAAGGAAAACTGAGTGAGTTGGGACTGAAATTTAAATCAATCATAATACGTTCTTAGAAAATACTAAAGTACATTTGAAAAGTGAATGTAAAGAATCTAATGCATGATCACAAACTGCACATGTTTAAAGCTGCACGATATGATTTAACCCCTGGCCCAGATTCTGATATCAATTGCAATGGTGTAAAAATGGAATAACTGGAGCTTAGCTGTTTTTCCAATGTTATGCCATTGTAACTTGGAATAGAATCTCATCTAAATATACTCAGGACTTTTTCAGTAATTTTTTAAATTCTTTATTTGAACGATATTGTAAAAGAACTGATCAGGAAATAGTTTTTATTCCCTTGAAAACAAAAATGGTTTTGTTTTCATCAATTTTTCAGGTTTTCATACAAAAAATCCCCAATCCACAGCATTTTTCAGCCAAACCCTAATTTTTTTTTTTTTGACTAAACCCCAACAAATTTTAGCTATTTACTTGCAAAATCACATTTACTCCCATGGACAAAAAATATAAATAAGTCTATATATATTTACAAATAGTAATGTTAGACTGAAAGAAAAAAATGCAACTTGTAGGTTTTATCTTAAAAGAATTTCATTGCCAAAGGTGGACATTGCATCACTGAGATACTTTGTGTTCTGGGATTTTGAATAGTTTCCTATATCTTTGGCTCTTCTTGGGCCCATGAGGGAGTCTTTTGGAAAATGCAGCTACATCAGTTATTCCAAGAATTGTCATACTGCAAAATGAAAGCATTCATCTGAATGTGTTAACTGAGAAGAAAATGACTAAGTCGTCCCATATATTTACAGCTCTGTATTTGTATCTACACACATGCATTGGGGTAAGGCTTTTTAAGTGTCCATCTTTGGTCTAACTCTTTTCCCATTGAAATGAATGGGAGTTTTAACACTGGCTTCAATGGGAACAAAATTACACCAATGCCAAGTGCTGTTTAAAATCCTGCACTGGACCTTTTGGAAAAGCTGTATATACAGATGACTCAAGAGAAATAATAAATTGTTCCTGAGATTCTGCAGCAGCGCTTAATTTGTGTCAGTGCTTGCCAGAGCTCAGTCCCGGCATCTCTAGGCTTGGCAGTTCATAGCCCTGGCATCTCTGGGCTTGCCACATCAGTTATAAAAATAAAAAATATTGCTTGAGGCCCAGCACCTTGGCAGCACTGAAATCATCTCTTCATGTTATCGTGATGATCTGTTTATCCAGTTAACAGAGCAACTCAATAAAATACTGTGTCAGTTCCATAGCAAAACTCCCCACTGACTTCCATAAAACCAGGTTTTGGCCAACCATCCTTGTTGGCCTTGATTCTTCAGGTTTGTGCTGTCTGCGTTCCTGGGCGCGTAGGGTTGTTGTGCTGCATCATGAATGCACACAACAGCCATGTCTGAAGAGATATGGGGTGAAATCTATGTTATGCTGAAATAAAGGGTAAAACTCCCATTGACATCAATGGGATAGGATTTCACCCCAGTCTTATGTGTGATCCTTAGCTACAGACTTCTCACCCAGATCCTGCTTCTTCAAGTAGGAAGGAGCAACTTAGAGGACAGCAGAACCCTCATTAATTCAGAACTCAGTTTCCCCATCCTCCATGGTCTGCTCATCACTCCTGCTTTCCTGATCAAGCCTCCACCCATGAGCTGTGTGGATCAAGCCCACGCTGGTGCTTACTCTAGTGCATGCCAGAAAAGATGCACTCATGCAGCACGTTAGGTCAAAATCCCACTTTTATGAGATGGGTTTAAGTACATATTTACTCAGTAATATGCCTGATGACAGCTTCAGAGCTATTACAATCAAATGGGGGAACAGTGTACATTAAAATATTACCTCAATAAGTATCTAACAAGAGAGAGCGTAATGCCTCCAAAAATTGCTTTCCTTCTCTCATTTCTTTTGTGTTTATGGCCAAAATGAACATGAAAATCCCAAAAGAAAATTCACAAGCAAAGTGAAATGGAATTAATCATGCAGAATGATGCCCAGGGGATGGTACAGGCACACTCCCCACCTCCACCATTTGGCAGAAACAATTCCTGAACCGAGCTCCTCCGATCCGCCACAGCAAGTTATTCAAAAAGCCTTACTGGCTTCCTCTACGGCAGAGGTTCCCAAACAATGGTCTGTGGAACACTGGTGGTCCGTGGTAATGTGGAATGTCACATGATTTTGCCTCTTGCCCTTACATCCAGATGATTGAAACATAACAGCTGGGATGAGTTTAAAGTAAGAGCAAAAGGAGGCACCGGGCCAGGCCCTGAGTAGATGAAAATCAATTTAATTTCATTGACTTCAGTGGGCTTATGCCAGTTTGCACCTACTAGAGTCTCTGAGCCAGTGTGGTTAATTTAAGGGGAAAAAAAGAGAGAACACCTAACTTGCACTTAAAACACACAAATACTTGCCAAAAGTTATGTTTGTGTATAAGTAAATGCAGTAGTTGCTATAGAAATTTTGTGCAGTCTCAGCTGAAGGGGAGGAATCTTGCCCGGAGGAGGTGGCCACAAGCCCGTCTGTCTATTTAGAAGTGAGCTATGCTACCCAAGAGTTTGAGGGTCTCTCATGGTGACCAATCCTACAACATTATTCTTGTGAAATTGTCAGCCTTCAATGCCTGCACGTATGGTATGGAACTGGGACCTCTAAATATTCTCATTTGGATTTTCACCCTACGACATATTGGATGTGGACTTGTTTGTGAAATTAAGGGAAGCAACTGAGGTAATGAATGCACTAAAGAACCTGATGTGCGGGCACAGTAAAGGACTAGGTCCTTTACCACTGACTGCAATGGGCACAGGATCAAGCTTGTAGTCAGCTGCAATGTATAAATTACACCCATTCTCCATCTCCCCTCTACATTCTTCCACTTATTAGAGGAGCAGAACTGAACACAGAGATTGTGGGTCCAGAAAAATCTGTCCAACTATACATGCATGTGCGTGTGCATACCTTTGGTCCCACTTCTCTTACCACTGTTTATTGTGCTATTCTACTTTTATATAAAGGAAGGAAAAGTTCACTGGCAGTTGCCGTCTCCTATGAACAAAACCCCTATTCTACATTTTTAAAGCCTGCAGCTGAATAAACGAGACAACCTGGCCTTTCTTTACAGGCAGGGGCTGTCAATATTATATGATGCTAGAAACACAGGGGGCAGTCAGTCAAGGAATGAAACACCCAAGATTTTCTGTTTCGAATACCAAAAGTTAAAGCCAGTGTTAGGCTGTGCCAACATACTGAGGAATGAATGCAATGTGAAACACAATCCTTTTGACACGCTGGAAGACACTAGGGCTGGATCCTTGGAGTGTTGCTATTAAAAGCCCATTTGAAACTCTGAATTGCCCGTTGGGAGGATAATAAGCAAGAGAAGTTTGCTAGTAAAGATTATATTTAATGCTATGTTTAGGATGCCTGGGCAAAATGTCAGAGACAATAACACTAAATTTTTTTTTTTCCTGTTTCAGCTTTCTGGAAGGGATTTTTTCCCCCCTTCCTCCTCCTTTTCTTTTTTCTTTAAACCATGAATAGCCAAAATATCATGAATGCAATAATTAATCTTTTTTTCTCTGGGATTTCAAAATGCAGCATCTTATTGAATATCCTTCTGCTTAAATGTAACCCAGATGCTGCTCCTACAGCCATAATGAGCACAAACTATTAGTTTTAGTATAGGTCATTGCCAGTTTAGTTATTTGAACTTCTTCAAGTGGCCTTGCCTCCCAGCTCTAACACTTGTCAGGGCGGAGGCAAATAAAGCAGACGATGGGTCCCTTTTGAAACTGAATTTTAAAACTCGTACAAAGAAGCCAGCAAAGGTGGGCAGAGTGCTCCAAGTTTTATTGAGAGATCATAATAATTTGTTTCAGATCAGACAAAGCTAGATCTCGGGTTAATTTGGACTCACTCAGCAATGCTTTAGAAGGTATATTTTTGTTTTTTAACCTATCACCATTTCCATCATCTAGACTTGGCATAAACACCAGTTGGCTCATATTGACCATAGCACATTAAAGCCCACATTCGAATGTCTTATTCATAGTTAGGACCATGATGTTCTGCAAATAGTCACATGGAACTCAATGGGGCTTCTTGTGGAAAGATGAGCCAATTTATTGACATGTGGCCCTCTGAGTTCTTTATGTTTGGCCACACGCATTACATAAACACACATGCTGCTTGTCAAATCATTTACATGCTGTTTATTATAACCACTCATGGGGTATATGTATGTGTACAAATATGTACACACACAGGGATGTGGCCAAAGGAAGCAGAACAATTTCCTGTATGCTGCAATATCAATTTCAAAACAAGATAAAAACTATTAAGAGGAAAAAGCAGAAGGAGACTGAAAAATATACAAAATATGCATGACATGGAGAAATCTGTAGCCTTTATGGCAGGGCCGTAACTATGGTGGGGCAAATGGGGCTTTGTCCCAGGTGCTCTGGAGCAGCTCAATGGAGCCACTGAATTAAAGGGCGCGTTCCACGCCGCTTGCTCCAGGGGCCACTTATTTGCAAGGGGTCTGTTCTGAGTGGAACATGCCCTGGGTACCAGAATTGCACGTTACTGCTGTGCTTTGTGGCTTGTTTAGGAAGAACTGTGCAACTCATTTAGAGCTCTATCACTTGTGGTGGGTGATGATGCCCAGCAAACCAGACTTCATAAAGCTGTTTCACATTGACACACCAATATGGATAAGTCACATTCACTAAGACCTACCTAGGCAAGAAGGAAGGCTAATTGCCATGGTCCATTCAGTCCCTGGCTTCTCTACTGACGCTGCTCAGTAGACAGAGAATTAGGCCTCAGTCATTTAAGAAGTTGGATACATATTTGCATGTGCATATGCTTGTGCACCAGTAGGCTCAATTTCTGAGAACAGTGATTGCAATTATACATCTGAACTTTTATGTGGAAACGGCATCCAAAATCACACTTTGAGCTCAAAATGTGAACATTTTTTTTTAATTGGGCCCTCATTGCCCATTCTTTGGTGGTTTAATGGGGTGGGGTGTACTTGACTCCTAGGAAATGACAGCTATAACTCCATCTCACATAGACCACCATAGAGAAGACACATGGCAACAAGTTTCTTCACTATTAACCTGGACTGGATTTAAGCTCCTTGCAAGATCATAGAGCTGAGCTTATCTACCAACCCTTGGTGCCACCATCAAAGTTCTCTGTATATACAGATAGCTCATAGTAATTATTTAGTTTAAAGCAGGAAAAATAGCTGATCTTGCTTTACCTTATTGGTTTTTTTAGTCCATCTTAAAGAACAAAATGTGACTGTCCTGGAGCTTTATGCCTGAATTTAAATGTTTTATGGGACATAGCTCATTCTCATCTGATACTCCTCATAAAAGGGAAAAGTAGCTGAATCCATCCATCCACTTAAGAATGCTTTCAACCCTTTTATCCATCTTTTTATGAGACCCATCCTATCTCTTGTGTTCTTAGCAGTGATCTGGCATAAGAGAAGTAAACGTCACAAGAAAAATTAGACACAAATGTCGTCATTTAAGGAGGGCATTAAAGGAGATATTTTTCCTTGCTGGTCAGCAATATAGAATTGCTGCAGATGGGCACATACTCTGGGGAATCAGCACCCTTAGAAGCATGCATAATATTTTTCAGTTTCATGCATGGTTCCATTTAGTGTAAACATGGTTTAACTTTTTAATTAGATCATTAAAAGTGTTGGCAAAATGGCATCACTCATGTCACCATGTTGCCTGCTGTATCAGTGTGATTGCCATTGGCCAAGGCCATCTTAGAGCAGTTGCATTCAGCTAAGAAGTTCCAAATGGTGGATGCTGAATTGAACACAATGGGTTGAACTGGTTTCCTTCCACCTCCCTTCTCTTCATAGTTTACACTGTGCAATAAACCTCATCTGCTGGTTCCTTATATCAGATGAGCTGGATATAATTTGTGCCTGTGAACACTGTTCACTGGCTTTTTCTTTCTTTCTTTCTTTCTTTCTTTCTTTCTTTCTTTCTTTCTTTCTTTCTT
>ML682028.1:16846255-16979739 GCA_007922195.1 Podocnemis expansa | reverse complement strand
CTTTCTTTCTTTCTTTCTTTCTTTCTTTCTTTCTTTCTTTCTTTCTTCAAGCAGAGAGTCTGATTTTTCAGAACCTGTTATTGTGATAAAAAGAAAACAAATAAAATTTTAACACCAGTAATTGGTGGTTTTGTGGAAATTTGGCTTCCTATTTATAAACAGAATGGGGGAAAAAAGTGCAGTGACTTTATCCCAAAAGAAGATTAAAATCCAAGTGTTTAAACAATAACCTAATTACTGTGACCTATTACCATGATGGAGCGATTTCATCTTCACTGTCCAATGAAACAAGACTCCCAGCTACTGAACAGCTAGGAACAGATGGAGGGGTGTCAGAAATGATAAAAGTTCCTGAGTATAAACGTTACAAATAGGGTAACAGAAAAGAACGGCGCCATGCACATCATAAAATCCTGCTAGGCTTGTCATGTTCAGATAAATCTTGATTTTGTAATGGAATAACTTTGCAGTTCCCTGCATTGGGTTTCATAGGTGATTGGATCACTGATGTATGTGGCAGAATGAAGAGGAAAGGGGAAAGGGATCTTACAGAGGAAGCTTTAAATAACCCCCTTTCACTGCTCTTGGATAATATGAGGAAAGTGTAGCTAGCTAGCAGGATGTATACCTGCAGGACAACTTTCCCCCCTCCATAATTTGGGAAGAAAATCAATTCGTTCATTAAAATTCACTTAGGGTCTTCCTCACCAACCTGATGCAGGAGCCCCTGGGGTATAGAATCTGATGGGTGAACAGGCTTGCAGCAGCAAAGGCCACCTGTTGTTTCCTATTGAAGTGGAGGTAATCCTGCAGTTTGCTGAGACCAGCCAGGGAGGGGGCATGGCTTGGGGGGGGGGGTCAGGAAATGCACCGATTCAGTGCAAACCTCCAGCTGACTCCACCAGATGGAGAATGCAGCAAGACTTTACTGAATGCAGCAAGATTTAAGAGGTCCCTGAATTATTGAATCCCAGAAGGATGAGGTCATCCCTGACTCCCAACACTTCTGGGCTGAGCAGATCTCAGATGCAGGACACAATCATGTGTATTGACTACCAAATTCAGAAGAAGAAACTCACTTGTTAGCACAGCATTTATATTTGTTTCTTTTTTAATTCACAATTTCCAAATTCCGTCATGCAACAGAATATAACTTTACTTGAACAAAACTTCCCTGAAACACCAAGTATGTATGAACAAATCAAGGGTTTCCTTAACTAGCTAGAAAAACATTCAGCTTCTTTTCAGGCAGCACACCTATTCATCTTTCCTCACTCTCTTCCTTTTAACACTGAAAATACCCCCATAGCTCTTGAAATCCTCAAGGTATAACAGCAATGCAGAGGTCTGTAACTTGATCTGAGTGCTAAAAAGACACTAACTGTTCTTCAGAGTAGAGGAAAGTCCCTTAATGATTTTAGCAGATGAATCAGAAGAAAAAGGGGAGGGGTCAACTGGCAAATCCCCTACTACCCAACAAAAGATAACCTTTGACTTCCTCTGACTCTCTGAACTGTGGTGCCGGCGGAATCCTGAGTTCTTGTGGGACTCATAAATCCTCCGGTGTTCATATCAGAGATCCTATAGCCCAGCTGTAAAACATGAGACTCTGAACCCAACCCAGTTGTTAAAAATTGTTGTTGATAAACTCCTTGGGCTTAATTTACTATTAAACTGAAATCAAGCACTGGAAGGAATGCTTGATAGCGTGCACTGATCGGCTTCCTTTAAAAACATCCAGTTTCTGTGCTGGATTGCAAAATAACCAAAACAACAGACTTTAGGCCAAACTCTGTCCTCAGATATGTGCCTTCAGTTTGTGGAGAAGTCAATGGGAGTTGCGAGTGTTTATTCGAGGGCAGATTTTGGCATTCAGAGTCTTTATTCAGCATATTCAGGACCTAAATATTCTGCTGAAGACGTTCCTCTGAGAAATACCCTAGTCGTGTACCTTTTAAAATGATCTCAATGGGAAGAAAAATTAAAAGGTGAAGCAAGTGATCATAAAAATCAAAAGATTTTGCTGGTTTTGTTTTCAGGAACAGGGGGTGTGGGTATGTGCTTGGTGGGATTTTTTTTAAAATTTTGTTTCCTTGCACGTTGTTAATAAATATTTCATGCAAATATTCCAAAGCAAGAGCCCTGATGAGCCATCAGTAGGATGTTTATGGTGTGACATGGTGACAGTATTTTTCTTATGTCAGTAGGCAGCTGTGAACCAAAGCTTAAAACTTAGACAAAGAAAGCCCTAAAGATTAAAGCCAGGAATTCCTGCATTTTTTCCCAGTTCTGTGTCTGATTTGCTATATGACCTTAAGCAAGCGGCTTAGCTGTGATGCCTCAGTTTACCTCTCTTTAACATGAATCACAATAGTATTGAAAGCACTGTTTCCTCTAAGCTGTGCACGTGTGTGCGTGCACACAGGCCATGAAACCTGCATACACAACAAAATAAAGTGTGCACGAAAAAATTCAACAGTGCTAATATTAGTGCACGCAAAGAAATTTTTCGTGCACATAACCTATGAAAAATTAGAGGGAACATTGATTGTGAGAGTTTATTAGTCAGGATCCAATTGAGAACATTGTGTACATAAGTGCTTGTGTGCAAAAAAAAAAAAAAAAAAAAATGAAACTGCACATCTGTGTTGGAGGAAACCATGACAGTGCACACATAAATTCATGTATGTGCAAATTTACAATTGAATCCATATTCGTTCATTTGCATGCATATTACTGGACTTTTGTATATCTAATAATATACAAATTGTTTGAATTCTACTAGTTATTTTACATATAATAATAATAATAATAATAATAATAATAATAATAAACATGAACAATACCACTGTTAGTTTTGAAACCATTTGACTTCAACTCTTCCAAATAACATTGTGGTTACTGTAGTTGCAAAACTGTTTTTGCTAAAAAAAACGACAGGCTGTTTTGTCTTGGATATGGTGATGAGTATGTATGTTTTGTTTTTAAAAAGCTGTTGTGTAAGTTAAGTTTGCCAGTTTTGGCTGGACATATTCCTGGAGGTTTTGTCATATGACAATCCCTAATTAAAGATTAATCTTTAATTCCTAGAGACTCCAGGACAATCACAGAGGGCTGACAGCTCTAGTTTTATTGGAAGCAGTATGGTGGCAAAAGAGATTAGCAGAAATTTCACTAAAGTTTTCAGTTGGTTTAAGTTGTGCTTTTAAAAGTTCTAGATTCACAATGTGACCATCCTGTGGTTTCTTTCTTGCATCTCTGATGTGACTCTCATGTACCATACTAGAGATACAACTGATCAGAAGTAGTATGGTTCATAGTTGGCACCCCATTACATCTCTGGGGTTAGGGCAGTGATGAAGTTCCTCCACTCTTGTCCATTCCTTACAAGTCTTTCCATGGTTCCCCAGCTGTGCCCCAGGTTTTTCAGGTCAGCTTCCATAGCCTTTTACCATGTTGGTTTTCGGTGACCTCATTTTTGCTTGGTTTCAGGTGTCCATCTGGTCCTTCAGGTGTTATTCTGATGATGGAATCTATTTCTGTCAAAAACCCATACCTGGTTCATTTATAGTGCTTTTTGGTAATTATGGTGCTCATATCTTCTTGGCTACACCATAAAATAGATCTTCATTTGAAAATATTCTGGACCAAAAGATATAGAGGGTTTTTCTGAGGCAAGTTATATGAAATGAAGACAACTTGGACATGTCATTCTTCGCCATTCCCCAGCATTCTGCATTATAAAGCAGAGTTGAAAGTACCCAACGCTGATAAATCCTGAGTTTAGTTTTGATGCTATACTTTGATGATTTCCAAACTGTATTTGGCTGATTCAGACATCCGGACTTGTTCCACCATCATGACTGATGGTTCTGCCTGGATATATGAGTATTTCTTCCTTAGTGAGACAATATCCTCTGTCTGTGCTGTTGATGAAGAGGAACTATTAAAAGTCATGATATCTGTCTTATTGCAGATGATTTTCAGTCCAAACTGCTGCGTGAACATGTTGAGTCAGGCTGTTTTGTCTTGGATATGGTGATGAGTATAGGATAAGAAAGCAAGATCATCTGCAAAGTTCAGGTTTTCAAGGGGCGGGAAGGGTATCTCTCTATCTAATACTTTCTGGTTTGTGTTCTCTTGTACACAGCATTACCCAGACAACAGCAATGTTAAAGAGGGTTACAGACATAACACCACTCTGCTGTAGCCCTGTTTCGACTTCAAAATTGAGCTTCCTGTGACTAATAAAGCTGGAATAGACATTTTTAAAGATGTTAATTTTACATAGAGGGATCTCCTCAGCCTGCAAAATATATCAGAGGCTGATCCTGTGAATGTTGTCAAAAGCCTTCTCCAAGTCTAAAAAATTTATGTAAGGCAATTTTCATGTGGTAAGGAAAAATACATTTCATTCAATGGTGTACATCTCTTTACAGTTTTCTTTTTTTTTTTTTTTTATTAGTCCTATTTTATATTCTATAGAATAGTCACTTCTTGGCTATCTGGTATTTCTCATCCAATCAGATATTGATTTGTCCCTTTCACCAGTTCAGTGATGACCTGGAGCTTATCAGCTGAAAGCTTAGAAATGCATTCACTATATTAATTGAATTGAAGAATTTTATAATGAATGTAGCAGCAAAGAAAGCAAGCAAGATCAATGGTCATGAGTATTTGCTCTCACACTGAACCTAAAAGGAAATCTCCCACAAACAAGATTTTCCTGAGCTCAAGGGACCAGGAATGTTAAAATGGCACGTAGGATTCTTATAAAAAGTTATATCTAAAGGATAATGGTGTGGGAATTTGGTAAGGAAAGAAATAATATAGTAAAATGAAATATTGTAACAAATGGTTTCCTAGTTCTTAAAAACTGTCATTTTGGGGTTTTATTTTTGATTAATCAAGATTGACTAGCTCCAGTATATTGCAGCATTCTTGTAATATATGTGCAGGGAATAAACTTCAGAAAAGAATTACTTCAGTAATAAATAATAATTAATAAAATAAAATAATAAATTAAAACCAGCAGCCCCACATTCAGCAAACAACCATGTAGCAACATACTGTAGTGGATACCTCAAAGCAACACTACACTAACAGATTAGTTAGGGTGTGCAGCTGAGCACTCATGAGCTACCCAACAATAACAAACCACTGTGTGCAGCCCAAAGCACTCAAAAGCAACCCAACAATAACAAACCAGCTTGCATGTCTGAGGGGAGAAAAATTCAGCAAGGAAACAGATTTTGGTTTCAATTGTCCGAGAGGTTATTATTACCATCGGAGTAAAGCCATTGATATTTAAATTAAGAGTAATACCTTTTCAGAGCCCAATCCTGGTCCCATTGACATTAATGGGAATAGGAATGAGTGCAAAGTTCATTGGTGTTGAGGAGATGCTGTTTCTCAGTCTACTGCCTTCAACTAATGAGCCCACTACTGCAAATAGAAATATTTTTCATCTCTGTTTGTTAAGGGAAACTTCAAAGTGGAAATGGAAGCTGCTTAAATCTTGGCAGCAAGACTGCACTTGTAGCAAGCAACTATCAAAGAGTACTGAACTGGATGAGGGCTAGAAAAGCTAGACAGAAGATAAAGCATCTCTTTACAGTTCGCCTAGTGTGAAGACACCAAAAACCATGTTTCTGAACAGCATAAAATCGAGCTATGTCCACTATACAGTAAACGTAAGTCAATTGGAGTCTTATCCCCCCCAACGCCTCACTTGAGGAACATCTCTTGATCTGTATCTAAAGCTAAATATACACATTATGTTACTCATCAGACTGGTGGGTTAAAGTTTTCAAGCCCAGATTCACAGCTTGAGCCTCACCCCAGAAATATTCCAAAACGGAAATTTAACTGTTTATACCACACCCACTTCTGTGATAGCTGAGCTCTGGAGAATTCTGAACACAGTCCAACTCAGAAAAAGCTCAGATCAAGCCGTGGAGTTGAACCTTACAGCCTGGGCCATGGTCCCAACCATTGTAGAACTGATGAGATAGCTACCCTCCATAGCTGGTGCATAAGATGATGCAATATTTGCTGAAGAAAATCTGAGCTCCAGTCTGAAACGTGTTCTTTAATAATTCAAGATATTTTGATACAGCCTTTTCACTTAAACAATGGCCTATTGAGCCACTAACTCAGTTTTCATGTAGTGTAGTCTGATCAACGGAAAGCTGGAAAAGAGTGCCAATGGAAAGACTTTTATAAGGCTGCTCTGTGGGGAGGTGTGGACTGGAAAGGAATTACTAATAAAGGATAGATTATGTGGGATTTTTCGCTTCTTGGTAGACATAATCCCTAGACTCACAGGGCCAAATTCTGATCTCACCCTGACTCCATTATGTCAGTGGTAATACTCTTCATTTTCACCAATGTAACTGAAATCACAGTATAATTCATGGTTTTAGGTTTGGTTTTTTTAATTATTATTTAAAACCTCCCATGCTCCAGAGACCTGAGTGGAAGCAGAATTTATTATCTACATGGATGGGAATGAAGCAAATAGCTCAAGGAAATCATATGGAATACCTGCCATACAACTGAGGATCAGGAGAAGAGGGATTACCCAAGTTACTCAGAAATTGGCACTTCATTTCTAAGAAGTGTGATTCCTTTGGGGGTTAGATTCACGGGGAAAGCATGTGAAAGCAAGTGGGAATGGGTGAACATAAAAAAGATACCTACAACTACCATCAACTTTTTTGGCCAACCAGACCTAAAGAGTTTCCTAAATGACAATGAGCAGGAGCTATGAGTGAGCTGGTTTTCAGTGCCAGAAATTATCTAGATTTCATAGCCTTATTGATGTACTTAGAAGCTGAATAAAGTGTAGAGAATTTTTTTTCCCAAAAATGCTCATTGAAAAGTTTAGTATGTTGATGGGAGAACTGTTTTCAACTGGCATTGAGCTGGCTATACACGCAGCCTTAGCACAGCTTCATTGATACAGCTTTGCCACTGTAGGCACACTAGTGGACATGGCCTAAGACTTCTGTTTATAATAGAGCCGTATACTCTAGGTGCATCACATTTAATTAAAGTGTGCTCAGGCTAATTTTACGAGGAAGATGCCCCCATAATACCATGATGACTGGCAATACGAAAACCCTTATGACAGATAGTTTGAAGGGCATTATAGGTTATCCTAATTTTGTTTATCAGGATTTCAGGAAAGCTTTATAAACCTGTCATGAAGAGGCAGGTGAATATGGTTTCATGGCAGGCCTGCCACCTGAAGCAGTGCCAGATGGACTTAAAACACCTCGTACAACTTTTATCAGATGCTTTTTTCATATTTTGCAATGCAGTATCAACAGAACTAGTTTTAGGAGCTGTTCACATGTAATTCACATCAAAGTAAATGATCAGCCTCATTCCTGGTAATGAAGGAATTGGTTCCACTAACAGTCTCAACTCCCAGCAAAACCAGAAATAACCATGTGATCTGCTGGAATGAGCACAGGGGTATAAGACATGTAATCCTGACTTTTAAACCTGACAGAGCAACTGATTCACTGTCTGGCCTGGCACCTTCTGTGTCTGAATTTCTCTTGGTGTAAAATGGAAATAACCATGCAAGCTCATTCATTCAGACTCATTGCCTGGGGTTAATGAACTAATGCCTGTACAATCATTTGAACATCTGAAGTGCCATACAAATGATTTAGTTAGTGTATTGTGAGCTCCAAAGAGGCACAGGTAAAACCAGCCGCTGGGCAGTTTTGAGAACAGAAAAATGTGAAGGATAAGTCTCCATGAAATCCTGCTTTTGGGCAAAAGGCAAAATGAAGAATGTTATCTGTGAAACCAAGAAACAATGCATTACTCATCTGTTTATTTGTAGATTTTGTAAATTCAAAGCATTTCATTTTCAGTTTCCATTAAATTAAATTTTAACAAAACCTATGTATATGCATAAATGCTAGATGGATATGGCTTCTGAGAATATGTGGCGACAGAGGCAATGTACCACATGATACAACTACTGGCATGCTATGAATCTTATTGCTTTCAGCAAATATCAGTAGAAAAAATGACTTTCTTTGCCACATGGAATACAGATGAAACACCCAAACCTCAATCTTTTTTCAAATAAAAATGTTCTAATCTCACGCTACAGTACCAAACACATATATATTTAACAATGGATAGAAAGAGAATAGGGTTCCTTCATATGACAGTTGGGTTAGAAAGGAATGATTGGAAAGCCTAAATTGTAACACAAAAAAAATTCCATTCTAAGGATCTGGTGACACTTCAGAGGAGCTCTGCTTTTGTGGTTTATAATACCATCATACTGTGTAACTCGCCGAAAATGTCAGCTGTGGTGCCAATCCCGTAGTTGAGGATGATCTCTTTCAAAAGTTTTATTCCACATGGATCCTTTGATGACTGCAGATTGTGATCCATGAGCTACGGACTCATCAGCACATGTTGCAGGCAATGTTAGAAGGAAAGGTTGGTCCATAATTGCTGCACAACAGTTATCCATCCTTTCTTTTCTGGCATTTTTCTGTGACCAGAAGGAAAGGCAATTTTCCTCTAAAGTGGTTGTTTTTTTCTCAGACATGTCTTTACCAGTTAGCCCTGTCTTGGGCTATTGTCTCCCAGTGGACGGTATCAATGCTACATATGTTGATGTTGGTCTTGAAGATGCCCTTGGAATATTTCTTTTGCCTTCCCTGTTTTCTTTCTCCTTTGGTGAATTGGATGCACAGCAATTGCTAAGCATGCATCAGGCATATGGTTGCTGTGCCCATTCCACCTCAGATGGTGCTGGATAATTAGTGCCTGAACACTGAAGATGGTTGCCTCTATGAGGACACTGACATTAGTGCGACAATCCTCCCAGTTTATGTTGAGGATTTTCTGGAGAAAGGAATAGTGCTGGCATTCCAGATTTTTCAGGTGTTTCCTGTGTGTAACTCAAGTCTTGCAGCCATAAAGGAGAGTTGGAGGGCAGCTTTGTAAACTAAGAGTGTGCAATATATGTTCTGGTGGCATGGTTGCTGAATACCTGGTGAGACAGTCTGTTGAAAACCAGATTGGGACAACAGATTCTGTGATGAATCTCAATGTTTATGTTTGCCCAGCAGGAGACCCAATGTAAGCAAATTATTCTACATTTTTCAGTTCTTTGCCAATGTAGGTCTTCTTTCCTGGGTCTGATGATTGACTGCTTCATTCTCAGAAACAGGCTGGTGGAGAACTTTTATTTTGCCAATGTTCAGGGATAGACCTAGACTCTTACAAGTTTTGGAGAAGCAGATAAAGGCTGTTTGTAGATCCTCCTTTGAGTGGTCAACTACAGCACAGTCATCTGCATGCTAGAATTTGCTTATTGTTGCTGCTGTTACGTTAGTTCCCGCATTAATGCGAGAGAGGTTGAAGAGCAGTCTGATATTGGATACCGGGGACCTGGGGCAGATGGTCTTGGATGAGCATTTCATAGCTGCTAGGAAAATGGGGAAGAGCAAGGGTATCAGTACACAACCTTGTTGTATGCCAGTTAGCCATTATGGTTAGTTTTGTATAAGATGCTTTCACCCATCATTTTCTTTTAACATCATCAGTACAGTTTGTTCTGTCATTAAATAAAGGGTACAAGTTAACATGGTGAAAACAAGGTTCTTTATCCATTATTATTTGTTTACATCTAAACCTTCAAAGGGTCGGTTGCCAAACAAGATATACATTGGAATATGTCAGGACCTGCAAGCTGTTGCAGATGCATTGATTTAGGCATTCCTCATGACACAATTTGTTTACACAAATTTTCACAAAATGTGGTGATTTGAAGGCACAATAATATGAGAGTGATCTTGTCTAGCACATAAAATGATTAATAAAAACACTATCCTACACTGCATCCTAAAACATGCTTGCATCCTGTTAACGTGCATATTGTTCAGTAAGAACCTGATCAACATGAAATGAAGTCAATGAGAGAGAGTGTTACCACTGACTTTAGTAAATTTTATATTAGGTTTATTGAACTGCAATTTAGGAGTCTAATCTGTCTAATAAGTGGCACAAGAACTTGAAAGTCCAGAACCACCCTCAACCCTGCTTTATTTTAAAACTACACAACAAGCAGCGATATCATCTTAAGAAAGGCAGGACTTGTCAGCAAATTCATGAGCCTGACTAAAAGGAATACCAGATTAATTTTTTCAACACTGGTATGACAGAATGTTCGGACTTCACACACATACAGTATAAGTCTACATGATAGATCAGAAGCCAGAGTGCTTCCAGAGTAACAGTACATCTGAATGTGTTGAAACTATTGTTTCTGTTGTCTTTTTATTGCTACTGGGAAGCTTTGGTGGCAAAGCAATAAAGCTACATTATTAGTGTCAGGCCAACATCTGCAATTACTATGGAATAAATGGTTTGTATCCCATATGAAATTTATAAAATTAAAATGAGGAACAGATTTCACTATTTCTCTCTCTCTCTCTTGCTCTCTCTTGCTTCTCATATTCTGTGATTTTCTTTTTTTTCCTGAATATTTGTCCTTTGGCAGGAATGTAAATTGACATGCCTATTTACAATTAGTGACAAGTGAACCTCACATATAGCTTGGGGTTCTGCTCAACCACTAAAATCAGATGCTTATCAGAAATCTGTGGGAAACTTATTTAAGCCTCAGTAGAAAGCAGGATCAAAATGTGATGAAAGGACGTTTGAGTGAGGTTTCCAGTACTTTGTGCTGAATGATGCCCCAAAATTATTCTCCTAGCCAGGCACTTTGACCACATCTCCCTTCTCTTTTAGCCCCACCACTGACTCTCCACTTCTCTAGCACGTCGAACATAAACTGTTTGTTTTGCTTTCAGGACCCTTTACAGCCTATCATTTCTCATTCAGTATTGAAATGTGGACACAACCCTCCAACTGGCCAATGATATCAGCCTCCATTGCCCACTTGTTAAACTTTCAAAAAAGAACTTAGGTTCTTTCTCCCATGCTCACCCATCACACACTGAGGAGTTGCTCCCTGTAAACATTTGCAAAGCTACCTCATTATCCCCATACAAATCCCTCCTTAAAACTCTCTTTTGCCATAACATGTCCAAAACACTTGACAACCGTGAGCCAGCTGGTATGATGAGATTACTGCCCATCATGTTGCCCATTAATGTTTTATTTCCTTAGGCTCAGAGAAACAGGGAGTACATCTTCTATTTCTTGTCTTAAACTTTGAATATGAACTCTTAAAGACCATCTTTTCATTCTGTGTATGTACAGCACTTAGCACGATGGGCTCAATGTCCATGGTTACTAGGCTATGTCGTAATATACACAAATAATCATAAAAATAGTCTCGGTTCAATCCAGATGGATGTTTTTAGAGACTATTTCTGTTTAGTTAATATCAAATTCATAGATTAAGGGTTGGATTCTTTTGAGCCTAAGCAGCTGTGCAGGTAGTAAAGGAAAGGCAATTTCTCAATCCCCCCAGCTATTTTAGGGTTGCTTGCATCATGACTCAGAATCGTGACTCTAGGGCCTTTGCAAGAAAGAGGTTCCTGGTCTCCACATTGAGCAGAAGGGAGTGGGAAATGAATAGACTTATGACTGGCCAATGAAGTTGACTGGGCATGAGAAGGGTTGCAATTACAGCTCATTGCAGGACTTGTTTCCTCTGTAAAATGAGAGTGTGTGGAATCCTTGGTGACTGCTGTAGAAATGCTCGTCACTTATTCAGGGCTAAGTCTATATATGCAGTATGGCCCCAAATGGTTAAAAGTTTAATGTACTAGATCAAATTTTGCAAAGACAGTGTCTAAACAAGACAGCAACAGCAATAGTATCTCTAGGCCAGAGTCAGGTTGATTGCCCCTCTACTTACATGGGGCTCTGAGACACTGGAAATATGGTTCAAGTTAGTCACTCTGATCCTCTTATGTTCTTGTTTGTGACTTTTTAAATCATAACATTCTTTGAAATATGATCTTTTTCATTCTTAGCACAGTTGCCAGTTACCCCTATTTCACAGGCCTGCAGCAACCCCCAAACTCAGTAAATACAGGCCTCATGTTCAAAATGGAGTGACCAAAGCTACATACCTAAATTGGCATGGACAGATTTGCAGAAGGCCTGGGTACCTTCTACTTCATAATTTTGACTTCGGCGTGAGTTCTGTGGCCTCAGACCCTCTTTAAAAAATCAGAATATTTTAAAAATAACATTAATGAATTTAATACTGAAAATAATTTTGAAATAAAACATTTCAAAATATTTTTTAAATCAGACAATGCACTATATTCTAATGCATGGCACTATAATATACAAAAACATTTTCTGGCTGTCATTTCATAATTACATAGCCACTCTCCAAAAAGAGGGTGGGATATTGACCTAGAAGGTGCAAGGGAGGCAACTGATATATGAGGTGAGTTTAATTTCTACAAAAGGGCTTTCTAAAAAGTGTATTTATAAATAATTAATAGTGCCATGGATTGTATGGTTTTTAACATGCAACTCCCACATGTTGTATTTATTCCCAGTTTATTCCCTAGCTAGTCTTAATTCTTCAGTGTTTGAGTTTTACTTCTAGTCTTAATTCTCAGTGTTTGAGATTTCAGCTAACTGGTCAGCAGAGAATGTTTCAGACTTCCATTTTTTCTGATTGTCACTTTTTTTGTCAGTGTCTTAGTGCTAGAATTATACTTTAAATTGTAGATTGGCACATTCAGATCTTAAAAGTCCCAGGTTTTGGAAGTATTCTTTCCTCAGCCCACTGTATATGGCTTGTCATCTGAAAATGTACGGTCTTCACAATACTGTCTTTTTATCTTCCCCGATCTTTGACCAGGACCTAGCAGAATGTTGGCTAATGAGGCATCTGGGAACTACAAAAAAATAAACATTAAATACTGAGATTAATACAAAGATAACAACATGGGGCTAAAGTGTAAGTTAAACTTGCAATGAAATGAGGTGCCCAGACTTAGGGCCTACGACAATTTGGAAATTTGGTTGAAGCCACTTTAAAAATCTGACTCCAGCTGCACATTGTATATTACCTGAAATATAAAATGCGATGATAAATCAAGATGTTTTCCTCTTTGGTGAGTTTCCTTGTGTTCGCTATTATGGTGCACAAGTGATTCATGCTGGCAGAGTATGCTCTGAAATATTTTGGAACACTGAAAGCACGGGAAAATAGCCATACGCTAACAGACACACACATGCATTTGGGACTGAATATTGGGTGAATTCAGTACATTTTAAATCACTAGCTTGTTGGCAGAACTTTCAAAAATTGTTGGTCTGGTGCACCAATAAACAGAGAGAGCCAATTCCTTTCCACTGAGTTTGTTATTGATTGGTTTTGCTACTTGCTTTGCTCTGAGAAGCCTTAAGAGCCAATATCCATAATTACTGAGATCCAGACAGTTTTCTTGTGTTGCAGTGTTTTGTTCTGACCAGCATATAGAAAATTTTAAGCAAAATCTAATTGAGTTTACCATTAGGAAATGTTCCTCTTAGTCATTCAGAACTTTCTTTTGCTTAATTTCATCTCCTACGTTTTCCCTTATGCCAACCAAACAATTCCTTCCCTTCTTTTGTGTTTTACAATCTTCATGCACATGCAGACGGTCATCTTAGTCATAATTTGGCCAGGTTATGCATAGTTACTTTAATCTTTCCTTATAAATCAGTCCCTCTAGACTGTTCATCACTTTTATTGCTCTTCTCTGAATTCTCTTCAGTTTGTCGTTATCTTCCTAGTACTGACGTTGCCATAATGAAGCACACTTATTACATGTATATAGTCTCACCAGGACTGTGCTCAGACAGGCTCTGACCCCTCCTGTTATGACATTCCATCTCTGCCGTATGGAGCCTCTGACTTACTTTTGGCTTATTTTTGCAGCCGTATCACATGACAAGCTCAGATCAAATTCTCTGTCTGCTATCTGTCTTTACATTTCTTTCTGCACAAATGTGTTTGGGTTTTCAATTTGTATTAGCTGGTGGTTTCTTTAGGACAAATCACATTTTATTTCCTGCCAATATTTCTAGCTTCCATGTTTTCTCCCTGTGTCTTCAGTGATGCTTGTAACATTTCTCATTCATGTGCAAATGTAATTAACATGTTGTTTGCCTCTTCTGCCAGTTTATTAATGAATAAATTATATAAGCCTGGGCTTACCTCCAAATCCTTTGGAACATTTTCCCCACCATGATGAGCTTATCATTACCTCTTGTTTATAATATGTCAGTCAGCATTGAGACACCAGATGAGTACTTCTATCCAAACCAGTTTAAATTAATCTTGCAATGTTTTATGAGACTTCCAAATGCTTCACTAAAATCCAGATAGGTTTGCCCTAATTCCTGGCATTGTGACTGCAGTACACTGCCCAGTTAAGGCCAGCATATCTACCATGAAGGGTCAGTTTATTTCAGGGGGATGTTTGGGAGGCGTCGAGCCAATCTTGATATTTCTATACCACTACTCCTCTCTGCTGCAAACCTTGCTGCATGGCAGCTGTCATAGCACCCTCTTGGAGCTGCTGGCAGCTGGGGTCACTTAGGGCAGTTTCGGGCTACTCTGTTATACTAGGAGATCTGCCCAGTGAAATTGAGGTCAGGATCAGAGTGCAAGGCAGGCAAAGTGGCCTGGGTCATTATGTCTAGTGGTGTCCTATCATTATACTAATTCAATCCTTTTTAATTTTATTTAAAAGAAAATAAAGAATAAAACTCATATGGCATGAGTGCCTCTTTGTAATTCCAGGTTCCAGTTTCCATCACTTGTCAATGTTCCTAGGTTTGTTTTTGCTCTGTGTTCCAGGATTGATGATAGATTTACATTCTATACACTGAGTACAACCCATGTATGTGTGTCTATATAATCAATTGATGATTATTGACATGCCTTGAAGAACATCTTTGCTTGGCAAGATAATGTGGAAATAGCATTTACAAGAGCATTTACAAGATGCTGGACCATGTAAAGTTCTGACTTTGTGAGCCAACAGTTAGAAAACAAGGCAGAAGCTTTAGTGTGAACTAAAGTCACATACCCTTCAAGGAATTTCATCACAAAGCCATTCAGACATCTGATGTTAATTCTCACTGGGCCAAAACAAGAGAAGAATATGACTTTTCTTCAGTTTCTGTTTACTTTTTCCATGGCCACAAAACATCTGTCTACTATGTCATTTAAATTGACTGAATAACAAATCCCTGCTTTCATAAGACGTTTGTAATGCTGTTTAATAAATCATAGCATAAGAAGCTAAGGACTTTACCCTAAAGAACAAAAAGAAAGCCACATTTCAGTTTTAATATTAAGTATTTGTCACAGGACTTGATAATACAAGAAACAGGATTTACTTCTAGTCTGTAGCTCTGAAAGCAACACTGACCTTGTCTGCGTTGAAAATCCTGCATCGATCTCCACGGATTGACATGGAAGGATCAGTTGAGTGGCCAGTGTAGACTTACTCAGTCGATCCTGGAAGAGCTCTCCCTTTGACGTAGTAACTTCACCCCTCCAAAAATAGTAAAGCTGCATCAAATGCTGAAGTTTCTATTTCTCCATCTATCAAATAGGTATTTAATTATTTAAGTCGTGTACTGATCACTTTGTTTGCAAAAACAATGGGAGTCTTGTGGCACCTTAAAGACTAAAAGATTTGCTCAGCCATAAGCTTTCATGGGCTCCAATTCACTTTGTTTGCAAAGTGTTCTGGAGACATGGAGCTTGGGTCCGATGCACTCCGGAGATTCCTAGATTACTGCATATGTTTAAGGCAAAATTCACAACTATGTTCCAGCTAGTCTGTGCTCATCTGGAGATGTAAAGTCACTACGAACCTGATTTAACTGGACAGTTCAACCAGTTTGATATTGATTTGCACCCAAGGTGTGGTGGAAAACAGCTGGAATGTACCAGCAAATCTGGTCTTTGGTTTGCAGCTATTTGAATTTCTATGGGGTTTAGTGTGTGAGCAATTTACAATATTAAAAATACATCCAAATACCCCAGGAAGTTGGAGCTCTGCTCTCTGATGGTGGCAGATTCCTTTTCCATTCAATTCTTCTACAATCACAAGATGATTGCTGGCCTACCTTACTCTTAAAAATTTTGGAACAAGGCAGAGAACAGAAAGAACTGGTCCCTGGATTATTGTTCAGTTGTCCATCCACTCATGGCTGGAAAATCGGAATTTCTGAAAAAGGTGTCCAGTTTTCAATTGACAGTCAATATAAAATCAGGGGCTGCATCCATACTCTTCAGCTCTGCTCAAGAAATGGGTCAGTGCATGATTCACTATTTAAGTGTTAAGCTCTAGTTCTCTGCATCAGTCATACAGGATAGTGGGTTTTGTGGTTAGGTCAAAATTATGGCTGAGCAAATATGTTTTCAAAAGAATGGGATTGGAAGAACAACAAAATGCACTGGTGTTTATTACTTTTTTAACAACAGTTTCTTTGAAATATTAAGATACAACTGTGTTCAGAGAAACTTTTGCTCACAGTTTGAGGCACATCATGAGCAATGTTGTGTTATTTCTCTTGTGCACATTGTGCAGTTACAGATCATCATACAGGGCTAATGGGGTAAAAGACAGGGTAAGCATCCTGAAAGAGGCACATTCAGGTGCCTGCTGTCCATTTGAAAGATGCCTATTATAACACAACAGCACAATCTTCCACCTTTTAACTCTGACCCTCTTAAGTAGGGAGAACACAGCTGGAGGGAAGGGGGAAAGATGCCTCTAATTTTACTCCATGCCACCACCAACATGCAATGCAATTGCCAGCAATCAGCAAGAATCTCACTCTCACCCATAGCAGTGGTGGGATCTAGATGGGATAATTGTCAGGGAAAAGCACCCTTGAAATTTGTCCTTAATTCTTTATTGAAATTGCGAAGCTGAGAACTGAAGGGCTGTGCCATGGCATGAAGTGAAATACAAAGAACAGACAATTTGCAGTGACTCAACAGCCTTATTCTTCTAAGGGAAAATACAAGAATAATAAACTACATACAAGTGGGCTATACACGTGGGGTTTCGGTTTGTACGTAAAAACATTCTAGCTAACTAAAGCAGAACCATTTAGAGTTTCCAAAGGTGTTACAAGGTTACATTTTAACCTGGCTCTTTTCCTGCAGTTAGTTCCAAGGCTTTCCCCCCTCTTTGCTCATTTTCTAGCAGTTGAAGTCAGTGGAGTCTCAGTATGCACCAGGATCAACACCTTAATGGCTTCAGCTTTTATGTTTCAGTATCCTTCTGCCTTTGGATGCACTATGGAATCAGGCATCCATGTCGAGATGGCCTTTTAAATCCACCCCCCATGCAACTTAAAAGAATAAAAAAAAAAACAAAAAACCCCAAACCAAAACAAAAAAGCACTAGTAACATTCTCAAGCATGGTTATGTAACACATCACGATGCGGGTTCTTTCAGTAAATCATCAAAGGAAAAAATACACTGACTATGAAAGGGCAAGCTGTGATTTCTGTGTCCCTGCTTACTCCGTTAATTTTATTTTTACATTATCCTCCCAATCATTCCCACTGTCTTATTTGTCTGTTTCACCCACTTATTGCATCCTGTCTCTTGTGCCAATTGTGTCCCCTCTAGGCGATTCAGAGGGGCTGTTATAATAGCAATGATCATACATAAGAAAGTGTCTGAGAATTAGAGATTTTAACAGGTGTTGCAAGGAAAAAGGGCAGGGTAGGTTAATCAGACCACGTGGATGTTTTGTACAGCCACAAGTAAGTGAGATATTTTGCTCAAATAGCTATTACCACCTATTTCAGGGACAGCGCATTAAAAAAAAAACAACAGATTGACTGTTCCAAAATAAAGAATTGATTGTAAGGGTTAAAGGGAAGAGAGACACAAATGAGTGGCTAGAGTTGTATGAATGTGTCTGCCTGAAAATGTGACTTTGCTTGGCTGCAGCACAATAATTGAAAGATACGATCCTTCCAGCTGGAGATACCTTTCTACTGAATAAATGCTAAGATAAGAAGAGATTGATGGATTGGTTCTAGAACATGAAGCTGCTGCTTTCACCCTTTTTATCCATTATTTGTATATCTCTGAAATCCCAGCATCTAGGCAGCACCTAGGAACCCCCCGTAACAGACCAAGACTAGGCACTATACACACAAAACAAAAAGATGGGTAGCTGTGTTAGTCTGTATACAGCAAAAAAAAAAAAAAAGTCCTATAACATGCCACAGGACTCTTGTTGTTTTTACAGAACAAAAAGATGATCCTTACTCCACAGAGTTTAGGATTTACGTGTAAGACAAAAGGTAATAGATGGATACAGCTTGACAGATAGGGGAGTACAGGAAACAATTAGGCTGTCTTAGTTAGCATGGTAGACAGTGCTGTCTGCAAGCAGCTCCTCAGCCATTGTCTTTTCTTTTTCTTGGTGGCATTGTGGCAAAGGAGAATTAAAGTAGAGATATGGAAGAGCATAATGCAGGAAGCTTTGCAGAGGTCTATAGGAAGCTTCTCCCAATCACAAGGGGCAGACTGGAAGAAAGCATAAAGATTTAAAATTTAAAATGTGCACGGTTGAGGCTGCTCTGATGGACTAATTGAAGGCAGGAGTTGATCTTCCGACACTGACTGAGATGATAGGTAGGGCATGAAGAGCCTTGGAAGGTAAGACAAGCATCTTATACTTGATGTGATGGAAAAGGCGAGGGAGGCTGTGGTGGAGGACAGAAAGGCGGGCAGTCAATGATCACAGCACCACCATGGTGATATTACTGGGAGATAAATCACTTTGCTGTGTTCCTCTTATAAGTAGCTCCTCCCATTTTTGAACATTTTACCATGAGGAACAACTGGGCTAGGCCAGCCTAAACCTGAGTAACCTGGGACTGAGTCTAATGTAGTATGTCAAGTGGATTCTTAGTATTTCACTCCTAACAAATTTGACCTTAACAGCTACATTTCCAAATGACTTCTAGTTGCAGATGCACCTGTTTGTGAGGGCAAAATCCCATATTTGTTTATGCAAATCAGGCCATCACATTCATAGGATGCTATAGCAAAAGCTGGCGCCTGCCAATGCAAACAGAATGATTGCACAAATTAAAACCCCTCTGCACCCACATTGACCCTGATTTGCAGAGTTCAGAAGCCCAGCTACATTGAGAAAAAATTATTTATGACATCTGCCAACAAGTGCTCCTAAAAATGCTCTGTAAGTGCATTACAATATTGCCCTAAGCTTTTTTTTTCATTTCAAAAGACTTTACTGATCTGAGAGATGCCTCTTATGGCCGTGTTTCTTAATCTCTTCCATTATAGAATCCCTTCTCCATTAATTTCTCCATACCATGACACCCTTCCCATCTGTCCAGGATCTAGTCAGGACATCCTCACATTGAACAATGTGGGGAGGGTGATCACATCCAAGCTGAGAACCCAAGGCTTATACTTTGAACTGTGGAATGCAAACAGCACAGATAATCTCTCAAACCAGAAAAAGCATTTGCTGTATTTTGCCCTCATCATGTTTGCTGGCTGCCGATTGATCCTGCAAGAAGTGGTGTCTCAAAAGGAAAAGGATTTTATGATAGCAGCCCCTAAGAATTTGGATTACACTTTGTTAGGTGCTGTGGAAACATAGCTTCTTTCCCAAGCTGCTTTGAGTCAAAGCATACAACAAGCGGAGGCCTTTAGGGAAACAGTAACTGGGTTAGTGTTTTCCTATGCCGTACTGTATGAAAAATGGTCACAAGGAGAAGACAACTGATAATGCCAAATCAAAGATGATATAGGCACAAAAAGTGCAACACTGGGTCTTGATTCTTCAGCATACTGAGTATTCCTATACAGTACTAGCCTTCCTAAACTTCCAGTGAGTTTACTGGGATTTCAGGGGACTCTGCTCATCACTGGAGTTTTCTCAGAACCAAGCCCTAAATTAACAAAGTGATTTAGCTAATTTTTTAAGTCAAATTAGATGCTGGGTTAAAAAAATCATTTTATTTTATTTTAATACATCTTATCATCCATAGGGGGTTCATTTTTTCAATATTTTAAACTCATGGCATACACACAACTAGTGACTAAATAGTTACACTATAAACACAAATTCAAAGCTTACAATCTAAACAAGTGAATGGATATACATTTCCTATTTTATAAATTAATAAGTTGCAGGCCATTATGAAAATAGAAAATTCAGTCCGATAAGCATTGACCTTAATGTAATTTGGATCAGCTCCTATTTGCAAAGCTCCCATTAAATTTAATGGGATATCTACATATAAGTGTTCAGGACGATAAGTACTCAAAGCTGTCATTTCATGTTTCCCTATTTTATTTCATTTTAAACTATCAAATTAACACACCACTATGCAGATGCAGTTTTATAATCAATACACCTCTCCTGAAATTATTTACAGTAAAACTACTTATAGTTCAGTTGTACAACCCTGTAAATAAAGATTGAAAAAAGAAAAGAAAAGAAAACAAAACAAACAGATAGGATCTCACCTGCAGCTGAATAGGAGAGGAATTTGGATGAAATAAAAGACAACCAAATCCCCTTTTACTGGGCTGGAAATTTCTAAGAGGGAAATAGAGGGTAGATTTAGGTTTTAGAATAAATGGGTGGTATTTTCTTATATACCCGAGTGACTCAGGAGTTCAAATCATACTGAAAATCAGTCGGACTTGTGTTCCCAGATTGGACACTTTTGAAAAATCTACCCATAATTATTCATTTTTGGAGAGATATAAAATAGGATTCTCATTATCATAGTCTATATTGTAAAACAAAAATCAGTAAATTATCAATGGAAAATGCTCATTAAATGCATTCTCCTCACACTGGATACTCAGTTTTAAGTTTTCTAGAAAATACTTTTAAAATAGAAAATTGTAAGTAAGACATTTTTTACAACATCTCTTGTAAAATATAGACAGATTAATATAGAAAATGCTGTGTAGAAAATAAAGTTGAACTATTTTAACATATATTTTTGTTGTTGTCAAAAGTACAAATAACAGTTGAAGATATAAATATAAGTTTATGATCATGAATAAATCTGGTATAAAATGTAGCAAGACATTTCATAATTAGGAGTTTTATAAATCATTATATAATGACTTTAAGAGGGATAAGTGTAAATTTATACCTGGCTATAAGACACTCAATTATATTTTGTTTTGCAATAACATACCAGTTATTAAATTTAAGATGAATAATGGTGTGACTATTTTTTCTTCAAATCTAGAGTCGTATTTCAAAGAAAAACTTTTTAGAGTTTGCTATTAGATTAGTTGTTCAGGTTACATCTAAACTGCCTTTTTAAATGTTAATGTGTTTTTTTTAAAGTAGAACTAAAGAAAAGAAACAGCACGCATTTCTACAATTCCAAAATATTTGACAACTATCCTGCAACATCTTTTCAAATGTCTGACCTGGTGTTCTTTTGCTTGTTAAAGAAATAGAAAACAGCAATCAGTTTCTGAGTTTTTTCTTTAATTTCACTCTTGGTACTTGCTTGGCTGATAAAATTCAAAATCAATAAGCCCTCAGTCTAGCCATGAAACTTCATACTGTAGATTTCAGTTCAGTTACTCACGAAACAAGCCTGACATTTCATATGTGTTCATTCCTCTTATGACACTGAATTTCAGAAGCATCCAGGGAAAAATCTTTACATCTAAATTTGAAAAACTAAGTTTGTTACAACTGAGGAAGACTGAAAGAAATAAACAGATAAGAAACACATACTGTAAACCAGGAGAAATGATTAATCGCTGGCGAACATTTCTTAGACATTCAGATTTCCTGAGGCTTTTCCACTCTCTCTGTGCACCACTCACTTATAATTACATCTGGGGCCATTCCTTCCTATTCCACAGGATAAACTGGAATATACGAATCAGCAGCTTTGTCTCTTGCTCTTTAAACACTAGAGACCTTGTAAGCACACAAGTTTTTTTCCTGTTATGAAGTTTTAATGATCTTCTGAGTCTCTCAAAATTAGATCAGTTTTGTTTGCTTTTTGTTTTACTCAAACAGACCTGGCTTATTTATATTACAAGTTTTATAACAGCAAAACCCAAAAACAAAATCACGCTGAAGAATTCCAGATATGCTTCACATTTTATGGACCAAATTCGAATGCAGTAGAGGAGAAAGCCAAGTCACACATGCACTGAAGTCACTCCACTGACCACTGAAATGGATCCGTCTCAGGGGTAGAACATAACGGGAATTCAAGCATGTACAGCAGTACTGAACAACTGCGCAGGCCAGGTAGTAAATATGAATTATGTAGGTAACAAAAATAAGTGGACAATTTATTATAGCATCACACATCTTTCCAGACTGGAGCAGTGGTTCTCAACCTTTTTCAGGTTGTGATACGCTTGGTGGCATATCACGAGGGGACACACCAGCCCACCCGTCCCAGGCCAAATCCAGCCATCTCCTCGGCTCTCCATGACACTCTTTCCACTGTATGGTGACACAATAATGTGTTTCGACCCAGTGGTGGAGAACCACTGGACTAGATCCTTGCCTCAGCTCCAGGGTTCATATCTATAATCCTCAAGGGAAGTACCAGGGTATATTTAATGAGCATAAGAGATTAGGTTCTTGATTTTCTTTCTCATCCCAGACCTTCCATAACAAGAGCATCCTCTAGGTGACTGCCTGTGATCCTCTCTATTGCCAATTCTGGGTTGCTTATGGTTCAGTCTGGTCTGCCTCCTAAATTACAGAATTTTTAGAGCCTCCCTAGTTTATGACCAGGCACCTATGGTCCAAAGAAGTCATTCTGATCCCAAGTTTTGCTAGGACAAACAGGGCCCAGACACGTTCCCTTCTTCTGCTTTATATTACTCCTTAACTAAGGGCTGGGAGGAAAGTTTGTGTAGGAGCCTCTTCCTCAGCTGAATATTTGCTCCGGCATTATGTGGGTCCTTCACCAGCCAGACAAGCTGGAATCAGAGCTGTTTTGAACCACTGGAATGATATGCTATGTAAGGAGTTGTTTGCAAAGATGTGCCCCAAATTTTTTCCAATCCAAATGGATGACTTTTCACCAGCCCCAGTTCAAATACCTGCCTACTTCAGCAGGGGCACTGGGAGGATTAATTTGTGGCTGTTTGCCCAGAGCTTTGAAGTGGAAAAGTGTGATATAGTGCTAAGCGTTGTTATTCTAAACACTCAAATACACTCCTCCCAAGCAAGGTGTTAGAGAAAAAGGGAGAATGCATAAATGTCAGCATTATTAATAGCAGCAGGGGAAACCAGTGATGGAAATCGCAGACCATCTAGAATTCTGCAATCTCTGAAGGGAAGTGAACCTTTGGAAATTCACATTCCCTGCCTAAGATGTCCCCAGGAATGACAGATTGACAGTTTTGTTGACAGTTGGGTCATCTCTGCACCACTTTCTTTATCTGTCAGGCTATATAAACACATTGAGTGAAAGCACTGGGGTAAGGAAAAGGAGGAATACGAGAGCAGACTGTGTAGCCCTCTTGAGCATGGGAATGAGACCTAGGCTGGGTTTGGGTAAGTCCATGTCGGTCACTGTATTCCCAATGTGTCCTGCACCACATACATGCTAAAAGTAGACATGTTTCCTCCCAGCTATTAGGGATGGAAAAATAATCAGGCCTAGTCAAGGAAAAGGGGAGAAAAATGATGTGGTCAGGCTCCTGACTGAGTCTTACACACAGTCCCAGTCTTTCCCCTTCTCCACCTCTGCAGTTTGCCTCCTTGCCACTTGTCTCTCCTTCATTCTCTCCACTCCTGGTTGCCAGGCTCCCTTTTAAGCCAACTCTCCATAGGAAGCATGTGGCCCAGTAATGCTCCACCACTCCTTTAAGCTTTCCATGGAGTCTGTAAACCCCATCACAGTCCTGTTGGGAGAATTTCACCCCAGAAGAGCACTTAGCCAATTCCTAAGGCTCTGTGCTTCTCTAACACCTTCAAGGAAGGACCCAGAGTTGGGTTGGACCTGGAGAAGACAACCTGAATTAGGGGAATGACAGTCACCTGTCTCTTTTTCTTTTCCTGCATCCATCACCAATGTCCCAAAGAAGTGGGAAGCACAAAGGGTGAATCCCTAAGACAATGTGTCTTGGGAGGCTATAAATGTCTTAGAGTATCACAAGCTCATTTCCAGATTCTGTTTTTTGCCCCTGACTGGATTTTTTTTAAGCCCTCAGCGCTTACAAAATAAGCAGTAAATCATACCAGATAGAAAACATTGCTGGGCGCCTGTCCTACCGCTTGTGATTTTGGCTGCGTTTAGCTTATTAAACAGGTCTGGTGCTACATGATGGGACAAATATGACATGAACTTCACCCCTGAGGTCTGCCATCTTCACATAACAAGGGCATATATCCCACAGCTGGGGAGCTGTTATTTGACTCGTACTGTACCACAGGTCAGAATTTATGACTTTGTTATTATTATGTTTGTGAGTTTTATGGCCACACAGCTCCCGCGGGAACTCAGCGCACTGTTGCTAGGACATGTCAGTCAGACATTTGTAACGCACCACAAAGGAAGCATTGAAAATGCTGGGAATATCCTGTGTAACACGGTTTCTCATCTCTCCTGACCCTCAGGTAGGGGCCAGACTTTGTTTGCATCCAAAGTGGGAGGAAGCTGATAACGTGCACAAGGGGGAGGGAATGGCACCCGGACCTTCAGCAACATTATTGGCAGTCCCTTCTGCTGGCTCTGTTTGTTCTCTGTAATGACACATGTCCCAAATTTCCTGATCATAACAGTCATTACGGTGCGCTCAGTGTTTTATTGCCCTCTGATGTGGAGCCAGAAACTTCACAATGGGAGTTAACCTAACGTTAATGAGTTTAACCACAGCAGTTGATCTGCTGACTCTTCAAAGTGTTAAAGCTTTTGGTAGCACAGTGTGTTATATTTTTACCCTAGCACAGTACATCAACAGACTACGTTGGCTCTGCATCTCACAGCAATCTACCAGCAGCAAAAAAGGATAGAAAGCATAGGTTTACAACAGGCAGTGTGGCCCAGTCGGTAGTTGCTTCTAGCTTTGCAACGGCCAACAGGTAGATTAAACAGAGCTGCGGTTTTTTGTTCTCCCAAGATAATGAAACAGCTGAACCCCACAGGTGCAAGGGTTTGGGAACCTACCAGGCTCTTTGAGGGGTTCACAAAGCCAGCACAACTTCTTAAACTTTCCCTCTGTAATCTAAACCAGTGGGATCCAAACTTTTTTCCTTGGGACCCAGTTGAAAAAATCTTTTATGCCCACAATCCAAACTTTGCTGACCACCATGTTTGCCCCTCCTACCTGACCCCTCAGCCGCACTGGCAGCCTTTTACAACAAGAAAAGCAGCCACCACCTGAAAATTTGGTGGCAGTCATGGCTACAAGAGTGGGGGTCAGGTTCGCTACTAAAAGACGTCTGGAACAGCTTCTTTCCGTAGTGTGTGTGGATGCTGCTCTGGGTGGCTCTAAGTCTGTACCACCTGTGGCATTTCCTTCACAGGAACTCAGACCTTTGCTAATAATTTTGTCTACAGCAGTGGAAGCTGAGATTCGCAAAACCTCTCCCCAAGTCCCTTTCGCTCAGTCATGTACTGATTCTGAACATGAAGCTTGCATGGTTTTGAATACCAAGCAGGTTGCATTAATCAGATGTTAGGTAGGTAAGATAGACTGGGGTACATGTGCTGCCCCCTTGTTTTGCCATTCATCTGCTTCACGGAATGAAAGCCTCTTATTTCCTCCCGAGAACATGTAAAAAGCAATTAAAGCATTTATAGCAAAAATTGGCTCCGGGACATAGGCAGCACAGAGGTTTTACAAAGAGTGAGAGCAATGCCAGCCCATGACAGCAGCATATGGGATCAATATAGGGAGAAAGGGAGCCAAGGGTAAAATGGCATTGATGAATAAAGGGCAAAGGGAAGAATTTGCTGAAGAATCGTTGCTATGATGGTAGGCGGGGAGAACAGAATTGGAATCCATAGATTCCTGGGAGCGTCCCACATGTGCCGTCAATTCACACAGCAGGCTTTTATGAGGTGAGACGAAACGCTGGAAGGCATTTCCTTCAGCCTGTCAAGAAAAGACTAACATGAAATCAGCAAGGTGAATTGAAGGCTGCTGAACAGCAAGAGCTGTAAGGAACAAAGTGGTGTTCTTTAATAGTGAGCTGTTTGATTGTAGAAAGTCCTTGTTATTCAAAAAAAGTTTAAACATCAGTTTAAACACCTGAATGTGTCACAACACTGGGAGAGAGTTTCTGTCTTTCTAGAGCCTCTCAATTAATGAATCAGCAGTTTCAAAATAAAATAAAGATGGATAGGATAAATTCTCCCTTTCCCACTCTGATGAAACCGATCTCATCAGTGTAAAATTCCAAAAGGACAGCCGTGTTAGTCTAGTTCAGCAAAACAAACAAGGAGTCCTCTGGCCCTGGAAGACTAACAATTTATTTATCACATGAGCTTTCATGGGAGAAAATCCCGCTTCATCAGATGCTTTGAAGATGGGGGAACTTACAGAATGGGAGGAAAATAAGTAATCTTTGCTTTTCTGGCAATCCAGGAAAACTGCAGATATTAAATAGATCCATAGAATCATGCATTTAATCTTAACAGATCCATTGTCATATATGCTTCATAGAAAAGAAAAACAGAGAAGTAGTCTTCATATATAAGTATGCCTATGTATATAATGAACACAGCATTGTAGCTGTGTTGATCCCAGGAGATGAGAGAGACAAGATGGGTGAAGCAATATCTTTTATTGGGGCCAACTGCTGTTGGCAAGAAAGGAAAGCTTCCAAGCTTACAAGAGTTCTTCTTCAGAGCTGGGAAATGCACTCAGGTGTCACAGCTAAATCTGAGTCCAAGTGGAACAGATATTTTATGATTAGTTCACCTTGAATGACCTCTTATCATACATGACAAGTGGCTAGTTAACACTTCTCCAGTAATGAAGGAAGCAGAGGAAAAAAGATGTGGGGGGAGAGGTTAGTGGGTTATAGATGGCTGTAATAGGTCACTAATCCAATGTCTCTAGTCAGTCCATGATTTTGAGTGTCAAGCAAAATTATGAATTTAAGTTCCCACACTTGTTTTTTGAAGGCATTGTGCAGGTTTCCTTATAGAGTGATTGCATCATGAAAAGTAGTCGCCCCTTTGTGCCACAGTATTTTTTGCTTTGTAAGTACTTATACTGAATATGAATACTACAGGGAAAAGTCTGAATTTTTTTGAATCACTACCAGCAACTTGTGGGTATATAAATTAATCAAGGTCTTTTGAAGTGCTGAAGTGGAACTTCCAATGTAGTTTATTGTATAAATGATAAAGAACACTGTACAGCAGTTGAGTTTGAGCTGGCATTATTTCCATTCCAGCATCTCCCCACACTCACCAACATTTTCAGTTATTTGAAGCTTGCTGAACAAATTTCTTTGGGTCTGAAAGTTTCCATTCTTAATCTCTGTTCAAAAGTGGCATTTTATTGATGGGAATTTGTTTCTAAATTGATTTAATCATTTTAAAGTTACACATAGTTGAATAAATACACCCTTTCCATTGTCAGAATATTTCCCTGATTTTTTTCTCTCAAGGGACAAGTGATATATTTTGGAAAGAATAGTCTGGTTGATACTGAAGGAGCTAAATTAGGGTATGTCTACACCGGAGGCTCTGCTAAGTTGACTTAACAAGGTCGACTTTAAGTTGACTTAAAGTTGAACTTGTTAAGGTGACTTAAAGCATCCATGTAAAAACTCCTGTCAACTGCCTGCATCCACACTAGTCAACCCTTCCTGGTAGCCAGGGACTCTGGGAGGGAGCCTGGAGGCCAATTAAGTCAACTTAAGGGCTGTTCCCCTTTTACACTGGCTTAAGTCGACTTAATGAGGTCAATTTAAGTGTTAAGTTGACCTTACGAGGTGGTGTTATTAAGTCAACTTTAGAAAGTGCTTAAGTCGACTTCATAAAAGCCCAGTGTGGCTGCAGGGGTCTGTAGGTCAACTTAAGCTTCCTTAAGTCAACCTAAGGCTCCAGGGTAGATGTACCGTTAGAGAACAGCACAGAGACTGAAGGGATATTTATCACATATATTTAATGGGTACCCATTAAATATAGCCGTTAAAGGAGAATAATTGTTTGTCTTACAGCTCAGTAATATGGGGAGCACTTTTGCAAGACTAAAGGCCCTCTTGCATGCCCAAATGTATATGTATAACTGCAGGCACAGGCAGGTGCAAAGAGGGACTTTGTGAACATTGAATAATAGCCCATGCAAAAAGACAAAAACTTAGATATGCAAATATCAATTAACACTTTCATGAACTTTGTTGTTTCCTTGATACACGTTTACCTCTACCTGCCAACATTGCTGAATAAAGTTTGAAAAATTCAGAAAAGTTGTATAATATTTAGGAAAACTAGGTGATGTTAGGCATAATTCCTTACCCTTCCTTTCCACTCCATTGTGAGTTTCTACCCATGTCTCCCCAAAAAACTGAAACTGTTCAGGTAAAAAAATATTTTTATGTAAAAATAGGCAAAAGCTCGAATGGCTCAGTTATCTTCTGAATGATTCTCAGATTAAATCATCAACATTTTCCCAGTTTAATTATTACTACTGTGTAACAGATCTTAGGGTCTCAGTGACCCTAACAGAAACTTTCCACTTATGTGAATGGACTCACAAATGTCCTCCAGAGCCAGAATTTTCACTTTTTCACCAAATGACAAAATTTAGAATGATCTTTTTGCATGCAAAATGTTTTCGTTCTTAGTGAATAACAATAAAACCAAGCTGTACCATTTTTTTTTGGCCAGAAACACATTAAAGAAATTTACTGGCTTAGAAATGTATATATTTTTAGTCAACATTTTTCTTTTAGGTTCTTTTCTCCAGCAAATATGTCAGATACTGCTTTGCTGTTTTGAACAAGTAACCCACTGTTTTAACATTTATTCTATTTTTCCAGCTGAATTTAAAATTTTTATAAATAGCTTCATTAATGTCAATTTGCAGATCTGTGATTTGTTAAGAGGTAGGTGGTCCAATTCCTTAAATATGACTGTACATTTGTTCCATTCCACCATGCTGAGAAATGTTTCAGTGGGACAGAGTCTAAGAAACTCTGGCTTGCCACCGAATTTTGTTTCTGTTGTCAAGAACAGCTGTGTCACAGAAATCTCTCCTCTCTGCTCCCCTTATTCAATCGACCTGGTATTCTGAAATCCTGCTGATTCAATCCAGGGAGGACACATATTCTTTCCACCTTCTCCCAAAATTACAGGATCCTTTATCCATGGAACAATCTTTGGCAATTAAAAATACAGTTAAAAACTCTGAAGCTCAGTGACTGATTTCTTTAGGCTGGCCTATGATTCATTTCCAACTATGTTTTTAAATCTCTGTTCTCATCATAGCATATACGTGTCCCTTCTTAACAAAAGATGACCAAAAGCAGAGTGCAAAAAGCAATCTGATATTGAAATCTTAAATGATAGTTTTATAACTGCCAGACCTTTATGAAGAATTTCCATGCATGGAAACTCCTTTCATATGCAAAGCAACAGAAAAGCATCATAGGATTACAGAATCATAGAAGCCAGAATGGAAAGTTTCTTAGATCACCTAGTCTATCTCCTTGCCAATTGAGAATAATTCCCTAGAGAACAATCTAATTTTAAATTTCTAAACAATAGAGCTTTTACCACTTTTCTCATAAAACTATTCTGTAATCCAAAATATATTTGGATCAATATGTCAGGATGGTTTTACTGATATTCAAGAATAGATTTTTCCTTTTCTGAATTTCATTCCCTTCTTTTTAATTATGACTCCTTGCACCAACAACTGTAATTCCTCTTTATCTTGGTGTTTCACAGTCCAAATATCTGAAGACAAATTAGCTGCTAATTTCTATCAGCCTCAAGTCTTCCACAGCATCACTGTTTCTAGATTTCTCCCTTCAACTGAATAGCTGTGTTTTGGGCTATTTTTGACCAGATTTATTAAGCCAATTGTGGAGAACAGGGACCTTGTTGTTCAAATAAAAATTGGGGGTCAGGGTTCAGAATTAGCCTCATTGCATAACCTGAAGAAGTCACTTAATCAATCTGGACCTCAAATTTATCCTGTCTCACTAGGATAAATATTGATGACCTGTTTTTGTTTGGTAATTTGCAGTCTGCCTATGAAAACTGCTGGGGTGCATGCAGGTGAACTCAGAAGGTAGTAGCACACCTGTAAAGGGTGATATGCTTGGTCCTCATGATCCATTCAACTCTCACTAGTGGATCTAAGTAGCTGGAGGTGCACTGCAGTACCATGGCCCTAGATCTTGCCTCAGTTGGCATGATAAATCGAGTGAGCATAGCTGTCAACAACAAACATTAGTGGAATGGCTCATCTGGCCCTGCAAGTGCACACAATGCCAGCAAAATATATATACCAAAATATATCACTGGTGGAAATGGTACTGAAGCAAGGTTGTGGGCACTTTAGAGTAGTGTTGGAGATGGATTGTCATTCATTGGTTAATCACAAAGCCAAGGAGTCATGGGTGAAGTCTTGGCAAATATTGGATTATAAAAACCACATGAATGGAAAGAGAAAGAAAAGCATGCTGGCTTGGTCATCACAGGAAAGGTAAGGGTGAAAACTATGCAATCAGAAAAAATGCACACAACAACATGCACAATAAACTATTACACGATCAACTCGAAGGATAAGACATTTCTTGGAACATAGAACACTGTACCATGCTGGAGTACTTCCAGTAATGATTCATAAGTTGAAAAGCTTTGAGGCAGAAATTATCAGTTCATGTGAAAGGAAATGGGAAAAAAAAAACCAAAGGTGAACACAGGATATTGACATCAGGAAGAGAAGATGGTGGACACCAGTATGGAGTTGCTTTGCTACTAAAGCCAAAGATAATCTGGGTTCTTGTGGTATTTAACCTGATGTCCCCTTATATTTTGATGCTAAGATTGAGACTTAAATTTGGTGTGATCACAATAATGCAGGTTTATATGACAGGCTTAGCAGCACTTAAGGAAGACATTGATGAATTTTGTGAAGACTTACCAAAAAAGCAATAGAAGAAATTCAAGACAAGATGTTATGGGGGACATGATGTTTTAATGGCAAAGTTGGATTGGACTGGAATTCATGGGCTAGAACATGAGAGTAATCCTGGGCTGGTTCAGATTTGGTTATGAAAACAAAAGAGAAGCAAGGCTACTAAATTGCTTCCTATGATGATTTCAAACATGTTATTTCCACAAAGAAAACTGAGGAAGAAGACGACTTGGATGGGCAAATGAAGCACTAGATCCATTTCATACTTGTGAATGGCAGGTGAAAATCAATTATGTTGACATGAGAATCATTTGTGGTCAATAATAGATCAGATCATTGCATCAGTGAGACTCAAAGCAATCAAAAGAGTTTTGAGAACTTAGATCTATAACACAGACAAATTGGAAGATATCAGGAAAGAATGCAAAGAAACCATGTGGAAAAAAACATCCCATCTCTAGTGAAAGAAAAAAAGAACAATGAAAAGAAATGGAATAGTGTAAAAAATGGGATTCTATGAGTGGCTAAACAAGTGTCAGGTTACAAGGCCAAAACAAAAAACCAAGGCTAATAATGGATTAAGTGCTGCAGTTGAGTGACAAGCATGGGACGCTGAAAGAGAACATCAAAAGGAAAAGGAAGTTTGAGAGCTGAATTCAGTAGATTGACTGGAGTGAAAAGAGACAGAAACAACTGAAAAAGTGAACATCATGAAAAAGATGATGACAGAAAGTAATGTGACAGAGAGGTAGATTGCAAGATAAAAACTGAGTTTGACATACATGCTGAAGGTATCATTGGTGAAAGATAAGCATGGACATATGAAGATGAATGGGCAAAGAATAAACAATAGAAAGATGATTCTGAAGATCTGTTCCACATGCAAAACACAGTAGGTGAAACAGTTCTGGAAAAGCTTTCCAGAACAAGTGTGGGAGAGCCCATTCTGGAAGTTTTAGAAGCAGCAATGAATATCCCAGTTGAAAGTATGACAACAAAAGAAGTGCTGGGGAACTGCAACATAATCACACAGCTGTTGCAGGCAGGTGAGGAATGCATGGTAAAAACAACGCATAAACTATTCAAGAAGATTCACAAACAAAAGACAAAAGTGATAACTGTACTAATATATAAAATAGGAGGTGTGTGAGAGAGAGACAGAGAGAGAGAGAATGGAATCAGCTTATTGACTTGCCAGGAAAGTTATCCACCAATATGTTGAAGAGGAGAATACAAAGGTACATGGAAGTTGAGCGTGCAGGAGACAGGCCAGATTTAGACCGTGAGGAAGTACAATACATCGCCTATTTCAAGTAAGGCAGAAATCAGAGAAGTGTATAGAAGACAAGAGAACCTAGTATAACTTTATAGTCTTCGAACAGGCTTTTCACAGCATTTGGCAGAAAGGGTTACAGCAAGTCTCGAGAATGTATGATGCTAAGAAATGAATGAAACCGATCAAAAATATCTATCACAAGTCAATGAGTGCAGTGAGAGTAGACAAGAAGCTGATAGAATGGTTCAGGATGACTGTAACGTGGAGACAAGGATGCCCACTATCATCAGGTTTGTTCAATTTGCTAGTTGACACAGTAATGGCTGTAGCTCTGAGAGATGCAATGAAAAAAGTTAACATTGTGAGGGATGAGAGTTAATAATCTTAGATTCACAGGTGATATGGACTTCATAGCACTTACCAAGGAAGATTTATAAAGAATACCTGACAAAGGCTGAGAAAGAAAAAATATGGCAATTGGAAGACAAGAGAAAGAATGAATCAAAGTCGGAGACTAAGAACTAGATCAAGTGGAAAAGATTGTGCACCTTGGAGGACTAGTCTCAAAAAATACAAATTGTGAAGATGACAAAGTAGATGAATTAGACTAGCTCCTCCTGCATTTGGGAAACTTTTTGAGATCTGGAAGGTTAGACATATTTGAATAAATAAGAATATTAAAGTATTTGAGACAACTGTCATGCTGGTACTGCTATGAAGAAAGTAGACAAAAGAACTACATTGACTGCAAAAATGAAGTGCCTGAAATGGCTACGGAGAATTTCAAATCTTAAAAGAAAACAGTTAGGGAACAAAATAACTGTTTCAGAAGACTCAAGAAAGGTGACAGCAATGGTTTGGACACATCTTGAGAAAGGAAAGGATATCATACTAGAACTAGAAGGAACTAGAAAGAGAGCATGTATTGGACAGCTACTGTGAAGAATGACATGGAACAAAAAATATTTAAATGCAAATGAAGCCATGAGGCTGGTACAAGACAAAGGGATGGAAAGACTTCATTAGGACCCTTCATCGCTGTTAAGCTGACTGAAGAAAAAGAGAGATGAAAAAATGCTATAAGTAAAAATTACTGGTGGGAATCCCATTGTATTATTTCCCCTTGTCCTCACTGTAGGTAAAACTCTTTGCAATGTAGTAATCCTAATGAATTTCATTAGTATGCTATTTACTCATCGTTCTATTTCAATAATGGAAAAATTATATAAGTTGAGATCAAATATTGATCCCTTCAATGCCATATTAGCCGATTCCCTTCCATCTAACTGCTAATGAGTCTATTAAGGCATATAACCATGTTTAACTATATGCATATAGCTGGCATCATTTCAATATGCTATACAATATGCAATTTCCATGGAACCCCTCCTGTTCTTAAAATTAAGCTTTGAGTATGAATCTATATAAAATTGAAGTTGTACATGAACCTGGTCTATATTTCTATAACAACAAGAACATACAAATGGCCTCACGGGCTCAGACAAATGCTCCATCTAGCCCAGTATCCTGTCTTTTGATAGTGGACAGCATCACGGGCTTTGGAGGGAATGAATGAACAGGTAATCATTGAGTGGTTCATCCAGCTGGCTATTCCCAGCCTCTAGCAAGCAGCCCTACCTATCTTGGATACTAGCCATTGGTGTATTTATATTACATGAATTTATTTATTTCTTATTTGAACCCCATTATAGTCTCGGCCTTCATAACATCCTCTGACAAGGATTTTCATATGTTGTGCATTGCACAAGGAAATACTTCTTTTTTTTTATTTTAAACCTGCTCCCTATGCATTTCATTTGGCAGTCCCAAGTTTTGGTATATAAGGAATAGCAAATAATGATCAGAATCATGGAAGATTAGGGTTGGAAGGGACCTCAGGAGATCACCTAGTCCAACCCCTCCTTATTCATTTTTTTACTTATTCAATTTCTCCCAGTCATGATTTTATAAATCTCTATCATATCCCTCCTTAGTCGTCACTTTTCCGGGCTGAAAAGTCGCAGGCTTATTAATCTTTTTTCATATGGAAACTTTTCCATACCCAAATCATTTTTGTTGCCCTTCTCTTTACCTTTTGCAATTCAGAGAACAAAGGAACGAAAAAATAAAATTGGAATATCCATTCTTTATTCATCTCTGAGGGAGTGCGGCTGCACCTAGCAAATGAGTTTAATGGAAGTCACTCCAAGAAGGATTCCTTATTTGCAAACCACTTGTAAGAAGATATTGTGTCTAATTACTGCACTTTGGCACTGAACAGCACACACACAGAGCTGTGGAAAAGGTGAAGACAATGAACGAAAAGCCTGATGGATTATCCAGATGTTGGCCATATGCAGAAGATGAAGCTGTCAATGTTCCAAGGGCTTGTTTTAATATAATTATTAATTAATCTGAACACCAGTCTCCTCATTACAGACTTTAGGGAGAGGGGAAATTTTACACCTATGAAAACACATCCTTTAAAATCATGAGATGGGGATCAGATGGGCCAACTGGAACAATGCATTCCAAGGGCCGTTTTCTTAGGTTTTAAACATTTACGCCCCATGCAAACAAGTCCACCACATGTGTTCTTATGGTCTTGACTCTGGAACTACTGCAGTCAGTGGCTGAACTCCTACTTAGTTCAACATGTCCTGGACTATTTGTAGAAAAGCCATCTAACTGGTTGTCACTGGAGTTTATGTATTGAGCCAGTTCCAACAGCTTCTGCACCACCTCTGTAAGGAGGGGCCCACCCCAGAGCACAGGACCAATGGATGCAGGGGGAAGGAGAAAGGAGATAAAGGAAGGGAGCTCATGGGGCCAAGATGTACCTACTCTATGGTAATTGTCAGCACAGAAAGTCCCAAATGGACAGTGGTCTTGCAGATCAAGGAACACCCGGATCAATCTCTTGCTAGGTTCTCAAGGTGGTTTGGCTGGATATTCAGTTTATGTCCATCACTGGTGATCTTACTGTGCCACCAAAGCTTTGGACAACCATGTAATCACTAGATCTGATAGTGACATTCCTTGACAATTCCTCTACATCCGCAAAAGCCCCATCGTAACAACTGTAACAGGGGCTCATGATGGCTGGCTTAGAGTCAGCTGGTCTGTCCTACCACTGGTGTATGCATCTAGGACCCTTAAATTAAAAGGCCTATGATTGAAATTATCTCCAAAGTCTTACTGGGCCCTTTAATCTGTGTTATATGCAGTATATTGGATGTTTTTACCTTGGCAACACTTGTACACCTTATTGTATAAATGAAGCAATTGAAATTGAATGGAAAGACCCTTTGGTCTTCAGGCTTATTGAAAAACTCTTCTATGTGAATACCCACATGTGCATTTTCCTTTTAGGAAAGAAAACCTTTCTCAAAGGATTGGCCAGATACCACAGCTTTTCCTTAGTTTTTCTTTCATTTTCATTACTGGTCAAATGTTCACTTCTTTTACTGAAAGTCAATTGGCGTTGGGTTCTTTAGTGCCTAGGTCTCTTTTGTTCATTTTAAATCTGTCCATGAATTTTATTTGGTGACCCCCTAGATTTTGTGTTATGAGAAGGTGTAAATAACACTTAGAATCACAGAAGATTAGAGTTGGAAAGGACCTTAGGAAATCATCTAGTCCAAACCCCTGCTAATTCACTTTCTCCACTTAAGTCATGATTTTTTAGGCATCTCTCATATTTCGATTAGTTGTCTCTTTTCTGATACTAAGAAAAGGGTCTGATACTGAGGCTTCTAAATCACCGAGGTATTTTTGAAAATGTTTTTAAATAGTCTCACTCAAGTGATGGGACATCAATGGAAGTTTCGCCTGATAAAAAACTGAGTCAAAATTTGAGACTGACCTATTTTTCCCGTCCCACTGTAGATAGCCTAAATATGTTGCTAGATGTTTATGGGCATGAACCAAACACATTGATGTCAATGGGCTTTGGCTTACTCCCTATATAAATTGGTTTGTGTTTTGCAAAGCCCTTCACAGAAAGGACCTCTCTTCATGATCTGTTCCTTTAGGTGACAGTAAGTCTAACAGAATCAAGCATCTAAACACTATGCACTCCGTTTTATCTGAATGCTTTAGGGCAGTGGTTTTCAAACTTAGGGTCAGGACCCAATACTGGGTTGCAGTCTTTCAAGTAGTGGGTCGCAGCATCCCATGGTGCCACTGCCAAAAGACTGGAATGCACTGCTCAAAGATGTAGATGTTGGGTTGCAGGCATAAATGATTTCTGTCAGCCAGGTCCCAAGAAAAAAAAATTGAAAACCACTGATTTAGGGGACATCGGAAACTTCAGGGTAACGAGGTGTTCAGATAAATGGAAGTGTTATTTTCTACTACAGTTTTACTGATATCAAAATGTAGGGAATTAGGAGATTAATGCTGATGTTTGCTTAAGACTTTGTATTTTATTAATAAATAAAATAAAAACTTCATTGAGTATATTAAAACACCATTGAAAGAGAATTTGGATAACTGGAATGTTATCTGCAGGGGCAGGCTCCACCATGGAAGCTTGAGATTCCAGCCTTGAATACGGTAAAACATTCCCAATAGATTCTCCTATGTTACGAAAACTGTGTGTCATGCAGTGATACAACTGATTTAAAGTTCATTGAAAAGTTAAGAGTGACCTCTGTTGCTCCCTTCTGCTCAAAACTGACTTTGAAGGGAGCCACTTTGTTTCCTGAGCCGTCCTGTTTTAAGTGACCATGTGTGCCTGTGACACACATGTGAGATAAGGGTGCTTTCAGAGGTGTAAATGTCTGGGATCGTCAATGTAAATGAGCTGGCACTCTACTTTGGGACACTGTCAAAGCATATTGATGGGAACTGATTACTGTGACCTGGTTTGAATTACAAAAGCTATCTACAAAACTTTGAACACAGAAAATAGTGAAAGGAGCAGCAGTCAGAACCAGAAACCAAACACATGAATATGTCTGGATCTGAGAATCTGCTTTGACTCATTAGAAAAGTAAGATCTTCTTTTGCAATAATTCTCATCCCCTGGTCTGGACCTGAACAAATCAGTGTTAAGAGCTACCAGGGTTTTCATTTGGTCTCATCTCCATTTGTAAATGGATGATCACTAGCCAGTTGCTCCTGTTCTAGAAAAAGCCAATAGTCACATTTGGAAAGAGCAAGGGAACATTAAAGTATGTCTGAAAGCTTCAGGGAATGGAGAAAGCTGAAGTGTTTGTTCCACTAGGGCACCAAAAACTCTTGAGCTGGACCTGATGCCAGAACACCATGACTTTGATGCCTTTCCTCCGAAATTTAATATAGAGAAAAATGATAACATATTGTATAAAAAAATAGAGAAAAGAAATTCACTTCCATCTAATTTGGGGCCCCCTAAAGTCCAACACCCTAGGCAACTGCCTGGTTTGTGTATACAGTTGGGCCGGCGCTGTCTGGCATAATTAAATGACTCCTTCTTCAAGTTTCCTTCCATTCAGAGGAGGGGTCTCAAGACCAAGCAGCCCACTGCTCCAAGCAAACCCTTTTGCATCTATACGCTAGTAGCATAATACATCACTTTCATTTCAGCCTTCGAATCGGAGCCTTTCTCACAAGCCTGGTTTGTTCCTGATCAATACTTCATTAAGTTTAAAAGTGAATGGGACAAATGAAAGAGATTTATTAACCTTACTGATATGTTAAAAGTATTCTGTCAAAGTATTTGAAAAATGCTTCTCGTATTTATGTTCAGAGACAGAAAATCCCTTTTGAGAAAGGAAAGGTATGTAAAACCCATCAGTACTTCAGTGTGGAAATCCACAGCTGGCTCACTCCAGCCATTATGGATGAATAAGTATTATTTAAAACTGCATGTGGTTCTTACAAGAGGGAGCAGCTCCACCTAACAATGAGAAACAGCACTTGTCAGCGCTTGAGGAGAAACACTGTCACATCTTGGAGGGAGCTAAGAGAACTAACTGGAGGCCTTCAGATGGTAAAACATAAGATTAATGGAATTGAGAGATGTTGTTGACAGAGTATCTTGAGGGGAATGAAATTGGAAAGTGATACTTGTTGGGACACGGCCTTATGAAATTCACACCAGTCTAACTCATATACAGATCGACTCACTGTAAGAAATACAATGTTTGAAAAGAACTGTACCTTTGCACCACACATCAGAAAGCTACTGTTAGAGTGTCAATCCAACGTGCACATTGCAAAGCCGCATATAAACTCAAAGTCCCCAGGATACAATGTCCATTTGTACATACAAGTCCAAACCCCTATATCAAAGAGGAACAGAATATGATACAGTACAGGATGAGCCAATCATCAGTACCATAATGCAATAACTTTTAAACTGTTGGCTTCTATCATAAGAAACAAACAAGGAGTCCTGTGGGATTTTCTCCCATGAAAGCTCATGCAATAAATATATTTGTTAGTCTTTAAGTGCCACGGGACTCCTTGTTTGTTCATTTTACTGAACTAGACTAATGCAGCTGCCCTTTTGATTCTATCATAAGGGACCTCCCTAAGAACTATATAAATATTGGGCCATATTCTTTCCCAAGCACATATAGGAGTCTGGGAATGACTGCAGAGGGAGTAGGTGGATTGACCCCTTTCTCCCAGCCCAGAGGTGGTGCTGGGGCAGGGGGGGACCTGGGGCTAAGGCCCAGGCCCCGCCCCCAACCAGAAGGCTCCACCCCCAGTCAGAAGGCCCTGCCCCTGGCCAGGGATAGGGCCAGGGGGGTGCGCCACCGCAGGCAGCTAGGCCACGGTGCGGTGCGGTGCGGCGCAGCCAGAAGTGGCTGCTGGAGATCGGGCCCACGGCCGCAGCCAACCAGACCCCCAATCCCCGGCAGGGGACGGGGCCGCCGTGGCTGCTGGCGGCCAGGCCCTGGATCCCTGGTGGGGGACGGGGCCGCCACGGGCAGCCAGCTGGGCCCCAGATCCCCGGCTGGGGATCCAGGGCCTTGCCACTGGCAGCTGCAGCAGCCCCATCCCTGGCTGGAGATCGGGGGACTGGCCGCCCGCAGCCACAGGCATAGGCCCGGCTTCCAGTGGCTGCTTCTGGCCTGGCCCCACCACGGCCTAGCTGCCAGCAGCAGCGCAGCCTTCCCCTGCCCCTATCCCTGGCCAGGGATGGGGCTGCTGCAGCCGCGGCCAGCGGGGGATCCAGCCCCAGATCCCCGGCCCAATTGGGCCGGAGATCCGGGGCACTGGCATTGGGACCTGGGGCACATGACCCAGCATGCCCAACACCAGCGACACCCCTGTCCTGGCCCCTGAACAACTGGTAAAGAAGATGTCCTGAAGGTGTTTGGGGTTGCAGTTTCCCTTGCACTCTGTTCCCACTTTGTCAACTCATAGACAAGTTCTGCTTTTTGGGGTCTGTTGCAGCAGCGAAAAAGGAAGATGGATTAAGAGCTGGCTGACTAAAGTTCTGTCCAGATGAGTTTAATCCACACTAATGGTGTGATCATAGCATCATAGAAACTGGAAGGCACCATGAGAGGTCATCAAGTCCAAACCCCTACACTCATGGCAGGAGCAAGTATGCTCTTAAACCATCCCTGACAAGTTTTTCTCTAACATGCTCTTAAAAACTTCCAGTGACGGAGATTCCACAACTTGCCCAGGCAACTCACTCCAGTGGTTAACCAGCTCGACAGCTAGGAATTTTTTCCTAATATCCAGCCTAAAACTCCTTTGCTATAATTTAAGCCCATTATGATGCTACAACTGGGGTAGCCCGAAGGCATGGTAGAAATAGTACTTGAGCCTTATATTGAAGATTCATACCCATCATTTTTTAATGGTGTTCACTCTTCGATGCCTTATAGTCAGACCTTGAACAATGTCAGGTTGATAGCTGCTGTTAGGAGGGATAGCTTTTCCCTTCTGTGCTTGGCTAACCATCTTTTTGGGTTTTGTTTGTTTTGTGTGTATTTGTGTTCATGGGTTGTTTTGTTTTGTTATGGATGCTGGCCTTGGTACCGTGATCCATGCTTTTTTCACCTCCACATTTGATGGCTATCTCCTACAGGTAGAATATCTTAAAAATCAAACCTGGAAACTCAAACAGCTCAAATAGTGTGAATTCAAAATTAATAGGCCAGTTCAGTAGGAGGGTTTGGTGACATGCATGGCAGTTTGGGCATACTGGTTTGTGTTATAGCTGTAGTCTCTCATTTCTGAAAACAGCAAAGGTTAGGAAGGCTGTATAAGGAATATATATGTCTCTTGAAGGACAGGAAAATCTTTACTTTCTTCATCATCTGATGAAAGACCCCCAGTGAGTTCTTCCAAAGGGACTCTCACAGAAATGCAATCTTACTTGGCTGAAAAATGATGGTTGCAATATGGATATTACAAGAGTGAGGTTAAAAAGGTGGTGGGGGAGGGGGAACAGAGGGGAAAAGAATACTTGGAGATGTATAAAAGATTGAGTCCCCACCTTGACACCAAATTATGAAGAAAAATAAACAATCCACAAAGTTGTTTTGTAAGGGAAGCGTGAATTGATTCCTTAAAATAAGAAGCTGTCAGAAGTTTTTACCCAACATTTCAATTTAAAAAACTTCTTAATTTTTATAAGGTTTGGAAATGTTTGGTTGATGCTTTTATAAATATCATTAATGTTCTACACTGCCTGGTAGAAATTGGAGATGGCATGGGAGTCCATGCAAATGGGATTCAGATTTTGAACTGAATTTCATGCCTTCTCCATCAGCCAGACCTAAATGCCATTTCTCAATACCCTCACACTCTATGGGTAGATCTACACTAGAGTAAAAGACTCGTGGGGTGGCTGTGACTGGCCCAGCCCACTTGACTCAGGCTTGTGGCATTCAGGCTTCTGGGTTAGGAACTGCCATGTAGACATTTGTGCTTGGGCTAGAGCTTGGCCTCTGGAACCCTCCTAGCCCTCTTGTGATAAGAACTGATATTTCAGCAAGATTTATATGAATGTATAGCTCTGTTTTGTGTATCCATGTATGCATGCTGGTCATAAATACTAAGGAAGCAGATAAATTGTTTAGTGTGGTCTGAAAGGGTGATATTGATTGAGTAATAGAAAATTAAGACTGGAAACCATGGGAAATACTTTAATCTATTACTCCAAGGAAAGTGAAAAATGCCATATAAGGTGAGCCACTTAAAATAAAACTAGACAAAGCACTTGAGAATAAGATTGTAAGGGACAACCCTGGATTAGCTGGGAGGAAGAAGACAGCATGTATGGTTAGTTTCCATCCCGGATAACTGAAACAGTGAGCTAGACACTGACATATTTGCTGATGTTGAGTTTGATCATTCCCCACTAGGAGTGTCATTCACATCAGGGCTGTTTGAGATGGGAGTGGAGGTGTTGTGCTACTCAGGCCTGGTCTATGCCCGAGGGCTAAATCAATGGGAGATACACAACCTGCATGCCGCAGAATGCGCATCTCCCATCAACCTATTTACTTTGACTTACTGTGCTGCCTTCACTCTGCTGCCCTGACCAGAAATGCTCTCCCTCTGATGCAGTGTTTCTTTGGAGGGGTGGACTTGCTATATCGAAGGGAGAGCACTTCTAGGATCAATTGAGTGAGTCTACACTGGCTGCTCAATCGATCCCACTGTGTCAATCCATGGGGATCGACCCAGAGTTTTCAATGTAGGCATGGTCTCAGTGTATGAAACAATGTCCCAGTAAGATTTAGCATAGCAATTAATCACCCACAAGTCTTCTCTGTGTTAATTTTAGGTAGAAAAGGATTTCAATGTATTGCATCATAGCAAAACCAAAATTTTTCTACAATTACCCCAATTAGAAGGCCATTCTCATAAGTTGATAACAAAGAGAAACAATGCACTCTGATTAAGAATTTTATATCTTTCTAGCCTTTATTTTTTTACAGCAAGGGGAAAAAAATTCAATGATTTGGGCACTGAAACCTCCAGTCAACCTTGCCCTGAACAAAGTATGGCATGATTGTATAAACAAAGAGGTAATTAACTGGGAGTTAACTCAGCAAGTTTCTCTCTATATTACTGAGCAGACTAAACCCATGGCAATTTGGCTTGGTAACACCCCTCAGCAGTTTTCAACATATCTTTTCTCAGAGCCTCTGATGAAGCCAAACCCCAGGAATCCACAGGTTTTTAAATGATCAAATCCACAATTTCGCCTGCCTGTCATGTTCATGCTGCAAATTTAGTGGATCTCTTAGCATAAGGTTTACGGCATGTCTTCTGGATTTGATTAGAAGAAAATCTGTACTTCATCTTAACTCCTCCAGTTTTTCTGCACTAGACTCAAGGAATGTGGTATTGGCTTCTTACTCTGTAACTCCCACATTTGTAGCAAACATTACTGTGCTTGGTTTTTACCTAGGTTTTTCTTCCAGAATATCCATTTGTCACCTCCACTACACAGCATTTAATGGTACAGAAAATCATTTACTCTCCAAGTTATGTGCATTTTAGAGCTTGCTCTAACTTATGAGAGCTTAGCCTGTTTTGAAAACTTGCTCTTTTCCAAGCTGCAATTGGAAAAAAATAAACATTGATAAATGCCCTAATTAATGTATCAAACTGAGTGAAAGAATCAACACTGGAAAACTCCCCCCTCCAAATACTCAAAGAAAGAACTTAGGTGATAAAATTGAATTCCTGGGCAGATTTGTCTCAAAGACTAATTACACCCTCATCATCTTGCTTAGAGATTGCAAGCCAGCAAACCATGTAAGTTTTGTGCTTTCTGGGGTACACACCAAACTGTCAGGAAAAAAAACCAAATAGAACTTGAAATTCAGAATTATTAACCCTGAGCTAAAATTTTCTCATTGTGTTTTTATTTTATAATAGTGTTCAGGTAAACCAAGGTAGTCCAGCAAGTTTTTAGCATCTTTGTTCACAATCTACTTTAAATGGTCTTCCTTTTTAGAACAAACACCAACAAGGTTCTACTAATCAACCCCAAACTTTGTTCCAGTTGAAGTCAGAGAGTTTTGTCATTGATTTTAATGGGACTGTACAGATGGAGCTGTTGGTATCAGTCAAAACCGTCTAACAGCCAGCTAGTATGATCTTAGTTCCAGGGTTCACCTGTTATGTGCTGGCCCTTAATTTAATTCCAGTAAACAAGCTTCTTTTTGAACCAAAGCCCTGCACCCCAAGGGCTATGTCTACACTTGCAATTTAATTCTAATTAACGAGGATTAATTTGAATTAAATTAATGCATAGCTACACTGGCTTTCATTAATTCAAACTAAAGGATTCCTTAATCTGAATTTATGAAAGCTTACTTCAAAGTTATGAAACCTGGCTCAACTTCAAAGTAAGGGTTAATTTGTACTTATTAGTTCAAATTAACCCAGTGTAGCCATGTTATTTCAAACTAACCATTAGTTCAAATTAATGCTTTTTGACCTTCTTCCTCTCAGGGTGCCTTCGTCTTTCTATATATTGCATAGGAGCGTGGCCCTTCTTGGGGGCCATCTTGCCAAACCTCACATGGTGCCCCTCTCCTAAGTTGAACTAGCAAGTCCTGTCCATAGACATGCTAGTTTGAATTGGTTTTCCTAGTGGGACCATGTTAATTCAAATTTACGTTAATTTGAACAAATAATTATTAGTTTGAATTAATTAGTTCAAATTAAGTTAATTCAAACTAACCTAAGTGTAGACATAGCCCTTGGCTACTGTAAACCAGGGCTATTATAAACCCTGTCTTAGATGAAAAGAGAACCTTTGTGTGGGAAAAGTTTTGCCAATGTTGTAGGTTTGTTGCTTGGGGTGGATTTCATTGCTGTCCACTGATAATAGCCACTAGAAATGAATGGAAAGGAATGAGAGCCAATATTAGCAAAATACTAACAGATAAGGAAAGAAAAATGGGATGTGTTTATCATTTCTGGCTACCATTCAAAGCTCTCTGTCCATATGAGATGGCTCAGATTCCAGTAAAACTGCTGTCTAGATGTAAATTTGTCTGAAAACACTGCTTGTGCACATCTGTTATCAGCTTGCAATGCCACCACACCATCAGCTGCTCTTTCTCACTACATTATATGTGAACTGTCCAGAAAGGGGTTCTGAAGTCCTGGTGATGGGGTCTTTTGACCTTTCAAATTAAAGTTAAGAAATAGTAACACTTTAAGAAGAGACAACTGATTTATTTAGCACAGAACTTTAGCTAAGAACTTTGTAAGGCTAAAAGTATGGAGGTAAAGATAGGGAACCAAGACACAGGTATGTAGCCAGAATACATTTAGCTCTTTCTTTCTCCACTTAAATTTGTTAGTCTTTAAGTACCTCAGAACTCCTTGTTTGTTTTACTGAACTAGACTAACACGACTGCTCCTTTGGAACTTGAAAGGTTTGAACTCTGTTTGAGTGGGTCAAATGCTTGCTGAGATGTGTTGTTTCTTTTATCCAGGAGAAAAGTGGTAAATCAGAATTTCAGGTTTGTTTAATTATAAGTTAACTCTTAATCAAGTCTCGGTGACTACAGACCTGAAGTTCTAGAGTTAATGATAATGGAATAGTTTCTTTTAGGAATTAGCATGTACACACAGTCCCATTAAAATCTGTGATAAAGTTCTCATTAGGATCAATGAAGTCAGGATTCCATCCATGGTATTGTTACTTTTTCATTTCATCAAGTTGTGAATACCTTGTGTTTGAGTTTCAGTTTGCCATGGGTTCAAACGTCCTGAACTTTCCTTTGAGTTCATTTCAAAAACTGAAACTCAGTTGAGTCCACAAAGTTTCATAGTTTCATGTGGTTTTGATGCACAAGTCCAATTTTAAGCAAGCTTGGCCCAGAGTTGATTGGAAAGAACTGGGAACCACTGCAAACTCTTGGATGAACCTTGGTTGACTTTTGAATTTCAGCGGAAACCCAAATTACGATAAAAAGTCTATCTTTTCTCCAGTTTCACAGATGGGAGTGATTGAAATTTTTCAAATGACAACAAAATGAAAATTTGGCCTCTTTTCAAATACAATATTTAATTTTGCATTTACAAAAGTTTTTGGAGTTTTTCGGGGGTATTTATTTTTAGAAATTTTTCAGTTTTTCTGTTTCATATTCAAATAAAAATAATTAAGAACATAATAGCCAGTCTGCAAAATTATTTTTGTTCATGTGGTCTTTTTAAATTTTTTATTTCTTATGTTGCCACTATGTAACTTTTGATTGGTTGGCTTAGTCACCTGGGAGAATTTCTTTTAAATGGATTGTTGTGTTTTTCAAACTTTATTTCTCAGTCGAAACATTGTGGACTTGATTTTCCCATTTTCAAAGCTAAAATATTCTGTTTTTCAAAAAATTATTTTTGTAGGAAATTTGGAAACCAGAAATTGGAGACTGATTTTAAAACACAGAGTAAAAATTCTAACAAACTTTGCTAAAATTTTCAGGGAATCTTTCATCCCAGATTATCTATTTTTAAACAAAGTTTATGAAAGCTCAAGCAAGCACACAAAGCACCAGATGAGAGGGAATTAGAATATATAGTTAGACTGAATTAGAAAAAAGATTAACTTCCTCTTCTTGTAGGAGACCCATCTGAATCAGCTTTCGAGACATTAAAAAACAAAATGGTGCAATAAATCCCTGGGGTTGGTGTGGTGGAAGATGAGTTATGTGACTGCAAACTTTGGAGTGAAAAGTCACTGTGTTGTGAATCTCCCAAGTCCTGGCATACGTATTAATGTGTAGTGTTGGGAACTATTCCTTTCCATTGAAATTATTCCTTCTTCTCCTTGTCAGAGGACTAAATCTCCAAGGATTTCATAGAAGAATGTCAGGACCTCCCAACATGGGACCTGATCCATCCTTGAAGGTTCAGCTTGAATATTTTTCAATTAATGGATCATGGTGGATGGCTGCCACTTCGGGGAGAAAATTCTGTTTAGTTGCTTTGAGCCAGAGACACATAGTTCAAGCTTTTCAACAGCTGCTTTATCTCTGCTCCACACCCCCACCCCAATTTAAGTTTCAGATGAGCCTCCACCCCCAAGCCCATGATATCTCACTCCAAAGTCCTGTCAGAGCCACAACCAGGACCATAAATTTCCCTCCTGGGTCACAGTACTCCCTATTCATTTACTGAAACATTATAAATGTGTCCAGGCTCCACATGAAACCTAATCCCAACATTCCATGCATGGAGATTCCTTAACTCATGGCAGGGTCAGCTGGAACTGCCATCATCTTATCTGATTGGAAACTGATCACCTGCATTTCAACACCAAGGGCTCAGTAACATCCTGTAACATAAGGCTCCCTTCTGTTTCAGATCTGTTTCTTTGGGACGGAACATGCTTAGTCCATTAGAAGTAATCACATAGGTTGGTTTGCCCTATCTAGCTTGGAAAATTATCACTAGTGCACATCCTCAGCTGGTTTCACTGAAACTACGTCAAGGGACTACGTCAACGTACACCATCTATTCCAATCCATTTTGCAGAGCTTCTTGTCTGTGCATATTCTAGTAATACATTAAATGATGTGATTCACATTTGCCACATGTGGTTTGTTTTGTTTCTCAACCTCCAAGAGGAGAATTCTGTATGTCATGGAGTGTTTTATTTTTACTTTTTTGTTGTTGTTTTGTGTAGGATTGGGGGTGGAGGGAAGAGAGCTAAAGATAAGGCATAAAACAACACTCCATGCTCTAAGAACTTGATTCAGCATTGTCTTGCACCTGGTGTAGTTATTTACATCAGTGAAAGGTGAAGGAGAGTGGGTGTAAAACACTTTCATTCTGATTTGAGGTAGATGAGTAATGAGACTGCCAATCAGTGAAGCACCTGGCCCTTGGACTTTACAAAAATATCTGGCTTTAGATTTAACTATAAAGGTTGCTGGGACACTCAGATTAGACATGGGCTGGTTTAATTTTTATAAAATCACACTTGAGCAAAAGCTCTGATTTTACAGGCCACTATCCTAATTTTTCTGGAAGGGTATTTAATTTCACTATGTTGTTGCATCTCTAAGGCTATATCTACAATTGCAAGTTAGTTTGAATTCAGGAGGCTTAATTCCAACTAATTTAGTCCCTCACTACACTAAACTTTCACTAGTTCAAATTAAGGAAATCCTTAATTCCAACTAATGAAAGCTTAGTTTGAACTAGTAAGACCTGCCCTTTAGGTCTAGCTAAGCCCTTAGTTTGATGCTTAGTTTGAACTTGGCACAGTGTGAACATTAAGTCTACTTTGTTAGTTTGAACTAAGGGTGGTTAGTTTGAATTAAAGTGGGTTAAGTCAAATTAAATGTAATTTGACTTACTCCATGTTGTTAATTCAAACTAATAAATTCAAATGTAGTTTGAGCTACATTCAAACTTAATAGTTCAAATTAATAAATTCAAGCTATATTTGGGAAGTGTAGAGGTAGCCTAAGAGACCAGTGGATAATGGAACTGGAGAAACAAATATAAATTCAAGTAACTTGGAGTCACTATTTTACAGTCCTCTCTGAATGTGACCTTCTAAGGAAGCAGTTTTTGTATCCACAAATGTGTGTTTTTGGGGTGAAGGTTAGAAAGGAGTATTGTCAGTAAAGTTAAAAATCTCTGCCAAACTAGAATTCTGGGACATTGCACAATATGGAGCTAGTCCCATATAATCTTCTATACTAAGGTCCCTTGCATGTACAGAATTTACCTATAGATTACAAAAGATTTAATAACAACCTGAAGATATGCTAGTGTAACCCCATCTGTGTTGATTCTATTTCTAAATATGAAACAGCAAGTACCTGTAAGCTATAAACACAACCCAGGAAAAACTAAAACAGAAAGGGTATACTTGCATTAAGCCAGCACAGCTTTCCTTATGCCAGCCATTCATTCCTATAACATTCAGCAGATTGCAAAAAGATTCTGGATTTGCTGTCATGCTTGTATCCTTTTAGGAATTAATTAGTGATTGGATCAATATGTCTTTCCCTAAATTGTCAGATTCAGGTATTAGTTTACAGGATCTCCCCCCATCCCTCAAAAATATCCCATTCAAAAGCCACAAAAATCAATGGACTCCACAGAATTTTACTTATTTATCTGGGTATGAAGATTTAGTCTTGACTGAATATACTGCAGCTCTCAGAGGTACAATGTGGTTGGAAGGAATAAAACACTTTGGGCTATTGGGCACAGAGCATTTAGGATGGTCACTTCCTACCAAACTAAAAAAGGAGTGGGGAAGAACCCCAGAAAACAGATTTATAGTGAGAAACTCATTCAATTACACTGCATTGTATCTGAAGAACACTGTTTGATGTTATCCCATTCAAGTAGTCCCCAGTGACTGCATAAGAAATACTGACCACCACTACCTTCAAACACACTGGTCAAAGAAAACCTGCAACCATAGTCTATTCACTGACCCAATTGGCTGATGTCTCGTACATTGGAGCAAATCCCATTTTATCTGCCAGAGCCTACTACCCTGAATTTGCCACATCGGAACTATACTGGTTCAAATGACCCATTAATTATGAAGTGCTGGAGGTGTTTGCTTCACAGTGCAGTGTGTAGTATGTTTGAAGTGAGGTGTTTTGCACAAAGCACAATACCAAACTATTAATCCATAGGCGTCTTAATGGTGGCCTAATATCCATTCCTCCTACCTCTGTCTTTTTTGCCCTCACTCGAGCAAACTATGCAGCCAGCCTGTACTTTTGCAAAGGAAGTCACTACCATAGCTGCTGTGAATGAGTTCTTGGAAGAGTGAAACGAGCCAGAGCAGAGAGCTTGAGTTCAACTCATGGCAAAGAGAACCTGAATGGAGAGGCTTCCTCTAGGAGGATGCCAGAACATGCTTAGGTTGCAGTTGGCCGGCAAACATACATGCACTGTTCCCATGTGCCATTTGTGAGGGCAAGCTGCTGTGAAACACAACAGGTAAATTAATTACATCTATTCCTGCTGCCCCTAACATTATTTATACAGAAGTTTGTGCACAGCAGTGCTGCTACAGAATATTCTGGAAGCCTTGGATGAAAGAAAGAAAGAGTCTACCAAACTACAAAGGTTATATGTATATAACTGAAGAATCCTCACAGCACTGCTGTCACCTCAATGTTATCACCTCCACTTCACACATTGAGAAACTGAGGCATGTTAAAGTTTAAGTGTTTTGCCTGAGATCATAGAAAGTGATTGGCAATCGGATTAAACCTGAAGTGTTCCTGGATTTTTAGGTTGTGTTTTCACCACATTGCTTTCAAGAGTTCTCATCCCTATCAAGCAAGCCACCACAGAAAAGCAAAGTCCATTAGACAATAGGTTACAGCAGTGTTCCCCAAACTCTGGTGCACAAAACACTGGTGCTCCACATGATGTGAATAGGTGTTCTGTGAAAAAATTTCAATGCTAGCAACATTTTTCCTTCTAACTCTTTGAAATCAACTTTTAAGCAATACATGCAACAATTTTTCTGCATAAAATCCCACACTCCCTTCCGTCCAGCATATATATGTGTTCAATCAACATATTCCAAGCCCCAGTGTTCCATGGCTAAATTAGTTCAGGAAATGCTCAGTTGGAGAATGCTATGTAACATAGATCAGTCCTATTCAGCTCTGATGAGCTGGAAGGCCACAGAAAGGAACTGGAAAGAAAAAAATTATTCAAATTTTACTTTATCAGAAGTTGGTCCAATAAAAGATATTACCTCGTTTACTGTCGCCCTTTTGTATATGTGTTTGGCAGTTTTTGTCCCAAAGGACATTACAGGCCAGGGACCCCATTCTACAGCCCATATTCGTGTGAAGAGTAATTAGACTTGTTCATGTTTATTTCAGTTCTCCTCTGTCCGAGCAAAAAGCCATCCCTTCATTCTTAAACATTCCCAACCCGATGGAAAGGATGAAGGCTAATCTTCATGCAAAAATGTAGAAAGACACCCTTTTCTTTTTTGCATCAGGAATAGACATGATTTGCATCAAGAGAACTACTGGTAGAATTAACTTTTGTTTGGGTAGCCCTAATTCTTCACCTGTGGATGAACATAAGCCGAATTAATGCTGAGGTTTCAGCTCAGGCCCTAGTCGACTTTTGCCATGGTACAAAAACAATCCCCTTTGACCAATGAAGAGGCCAATTTTGGCATCAGCCAGCCCACATCAACCTCTGATCAAGAGATGTGTATGACTGACTTAGCAAAGGTGGATGCTGTTTACAATGGAATAACAGTCTCAAAGATTTATGGCTGACACAGGAATAGGATTGAGGGCTGCAGGTTAGGACTTAATTTTGTTAACAGAGCTGTGTGAACAAAGCTACCCTATGCCTATTAATCCTTCATTCATGCTCAATAATTCAACCACAGATATGTCATAAACACATCTCTTCAGTTTATCAGCTCATGCCACAAACGAACTGACTTGAAAAGAACCAACATGTATCACATCAGTGTGAGAGAATCTGCATGAGGCCTTTTTGGTACATTGATTTGGAAATGTTAAATTAAGTCGTTTGGAGTGAGCAAAGCAAATCCTTCCTGGCAGATGTCATGGAGTAGTTTTCTCAGTACCAAAAGGCTTGCATTGCACTCCAGTAGAACAGAGCATGCTGCAATGGAAGAATTTTTAGCTACAGCTACACATAAAATAGGAGCAGGTGCTCTCAATAAAGAAAAGTTTCAACCCTGCTCATATTTATTTCAGTTCCTTTCTGTCTGGGCAAAAAGCCACCCCGCTTTTAAGTTTCCAGCTTCCCTGGCTTGCTGGAAAGAGGGAAGTGCAGTCTTTTTGTGGAAACAGATCTTAAAAATCAGATCCAGAAGAAGTTCTTAGGTGATTTGCTAGTAAGACTTCTGAAACCATTTCCTGCTAACCCTTTCAATTAAACAAACTTTACTGAAATCTTTATACCTCCTATAGTATGGGAAAGACGCTATTTTGGCCTCTTTGAACAAATATGTTGAGGCACTCATCAATAGAGTTACAATTTTTGTATTACAGATGTGGAATATGTTAAACAGTGTTTAGGTTTCTTTTAAGAGAAATGAAACCACACTGCAAAATTTACACTGAACTACATATAGACTATAAAAAGCTGATGTTCAAGACTGCCCACATCTGGAGTTTGCTCTGAACATTATAAAGACAGAGGACATTTGCAAAGTTCAGAATTGAATTTCAGGTACCCATATAATTCAGGGATGTTGACATCTGGAGTTTGATTTAAGACCATAATTTTTCTTGTTAACAGTTGATAGATTCACTGTCTTGTGTGCCTTGGATTATTGCATAACAGCACCTCATGCTCCCTTCTCATAAAAAAGAAAAGTAGTTAAAAGAAAAAGCATCAGCTTATAAAGTACAAGTCATCTGAGCTCTATTAAAGTTTTCATAATTCATGTGAGCAGGAATTGCTAGCTGCCATATCTGCTAAACAGCGCTGGGCTTCTGGACAAGTCTGGGGGTGAAGGAGGACAGCCAGGGGAGAAAGAGACAAATGGGCCATTCATACAAGCATCAGTGTGATGCTTTATGACATTTCACGCTTCCAGAAAGAAACCAGCTAACATTGGTAATCAAGCTCTCTAGGCTAACCACCAAACAGGTCTTGAACTCTCCTGCTGCTTCAAAATAGATGTTTTCTCTTCGCCCTTTCTATCAAACATTTTAAAGTGGAGTCACAAAGACTGATATAAAGGGTGAAGATATTTAAAAACTCTAGTGAATAAGGAAGCTCTTCTATTTGCACTTCCCCAGTAATCAAGGATTATTTGGATACTTTGATACTTGTTAGCATTGTATTTTCAGTTTGCTAGGAAAAAAATCTTGAAAGAGACACAAAACTTAAAAACCTGCATAGCATTGCTAAAGTTTGGAATGGACCCGTCCTTTTAGTTTCCATGGTCTGCAAACTGAATGAATAAAGGGAACCCCCCCCACTTTTTTGGGGGGGCAAAAAATATTTTCTCTGAAGATTCAGAGACTGAATTTGATGAAGTGACTGTGCAAGTTATCTGGGCAACTGCATAAACTGGGGGAAAATGCTGAATAAAAGGTTATTCAAACAACAGTTAAAAAAGGCAAAGTCTGCCAGACAAATAATCCCATTAATATTATTCAGCTGGCTCTATTCAACTGTGAACCTGTGGAACCACAAGGATAATGTAAAGCCTATTAATCATGTTTACTCATGCAGCTTATATGTATTTTGTACATACAGACATATACTATAGAAAATCAGAAACTCACCTTCTTTGAAAAGCAAAGAGCATCTCCTACTATATATTGCAGCTGAATCTGTTGCTTTTCTATATTTTGATATAGTTCAGCTTCATCTTAACCTTCATAGACATCATCAGCTCCATTTGTTACAGCTCAGTAACTGTGGCTCAAAGTTCAACAGGAAATCTGAAGGAAAGCTAAGAATATAACAGGTCCTCAGAATTCCCAATTTTGAATCCTCTCTACTGGATCCTAGAGCCTGTTTTCAGTTAAGACTTTTTTTAAATGCTGGACACATACTAAAATAGATTATAGTTAGGTGAGATGGATAAATACACAGATAGCTAAAAGTATTTTAAAATGGGTGAATGGAGAGAAATGATAAGACCCAGCAAACCTTTAGCTAATCAACAGTATTGAAACAATGGTGACACCTGATTCTTTTATTATCTTATGTTTTGGAAAGTGCTGATGAATCACCCTAGATAATTTTTTAAAAAAATAGGATATGGCATATGCAGCGTATACTTTAATTACTGTTCAAGTGGTTTATAATGACTGATTATAGCATTAACTCCAATTTGACTTAAGTCTCTTTCCTTTTGGCTAGTGCTCATATCAAATAAATACTCTTCTCGTTACCTCCATTCAGAGCTCCATTTAGATTATGATTTGAAAGCAAATCCAGTGCTATTTATGTTTTCCATCCATAATTCTTTAAGATTTATCAAAGCTTGAATAATTTGACCTATATATTCTTAAACACTAGACAGTTCAGTGAAGCTACCAGTTAAATGTGTAACAACTAAGGAATTCTGTAACACTTCAAAGCATCTGATGAAGTAGGATTTTCTCCTGCAAAAGCTCATGCAGTAAATAAATTCATTAGTCTTTAGAAGTGCTACAGGACTCTGTTTCACTGAGCTAGACTAACACAGCTACCCCTTTGGAATTTGTCAACCGTTAAGAGTATGACTAAGTGGCTTTCTTACTGAGTATGAAGAAAGGACTGTTTCACAGACAATCAATAATCATACGTGTAGGGCTCAGTCCTCCTCCATTGAAGTTAACAGAATTCTGCCACTGACCTCAACAGAGGCAGGATTGACATTCTACTCTATCCATGAGCATGAAACAACATGAGTTTTGCTGGGTTTTCCTTAACAAAACACTGTGTCCTAAGACAAATGCCAAGTCTTCAAGGTTTTTCACTTAGCTAAGACCTGCATTAACTTCTATTCTGAGTAATCCTTCAGGTTTTTACCCATTGCTACTAAATACTAAGTCTTCCAATGCTTTGTAAAGTTAGTACCTGAAATTACTATTTCTCCATCCTAGAAAATGCAATTATTCCCTTAGAATTAGTTATACAGAGCCATCTAACAACTGCTATTCCCATCCTCCCTTTACCCTACTAAAGGTTACAAAGCCAGTTTAAACTCAGGTAGGAGGCAGCTTGGTCACTATTTATAGAACTGAGCTGAACATTTGATGACATACACATGGAAACAATTGAAACCCTTCAGTGACTCATGCTGTGTCAAAGACTGACACCATTTGTTAATCCTCAACTTTGCCTTCACCTGAAATTAGAGAGAAATGATGATAGCTCAAGATAAACACCTCAAACAAGCATTTTAATTAGAACTGATAAGCCAGTTCAAGTGTGTCAGTTAAATAACAATGCACTGTAAAAAGTTAAGTTAATTAAGTTTAATTATTATGCAATGGTCTAATCAATGCACTTTGCAATTAAGTGCAAATTACTTCCATAATATATTACAGATGTGTGGGACTACCTTAGAGAGGAGGGAGTGTTATCAGGGAATGCAGGAAAAGCAGCTCTCTAATATTGAGAGGGGGAAAATGAGGCTTTAATTATGTAAGAAATATATATTTAAAGATTATAATATTCACATAAAAAGTGAATTGCTTGGATGCTTTTAGTATTTAAACTTCACTCTCTTTATAAGGTTTCAAGACAGAGGAAAAAGTTGATACCTGCTGTTTTAAAATATTGTAGTTAGGAGAATCATGAGAAATTACAGAACACTAGTAGCATCGTAAACATAGTAAATCTAGGTTAAAAAAGGGTGATCTGAGGTGGATGAAGGTAATATCGTACCCATCTCTTACCTCTTTTGATTTGTCTATTTCATGTTCTGAGACTGGAATGGCTGCAACACTACAAGCAACTAGCTTGGAAAAGGTCATTGTATTTTAACCCATTGGTTTTTATGTCTTCCCATCTACCTTTCTCAAAAATTATTTCAGCTAAAATTTCATATGCTGAGTCTGATCCTAAATGGAAACTTTAAAAAAATCCAGTAGATAAGCTTGGCTGTCTTAGAGTTACAGGTTTGGGGTGGGGAATGAGCTGGATTCTTTCCCAGACTGCTAAAACTGCTTTGAAATGACTAGAGTAAACTATTGCAAGAGAAGAATCACATCCCATGAGTTCATCTTACAAATGCTTTTTGAGCTAAGATAACTAGCTCATTCTGCCTTTTCCCTGAAGTTTTTACCCTGCAAACCAGCGAGGGGATTAGTCTGCAATGAAAGGTTACAGATACTTCTAAGGGAATGAGGGTCGAAGATAAAATGAGCTGCATCTTAATTTGTTGTTGCACCATTCACCATGTGTAGCTCCTGGGAAAGATGCACGTAAAACTAGGTTAATGTGGAAAAAATAACTATCAGCTCATGTTGTCATTTAAACACATGAGATTAGGTGTAGCATGATTCTGCTATATTTATACAATATCACTTGTCAGTATGTAAGATGGAAAGGTAATTAGTAGATCATTGTGAAAAAAAATCAAGTTTCAATATATTTATAAGCTTTCTTAATAGAATTCCTTACAGCATTATCTGAGCATCTCATTCATTAACAAAGGAATCCTCACAGCACCCCCTTGAAGCAGGGAAGTTTTATAAGCCCCATTTTTGCCAAGAGGAAACTGAGGCACAGGGCAATCAAGTGACTTGCCCAAGATCACACAGGAAGCCTAAGATATAATCAGGAACAGAGTTTAGGTTTCTTAGACCTCTGTGTATTGCCTTATCCGGATGACCATCTGCCTTCTATCATTCTATACTCTACAGCCAAGGTAAATCAAATGGGCAGCATGAATATACTGATATTCTGACCACAAAATTATTAATTCTGAATGTTCATGATTGGCAAACTCATGATCTCCTGCTTCATATTAACGTTCAAAAGCTTTTCCAGCCAGAAATAATTATTACAATTTTTTCACAGGTGTTTTGTTGTTGTTCTTGTTGTTTATTATGTTAAAACCAAAATCTAGTAATTTTTCAGTTTTAAAAACCAGGTTTTGGCTTCAAAATAAAAAATGTTTGGGCTTTGTATCATTTCAGTTTTGAAAAAAGTTTCTTTTCCATATCAGATAACCTCAAAATCTCTAAAGAAACATACATTTTGTATCTGCACACAAAAAATCACTAAGAAAAAAGTACACTCTGCCATTCAAAAGAAGGAAAACAAATTTCAACCAGCTCTAACAACTGTAATGTTAGATAGAGTCTCAACGTGAGTTTATTTACTTTATTTGGCACAGTGAAAAAGACTTTTAAGCAACCCAGCTCAGGTACAGATGTGAGGATGCAGCCAGAAACATAGATAAGTAATATACACGACTGAATAGTGAAAGGTCAGTGAAAAAACTTGACTACTGCCCTTTCTTCTTCTATCAGAGAATTAAGTCCATATGTTCTGGGTATCAGTGTGTCCAGTGCAACATGGAGAAGGTCAGAACAATTCAGGATTATCGAGGGGAATTTGGTAAAAGCAAGAATAGGTTAACAAAGAAAAAAAAAAGAATGATGTTTCGTTTTCATATGCGATTTATCTTTTAGCCTCTGAAAGGGGGCAACGGGAGGTTAGAAATTATGCCTGAGTTTTTAATTTTATTAATGGCAGACTTTGTGGTTGCCAGGGGAACTTGACCCAACTGACTCATTAGAAAACATGGCTCAACTTAATATTATCTGGATTAATCTACTGCCTGAATATCATTGGATTTTTCTTTTCTGGCCTCCCGCTTTGCCTATATCTCCACGACCACCTTGTTGACACGAGCCTAACTTTAATCCTTAGAAGGAAACCTAACCCTTGGCCTTGGAAAGATGTCCCTGAGAGAGGGTAACCAGAGTGCAGCTGTTCAAGAGGTGAACCCAACTAGAACTTTATAACAGACGCTCAAACATGTCCTGAGTAAAGCAGCCTTGAGACTTTCAGTATTGTCAGACAATAAAACAGGCAGCACAATCTAGACTTTAATTTTACCGGAGGCTTGATTACACTGAGATAGGGCTTGCCTGATTGTTTCCAACAGACCCCTTTATGGTATTAGTATTTATTACACCCTGTGTTATGAGGCATTTGCTTCTGTAGAGCAGTTTAGCTGAGCAGTGAAATATAATGTTTCCTTTATTGCTCAATAAACACTGCTCTCTCTCTTTCACGAACTCTCCAGCACAGCTTTTTAAGCCTTTAACTAACACAGTAATCTTACAGTGTAGCAATAAGAAATCTCAGCTTGCAAATTCTTTCAGTTATTTCTGAGGCCTCCTAGAGGTGAGATGTGTAGATCAGTGCTCAGTGCAGCTACACAAGTGAAATTCATGTTTGCTGGTTTTAAACAGATGATGGGCATCCAGATTTAGCACTTTAACCTCATCCCTTGAAATTGCCAGAAAGCCAGATACATTCTCTAAGTGAAACAGTTTTCATATGATCTCAAAGGTCCTACTGTAAAGTGTCTGGCATTTTGTGCCTGTGTTTTCCTATTTATTTTAAAAGTGTGTGTGGATTTACTTCCTATGAAGTGAAGGATTTAACACCCCTGGTCAAAGCTAAACACAGTGGTGAAAGGTAGCTTTCTAGCATTCGCCTCATATTTCTACCAAGGTGCGTCAGTCCTTTCTTATAAAATATCCTCTCACCAGCCATTCCTAATCCAGGTTTCTCTTGTGTAGAGGCTGGGAATGGTAACATAGTAAGTAGTTCCAAAGTGGTCACCATGTTAGTCTAATCAAGCAAAACAAACAAGGAATCTGGTGGCACTTTTTGGCTGTGTCTACACCTAAAATCTTAGGTTGGACTTGGTTAGTCCGAACTAAGTAGTTCAAAAGTTAGTTCAAACTAAGCATGTTTTTTTAGTTCAAACTAACTTTTAGTTTGAACTAGCTGTGCTTTTTTTTAGTTCACACTAACTTTTTAGTTTTTACTTAAAAAGTGCATTTAATTCAAGCTAAAAAAATCACACTTAGTTCAAATTAACTGCTAGGTTGAACTTACATGTCTACATTGTGCTAGTTTGAACTAAATATGCAAATTAGTTCAAAGCAATTAGTTCAAACTAACCAGCCAAACTAACTAGTTCAAACTAAGCTTTGCTTCATAAAGTCGACTTTAATAGCCATAATGCAGTAAGTCAACTAAAGAAAGTTGACTTAACCCTTAAAGTCAACTTTAAGGGCAGGAGTTATTAAGTTGACTTAAGCAAGTGCTTAAGATGACTTAATGAACTCCAAATGTGGCCAGGAAGTTTCTTAAATCGACTTAAGCCTCCTTATATCAACTTAAGCTCCTAGTGTAGACATACCCATTCTTAGTTAATACCTAGCCTTGGAAGGGTTCATTTTTTTTATCAGTAAGGGCTGGTAAGTATCAGCTTCATATATAACAATGAAAAAATATTTCCACTGATAATAATCAAAGTGGATAGGTAAGCAAAGGGAGAAAAAATCTGCTTGAAAAATTATTAGAATTTGATTTAAGCTATTTACTTTATATATATATACGCATGCTCCATGGGACATTGTCAATTTGCATTTTAATACTTACAAAGCTTTAATTTTTTAATTTCAACACCTGCCATTAATTAGTGTCCTACCCCTTATTGTCTAATTTTTCACAATCGAAAATTTAAATCAACAAAACTAAAAAAAAATGTTTAAAACCCATAATTTCCTGCAACTGTGAAAATTTAAATTGAAAAGAATCAGAAGAAAGCTTTACAATAAACACAGACTTCTGCTGACTAGTTATGCCTCTCTTCATTTTTATCACCCTAAATAATTCCTCACTGGTATTAAATTTCAGCTATTTGCAGACTGCTGTAACGTCCCCAGTAGTCATTGCCCAGTCGAACCATAAATACCGAGCTGTCGTAATCTTCCTCATGAGTCAATATTTTTCAGTAAGCAGACTTACACCTGGTAGGACTCTCATCCACGGATTTTACTTTATTATTTTTTTAAGACACACAGGCTTATGTAAAAGGTTGGTGTTTATTTTGTGTATAAATACTGACAAAGTAATGATAAAAGTTTGTGGTGTCTTAAATGTTATAACTACAGGTTCAACAGGAAATCAGGAAAGTAAATGACCATTTTCACACCTGTCATAATGTTGACAATTTTTCTTTCCCAGAGATCACTAGCAAAACGAATTTGTCTTTAAAAAACACCTCTCTCTGTCCCTCACAGACACAATAATGGGGGTTCAGTGCAACACTGCACTTGCATAATTTTGCTGTTTAAAGGGGTAGATCATTAAACAAAGCTTTTGTAATAGCCTTTCTTCAATTGAGAAAAAGTTAAAAACCACCCATTAAAATATATATTTTATAGTATGTTAGAATAAAAATACATATAAATGATCACAAAGTCTTACTCTCAAGTTATTTTGTATAAATATTAAAACTATATGGTTTAAACTAAACAACTGTGATTATAAAACCCTTATTTAACCACTGCTTGCAATAATAATATTGCATACCAAAGACAGATCCTCACTGAGCTCTGCCATTTTACTTCATTACAAATCAAGTGCTATTAATTCTGAAGCCTTTATTGGTGGTGTTTTTCTTTCTTGTTAAAGCACAAGCTCCAGGAGTCATATGATTATGTGAGACCTTTACCTTTCCTCTTTCTTTCTTTCTTTCTTTCTTTCTTTCTTTCTTTCTTTCTTTCTTGTGAGTTTTTCACGCTGAGGTTTGAAAAGTGAAATCTGAAAATGTGAACCCTAAAGGCTCAAAGAAAAGAAGGCAAATAAAAAGGATGAAATATTTATTTCTTTGTTTTTAAACAAATCTCATGATTTTGGGGGTTTCTCATTCAAGATTTTTGAACTCCTGAAGGTCGCACTATTGCAATTCCCACCATAAACCGATTAAGTAGTTTCAGACACAAGAAATGCAGCTCAGTATTTGAGTGAGAGCTGATCAGAAGTCTTTTGCCTTGTTCAAACTCTTACTTTTTATTAAAAAAATCAAAAGTCCTTCCCTCCTCAGAAAAAATGTTGGCTAAAAATGTTTTACCAGACTCTGCATGGAAAAGACTCACTCCTGCATTTAAAAGTTAATCTTTTCCTAAATCTTCATTTATGTCATCAGATTTGCTAGGGGTACCAGTCTATTGGATTGTTAATTATTCAGAAGAGTTTTTAAACAATTTTTTGTAATCATTCACGCATCTATGTCATTAGAGAGAGTGGTCAGAATCTTGTTATGGGTGTGATTCAGTATCTTTTAATGTCAGTGGGAAGACTCCCATTGATGCTAGAGTTTTTCTTTTAATTTTTAAAGACAAACTCCAAACCAGATATGATACAGGTGGGTGGGTATGTGGGGTCCTCCAGATTTGCTGCTTAGATTGTACTGAGCCTGTTCACATGGATTGAGCATACTCAGTGACACTCATGAAACTGGCTGCCCTCACTCAGCTTCCCCCACTATTGGCAGATTTGGATTATCCCTGTCTCAATCCTTATGCCACTCCACCAAACACTTTAACCTACTGCATGCAATCACCAAGATTGAGCAGCAGCCTCTTCACAATTGCTTCTTCTTAGAACAATTTCCTCCAGAATTGAGTAACAGATCAGGGCTCTGGTTCTCTACCAAAGATTTTGTCCCACTGTCAAAGGGTTAAAAGAAATGATGCTTGAAATGGAATGCATTCAAATAATGACATGAGAGAGACAGCTAACGTATCTGCTAAATAACGGGTTAGCTGAATTTCCTATGGATTTGGGGTGAAAAACGTCTGCAGTGAGTCTCTGACAAAAAGAACCTTTGAAACATCCCGACTTCTGTTATGATAAGTAGTTCAGTAAGCCCACCCATGGTAAGTTATTAGGAATTTATATCATATGGATCCCATTAACCTAAAAGTTTGCTTTTAAAGTAAACTTCTCGGTACATGACTTGCAAGTCTGAGCACTTCAGGTTTGAGGGGTTTGTTTTTACAAATGAATCCTGGGTTATCCAACCAATTAGCTAAATTCACTGTGTAATTGTGCTTTTAATGAAGCACCTAGTACTAATGAGGCAGTGTCTGGCCAAATTTTACTCATTAAAGGCAACAAATTAGCCCTAGATAAAGCTTTTCACTTAGTCTATATTTACCATTTAGAACTCACTGCCATTAGATATCACTGAGGCAAACAGATTAGAAAAATTTAACAAAAGAATTTGACAATTTAAGAAGAAGAATGCATCTGCCATTACCCTAACCATACTCAAACAACTATTGTTAATTATTTACACTACAGTAAAGCCTGGAAGCCCAAGATGAGATCTGGGTCTGATTATGCTGAGTGTTGTACAAACACACTGTAAGGGAAAGTTGCTGCTCCAAAGAACATAGAGGCTAACCCGAAAAGACAGTGGGAAGATGGCAACGGGAACAGAGAAGTGAAGTGGTTTGCTCAAGGTCATATAACAGTCAGTGTCAAGCTGGGACTAAAACTTGTGTTCCTGAGTTGGTGGATCTTGCTGACACACTGAGACAGTTTAGGCCATAAGATTCACCCATGCAAAAATTTGTCTCCATGCTACACAATTCTGTTATTTAGTTATATTATGGAAATCCTACAGTCACTGAAGACCCCAGCGGTATATCTACACTGCAGGCTCTGTTAAATCGACTTAACGCCTACCTTGTTAAGTTGACTTAGAGCATCCACGTTCCAAACACCTGTAGACGGTCCACGTCTACACTGGCAGCTGCTAGGTTGACTTAACGCTTAGGTCGACTTTATTAAGCTGACATAAGCCAGTGTAGACAGGACTTAAAAAGATCAGCTTAAGGGCTATGCCCCATCTACACTGGCTTAAGTCAACTTAATAAGGTCGACTTAAGTGTTAAGTCGACTTTAAGAGGTGGTGTTATTAAGTCAACTTAAGGAAGCGCTTAAGTCAATTTAATAAATTCCTAATGTGGACCGAGCTTTCCTTAGGTTGACTTAACCTTCCTAAAGTTGACCTAAGGCTCCAATGTAGGCATACCCCAGGCTAGATGAACTGTTGGACTGTCCCAGTATGGCAGTTCCTAGGTACATCAGTGGTTAGTGCAGTATTTTATCATGGAGTTTCTAAATGAATTTGGTGAAGCAGATACACACACAAAAGCAATTAAGGCCATGATCTAAACAGCACAGTCCTTAGGCAGGAGACTACAGTGAATTATGTGATGCATACTTCTCCTAACCACAGCTCTATTGAAACAATTTACTGGATGTGTGCATTGAACGATGGTGGATTTGAATGACTGTTGAGGAAAAAAATCTAACCTTGTTCCCAATGCTGCCAAGAAAATCCTTGATTCTGTAATAGGAAAACCATTGAAAATTGCAACTCTTTTGTGTATGTCTGCAGCTTCAGGTTCTGCCCTATTCTGTTTGGTCCCATTGGCTGGTGTGATGTGATGTAACACATCAGAAGTTAAAAGGAAATCCCAACTCCAGGTTAGATATTAAGCATATTGTTGAAATTATTGCAGTTGGGCTATTTTTGAGAAGTTCAGAGGTCAGCATGCCTCTGCAGAAAGGGACCCATGAGATGTTCCCCAGACAAACAAAAAGACAACTACTTGATGAGAGAGAGAGAGAGAGAGAGAGAGAGAGAGAGAGAAAGCACTTAAACCTGGCAAACCACTGGATATTTTTAGTTCAGTTTAGAAAAAACTCTGTTAGGAATACTTGAGACTTCTTGCCTTTAAAAGAAGTCTGGCTGAATTTTGATCTGACTGTTTTCGGTGGGATGGAGGCAGGAGAGGCATTAGAAACATGCAAGAAGTACCTAATTTTGATCACTGAGGTATTTTGATTTTGTAAATTATGTCTGAAATTAGGCATGGCGTGGAAAATGTGAGTGTGTTTTCTCTCGGTCTGGGAGCTTCTGGTTTCTAGAGAAGGAGCTCTGTTCCTCTAACTTCATCAAATGCCATTTTTTTCCAACTCTGCTTTCTAACAAGTGGGTTTTTCTTGCTATTCATATGAGGTGACATATGGGTGGGTTGGAGAAGCACCACAGACCTCCCTTCTCCTCTGGGGCTTCCATAGTCCAAAAACGGAGCTCAAATCCAACTTTTAAAGAGACCTGAAAATGTTCCAGTCTAATGAGTAGGCTGATCTGCACACTAATCTCAGCCCAACTGTCATAACATTGTGTTTGCCATGCACAGCTAATAAATCATAATAATGCTATGTTAATGGACGGAGCTTTGACGGTGCCAAAATTTAAAGGGCATACAATAAACAAAGAGCTTCTGAGGCACAGAGCTATGGTGTGGCAATGAAAATGACCAAAGGATGCAACAAGTTTTTTGCTGGTATTTCCATGGACCTCAGCTAGATTTGCTGCCAGCCAGGAAGCCAAACAGAATTCTCAGCCCATCCTATTCTGCCAGATGCAATAGTTAAGAGACACACAAAGAGAAATGTAAACCTGATGGAAGATAGTGTTTAAAGGGACAGTACGGCAAGTCTGGAAGGGACCAAGAGGATACCTGAGCATTGTCTCAATTCAGAGATCTTCCACAGTGAGAAGAATAAGTTCCTCACTTAGATATAGCAAATCATGTGGAATCAAAGTCCATTAATTAAGGCTGAAGAGAACAGTTTATACACAATTGTGGTCATTTGATAGGATGCAGATACAGTATGTAGCATGCATAGCATATAGCTAGGTTCCATTTAAAAAAGCCAAAACAACTGGCAGAGACAAGAAAGTGAGGTAAACACTTCTTTGGGAGACTTTCATTTGTCCCTGGTTTCTGGCTCTTTTACTTAAAGGCCCAAACATTTTGCTATGTGAGTTCTAGTTGATCAAATAGAGAGACAGACTTTGGATATATTTTCCACATACAGTTCTATTATTTTTAGAGTGTTTTTAGGGTGGAGATGTCAAGCTCTTGTTCCTTATGCAAAACTAGATTTATTTGTTACCCCTTACCCTGGAAGATCCTCATTAGTGATGGAGAAACCTTGAGACTTTTAGCAATTTACTTTGGTACAGGTAAGCACTCTAAATAACCTTATCTGAACTCTCCAGACTTCTTTGGTTTAGATAAAGAAGGGATTTCTTACAAGATTTCCAGTCAGAAGAGGGACGAAAAAGGATATCCTTTCTTGTGGCATTTCAGCACTTCTTTTCCTTTAAAACTGGAATTAAGAAGCCAATAACGTTACATGGAACTGGGATTTGGGAACAACTTAATTGACCTTTCGATTTGGTTTGGGTCTGAGATAAAAGTCTGCATGGCTTATAATTTAATCAGAACAACTTCATCAACTCACAGAAAATCTTCTTGATGCGCTTTTTAGTGTCTGGTATAGGTCCACTAACTTCATTTATACACAGTTAACTGAGTAGACTATGAGATTCTTTAGTCGGTTGTTGATCTTCTGCGGTAGTTTTACTGACTGGATTGGAACTTTCTAAAACCTTAATGCAGCTTTATGTGTCACAGAGAGGGGAGAGTGTGATCTTAGGTTTCAAACGGAAGAGTAAGTTGTCAGGTCAGATGAACTAGTGTTTCACACCAGTGAGTAAAATAGGGTTTAACTTTCAAATACAAACTTGTTGAATTGCTTGAGACACCCCCTTTTCCCAAACACTTTTCCTCCTAAAAGGAAAAATGAAAGCAGATCAAGAGCTAAGTGATATCTATTCCAGAATATGGAAACACACAGTTTATATGAGATCCTGAACTAACAGAGCAGAGAAACTGACACTAATAAATTGTATACTTCCAGACAATAATAGGGACTTATGCTTCGAATTATGTGAGTTAAAAAAAAAAAGAAAAAGAAGGGCCATGATCCACGCTGATGTTAGTGTTTTCATTATTAGTAGTGGCCTTGTACCAACAAGGAGGATATCACACAGAGAAATCAATATTAACTGTTGAGTAATACACTGGCGGTTTGGGGGTTGGAACCTCCATGTCTGGGTTCTCTCCAAGATGAGCAAAAATTTGAGAGATCTTGTTTCATCCACACTTCGGTGGCAGCAATGAAATCTGTTCCCTAGACTTTGCCAAAGGCACATATCAACATAGACTATACTCTTCAAAAAATGACTCACTTGGGGCTGAGGGACAGCTCATTCGAAGCAAATGTCCACTGTTGTTAGTGCTCTTTGGATCAGGACCTTGATGATATCTTTGATGATTAATATAGATCAATACTGAGTATTCTTTTTCTCCAAACTGTACAATTAGTATACATATTGATGTTTTAAACTACCTGTGTGGTAAATGAATGTCTTTCATTGAACTATACTTTATAATTCTTAAATTTTTTAGAGAGGGCAACTACTTTGATGGTGAATCTTGCATTTTCCCAGCATGGCTTGAGATATCTGGTTTATACATAGGTCTATAGAACCTAGCTAATTCTCACTAATAGTTGAAGTACACATTGGAAGTTACTGGATGATACAGATATGAAAGTAGGTGGAGAAACACAATAAGAGAAAGCGAGTTTACTGCACCACATATGTACTGTGAAGTGTAGTTCAATTTTCAATAATTTCCGTAATACTTTACACTATTCAAATATAAATTCAATAGATCATCCTGCAAAAGTAAAAAATTCTTTTAAATATGAGACCTTATGAGGACTTCATTATTAATTCTGCCGAGAAATGATAGAAGCCACCATTTGTGTCTGTGTGTGCGCATATATGAATATGGCATGTAGATGATTGAAATGCAAATCGGCAAGGTTTTTTCTTTCTTTCATGCTCTATATAGATATTTAATCTATTCTCCCTTCGCTAGTGTAAAAACCATTGGTTTCAGTAGAGTTTTCTTTACTTATTAATAGATGTTAAGGTCAGAAGGGACCATCATTATCATCTAGTCCAAGCTTCTGTGCAATGCAGGCTGCTGAACCTCACTGACCCACTGCTGCAGTAGACGCCTAACTTCTAACTGAGTTCTGAAGTCCTCAAATAATGGTTTAAAGAGTTCAAAGTACAGAGAATTCACCAGCAAGCGACCTGTGCCCCATGCTGCTGAAGAAGGCAGAAAACTACTAGGGCCTTTGCCAATCTACTCCTCAGGAAAATTCCTTCCCAGGCCCAAATATGGCTAAATCTTGAGCATGTAGCCTAGACTCATCAACTAGTCACCTGGAAAGAATTCTTTGTATTAACTAAGAACCCAACCCATCTAACATCCTATCACATGTCACTGGGCATATTTACTGATAGCAGTCAAAGATCAATCAATTGCCAAATTAGGCTGTTCCATCATACTATTCCCTCCAAGCTCAGTCCTGAAGCCACCTAGGTCTCTTGCCTCCAGTGCTCCGTTGGAAAGCTTTTCCAGAGTGTGATCAGAGACTCATTCCCATTCTCATTAAATGTCTGATCCCGAGAGGTGTTAAGCACTGTTAATACTCATTGGTTTCTGTGGGAACAAAGAGTGTTCAACCGCTACAAGACTGAGTCTTCTAAGACTTTCCAGTCTTAGGAACATTGGTCATATATACAAAGCTCTTTTCATACATCTCTGTCTTGGGTAACTACTTCTTAGCAGGCAGATCCTTTTACATTAACTCTTCCTAATGATAGGACCAATACAACGATCATTTTTTCCCCCACGAATGAACTGTTCATGAGCTATTTCTCTGGCCTGTCACACAAAAGTATCCTGTCCATCAACAGACTGTTCACATTTTCTGTTTCCGCTTTATTTCTCTTTCACTGGACATATTTATGTCCTCCCAAGCAAGGCGCACTCACAATCCATTCATGCTACATCTGCCCATACATTTGTCTTGCCATATTTCAGACGGAAGGGAAGTGAGGAAAAGCACCTTCTAATTCTGATTATGGTTTTGGAGAGCATAAATGTTTCTGGACTAGCATGATATTTATGGCTGTTCTCCAGCAGATTTTTTGCAGGAGAGAAATTTTAGACTGTCCATTCTTTTCATAGTATATGAAGATCTAGATTCTAGACTGTGTCCTTTCTCTATCTACTGGCATTCAAATGGTATAAAGGAAAACGTGCAAAATACCAAGAGCATCTTGAGTTTTAGATGTTGCAGCATTGCATGTGCAAGCACGTGGTAGGTGAAGAGCAGGAGAAAGAAAAAGAAGTGACTTTAAATTTGAGCTATTAAAAAAGTTTTACTGGCACTTTCCTACTGTCGCCTCCCAAATGATGCAGAACTGGCTTGCTGAAAAAATTATCTTTCCTGACAGTGATTAAGGGGAAATACCAGTTTAGTGAGAGGAGGAATCTGGTAGTTTTTTTTAAATCACAAAGATGAAATGAGCAAAGTAGAATCAACAGACAGTTATTTCTTCCTACATCTTCACAAGTCAAACAGTATCACCGGGAATTATCCTTTAGTTTTATTCCAATAGACTGACCATTATAGTGGAGAAAAAACTAGACTGAATGTATGGGAGTTTGATGCAATCCTTTGTTTTCATCTTGCCATTTCTGCGGGACAATGTGTGCTTTGAATGACATATTCACAAAGCAAAATGTGACCAAATGGAGGCCATTCAAGTTCATGAGGCTGCATTCCTTCTCTGCATTCACCAGAGCTGGTGAAAGTAAACAACATTATTATAAATTTTGGTCATGCCCTGGCATCGGTAAGTATGGGTTCCGAGTTTGCCATATGCTCGCATTGAACTGGAACGGCAATGTGCGTACAGCAAAATTCTTTAAAGAGCCAATTCAATATCTGTACTCGTTGTCAGAATTATGATCTACATGATTCATTCTGCTAACCACAAACGGGTTTTTGTTTGTCAAATGAAATACTGTGTAATTTGGTATATCATTTAAGAAAGCATAAGTCCAATATCCTACCACAGGGCTGGAGATTGAAGCATCAGATTAGTGGATAATGTCCTACAGTTTCCTTTGGCAGTAATGATTCCACATTAGATAGGAGGCAAAATTGCCCAGAGGCCCCAAATCATAATAACCGCAGAGAGGGAGACTTTACTGAGTCAAATTTTCAAAAGCTGATTCTCAGAGTAAAATCCTGATGCTACCGAATTCAATGGGAATTTTATTATTGAGATTAATGGGTCAGGATTTCACCTTGGATTTGAGAGTCCACTTTTGTGCATCCAAAATTTTGCACATTCTATTTATATGCACGATGTGATGTGGCTGTGTGTGCACCAAAACTTGGATATAAATACATAGCTGCTTCCAGTGTGCATAAATATGAGGTTTTCTACATGGAATGTGGCAGACTCTGGCTACAAGATATTGTCCACAAATTTTGAAGCTCCACTAAAGTACCTTTGCAAATGTTATAATCATTAGGTCATTCCCAATCATAACTATATATTGTAATGTAGAATGTTATGGGAATTTCACCAGAATAGTTGATCAACAATTTTTGTTTAAAACATGAAAACAAATTGAAACTGTATCTATTATTCAGGGTTCAAAAGGGAACATTTTACATTTTTTCCCCAAATAACTTTGCATTTTCTTAATCAAAATCATTATTGTCACTGTTAATGAGTTGGATATTGAAATGTTTCAATTATTAGAACACACCATTTTGGTAAGCAAATAACATTGATAGCATTTTGAATAATATTTTGATGATAATAATGTATTTGTATAACCATAGCACCTAGGAGTCCTACTCGTAGACCAGGACAGCGCTGTGTGAGATGTCATACAAATGAGGGGGTGGGAGGGAAAGACAACAGATGGATACAGCAGATGAGGGAGCGCAAGCAATAATGAGATAATATTGGTCAACATGACAAGGGGTGATGTTAGCAGACCAGCAAAGTAACCATTATCAAGTTTTGGAGGCACCATGAAAAAAAAAAAAGAGTTAAAAATCACAAAATATTTCAATGGAAAAAAAAGGCAATGTTTTTGAAAAGAGGCCGTTTTTCAATAAAAATAAATTTGTTTGAACACTCTTGACCAGCTCCATTGAACAGAAATGCTTCAGTGGCCCAGTATTTGTCATACTACTTGAGAGCTTCCATGTAGATACTCACTACTATGATGGAAGTAACTAATGCCTCGCTGTAGGTAATCCATCTCCTGGAGGGCAGGTCTGTACTGCATGTCCTTTCAGGCAGCAGTTGAATGGAGATATGCAAGTTACTTAAAATAACTCGTGCATTTGCGTTCGACTTCCCTACTCCCAGCATGGCCACTGCGCTGAGTTGAAGGGAGGGGACTCCCGTTGGTTCAGAGTTACCCCAGTTGCCAGGGTGCTATTCAGGGATCAGCTGAATGAGTCTTCACAGACCCATGCAGTTGATCAGGGAGTTGGAGCAGATGGCAGCAAATTTGCTGCAGTCAGTGAAGACTAGCCCTGAGGGGCAGTAGCATGGTTGAAGGAAGAATTCATCATTGACTTAGTACTGTCAACAAATGAGGTTAGATCAGCTTAACTTCAGCACCGTAGGGCTGTGGATTTTTCACGCCACTGAGAGATGTAAGTACTGTATGTCAATTTAACTTTTCAGTGTAGACAAGTGCTAATAGTTTTATTCAAGTCATGTAGTAGTCTACTTTAATGTGACTAGTAGTGGAGTAAGGTAAAATGGGCTGATCTACTGAAAAGTTAGAATGTCCTACCTTTGTTTCTCAGGGGTGAGAAAAATCCACAACTCTGAGGAACATAGGTCAGCCAACCTATCTCCTGGAACAGACAGCCCTAGGTTGATAGAAAAAGTCTTCCATCAACCTATCTACCACACCTGTTTGTAAGAGGCGATATCTAGGCCTACACAAGAACCCATCCTGTCTGCCTGTAGGTGTGTACAGTGAGGCACTCTAAGTGTAGACAAGCCCTTCATCTCAGAGATACTGCTGAAAAATAAATTGTAAAAAAAAATGCATAATCAAAGATTTAATGTCTTGTAAAATCAGAGTTTTAAAATCTGAAGCTTAGGGCTAGATCCTAAGACTCTTAATCAGATGGAGGGTTGTCTACATTTAAAACACTAGAGCTGCACAGCTGTGCCATTTTAGTGTAGGTGCTACTTATGTGGATGGGAAGGATTCTCCCAGTGGATAGGTAATCCAGTTCCCTGAGACTCAGTAGCAAGGGCAGTAGAGGAATTCTGTCGACCTAGCACTGTCTACACAAAGGGTTAGGTCAGCTTAAGTGAGGCCTTTTCTTCAATAGCACTTATGCCCTCAAAACTTTTGTTGCTCAGGGATGTGTAGCGTAGAGAAGGCATAAGTCACTCAGGAGTGGATAGTCCATTACCCCTATGGAATGGAGCTGGGTTGACCTAACTCTTTAGTGTAGACCAGACTGTAGCAATGTAGGACTACAGATAGGTACATACCTTTTGACTTTTAGGTGATGCTTGCATCTCTCTCAGCGGCTGATAAAAAGATTAGAATCAGCGTTCAAGGGGCATTAACTGAACAAGAGCAAAACATGATCAGAAAAAAGATAAATACCCATGAATTATATTTACAAGCTCTTTATGCCACCCAAGGAATGTAAAGGGGTGTAAGTGTAAGTGAGAATTAAGACCCCTTGTCTTTATTCTTGGAGTGATGTTGTATCTGTCACTTCAAGATAACATAATATTGAGGGGCTTGTTCCAAGAAGCTGCCATATGCGTACTAAAATGTCTGCTTTATTTGTTGTCCTCTTTTTCTCATGGACTTCATGCATCTGACAAAGTGGGTTGCAGCCCATGAAAGCTTATCCTGATGAAATTTGTTAGTCTTCAGGGTGTCACAGAGCTTCCATTGTTTTTGCCATATACAAACTAACATGGCTACCCCTCTGGAACCTCTCTTTTTTTCGAGATAGCCCATCTTTGGTTGTCTACTTTAAGGCTCCTTTATACCGAGGAGCCTGAGTTTAAAATCTGAATCATGCCCAAAGAGCCTGAAAAGAAGTAACACAGGAGTCTGCCGTGAGCTCCTGGTATTTAAATTCTACCAGTCCTAAACCTTGACCTGGGTTCTACCAACTTCTTAAATTGCTTGCTGTTTATTAACTCCAGCTGATGAGCTCAGTTAATTTGCTGATGCATGGGGTAGTTTGTTATAAATAGCAAGCAAAACAGTGTGGGGTTTTTTCCAGCTTCTTCAAAAGCAAAGACATTTTTGACCAGCAAGTTTTACTGGTAAATGGAGGCCCAAAATTAATTTCAGATAGTGTTACTCCACCTTGTGCAAGTGATTTGTCTTGACACTGCACTGACTACCCACACACAAAAAGCCCTTTATAAGTTCCACGGCAAAAAGCCTGAAGAGCCTTTTGCTTCTCTGAAAACGACGTTTCGTCCTTTTTTTTTTTTTTTTTAATCACCTGAACATTGGTCTTAAAACCACAGCATGCAAAGGCCCCATGTGAAGTGGGGAAAGGCATTTCGGCATCTGCTTAAACCCCCAAACTGAAGCGCCAGTGTGCCTAAAAAAGCTTGTATTTAAAGGCACTGCAGCTGCAGCAGCTCATATTTCATGCAGCCACCAATTTCCTTTTTCCCCTGACAAACAGGCCTCAGAAAGAACGCAGGCCAGAAATTCTCCACGTTAGCGAAACATTTCCTCTTTCCCGTTCTCCCTTCCATTAACATTATTATACTGCTCCTGGGAAAAGCTGACTTTTCCAATCCAGGCAATATCTTTCTTTCTTTCTTTCTTTCTTTCTTTCAGGGCCAGTGCTAAGAAAAAAATTGAGGGGAGGAGGGAAGTGGGGCAAAGGAAATATGGGGGGTGAAGTGAACAGACTCTTTCGCACCCAGACACAAAAAAGGAATGACTCCTCTTCTCTTCCCTCTCTGGCTATGGCACAAAGAGAAAAATACAGACATACAAAAGATACTGACAGGCTCCATCTTGGGGATTATGTACTCACTTGAGAATCCATCACCGTTTAAAGCTTATTTCAGCAGAATAGTGCTTAAACTCACAACAGACCTAACTGCAGCTAATTCTACCTAAGACCTTGTCTTTAACTGGTTAATAAGCCTTAATCTGCAGCCCTCGGGATATTATGTTTTTCTAGACATCCAGCGTCCCATAGATAGGGCTATGCATTCTGTTATATGCCTGACGTATACCACCTTTATTGAAACCATTCCAGACCCCACATTGCAGCAGATATCCTATGACAGTTATGACCTTGTGTGCCCCCCCTTATTGCCCCTTCATGGACTGCATATACCCTGATTGTAGGAAATTTGTATTGTTTATGTGGAGCCAAAATCAGAGCTGGCGTGAGAATGAGCTGCCAGACTGGATCTCAAGATGGTTGCATTCACTTATACCGGGTCTGATTTTGACCAGTGACTTTTATTTTGCCTTGCTTTTATTTTTCCTTGTTGGGGACCTGTAACAAAAAGTCACACTTACCTAGAGAAGTGCAAATCTCCACCCTACCAAAACTGCCATGGGTTTAATAGTATCTTTCTCTTTAGAGGACTACTTAACCCAAAAGTCTTCAGAGCAGAACGGTGAATACATAATACATAGTTGACTGAACTATAGGCCTACAATGGTAGGTGTATGAAAGGGGAGAGGGACGGAACAAAACATCATTTGGCCATTAGAAATACCCTCCATCACCATTTAAAACCCTTCTCATCTCAATATGAGAGAATTAATTTCAAACACCAATCCATTGTTAAGGCAGCAGTTAAGAAAGGAATTAGTTTCTATGACTATAGTCTTGAACTTTATGTTCGCAGTGAGATGTTCTTGGATGAAAATCTTGGATCCAAATAGTCCTGGTAAAGTTTACATCCAGAGTTGGACTTCATGGATTCTGTTTATCTCTAATATCTATAAATAGGCTATGTTTCCACTAGGAAAATTTAGTCTGAATTTGTTAATTTGAACTAATAAGTTCAAGTTTAGTTGGAACTAAACTTGAACTTATGAGTTCAAATTAACAAAGTGGAGTTATTCGACTTAACATTAAGTTGAATTAGTCCACTTTGTTAATTTGAACTAACTGTCCTAATTTGAATATATTAAGTTTGAACTAAGGGTTAATCCTAGTTTACACTGTCCTTATTTCCAATTAAGGGTTTAATTCGAACTAACCAGCAGGTCTTAATAATTCAAACTAAGCTTTCATTAGTTCGAATTAAGGAATTACTTCTTTCAAACTAATGAAAGCTTAGTGTAGATAGGTACTAGGATAGTTTGAATTAAGCCTCCTTAATTCAAACTAGCTTGCAAGCATAGACATACCCTGTGTATTTAATGCCTTGTGTAATTTCTCTGGACTTTAACCAAACATTTTTCAGTGTCTGGCTTAAAAGGTTTTGCTTTTTGGAGAAACACTGAATACATTTTGGGGTTTAGATATTCAGTTTCTAAATAAAAAAAAATTAAAAATTTCCCCAGAAAGCAGGGGCTTCTAGTGAATATTTTTGGTTACTCAAAAATACAATTTTCCATTAGTGGAAAATTTTTCATTAGCCCCGTTTGATACATCATTCCCATTGTTCAACTTCCTAGATCAATTACATTTTGTCTTCATACTAATGCTTTGAAAGTAGCCTATCCATGTGATTATTCAGACAGCTATGCTAGAGGTGGATAGAAAATGATTTTCATGTCCCATGAAAATTTTCAAGATTTTGAGAAAAATTCCCATACTGAATCTGGACCAAAAAAAAGTGTTGAATATGTAAAGTAAATGATATGCCATCAGAAGATTTGAATTAGACCAATCACCGCTATATTTCAAGAACTGATAAAGATTTTATTTCAGTTTTGATGTTTTGAATTCTTAACTTATTTTTAGTACAAATTAAGAAAAAAATTAAAACAAAAGTTGTTTTGAAGAAAAAAGAGAAACTTTTTATTTAAAAATATCAAAAAGGGACTTTTTTAGAATTATAAAACTTTTTTCAAAATTGTTTCATATTAGGAAATTCTCCAAAACTGACTTTTCCCCACAGTTTCAGCTTCATTATCTAATTCCTGACCAATTCTACTCTAGACATTATAGAACATTTCATTCAAAAGAATTTTAAAATGCTTTGCAAGCTATAGGCCAAAATTTCTGTTGGTGTAGGTCCATTGACTGTGGACTCTGGCTGAGAATTTGGTCAACACGTTAATGGAAAGCATTTCCATGTCCCAGTGTTGATAGAAAACATTCCACCCACCATAAAAGTACTGCCTCTACTCAGTTGGGATACAACAGCAGTTTAGAGAGAGGCAATGGTGTTACACAACAGTTTCAACAAAAAGTGAATAACAAATATAGACCCAATGTAAATTAGATCTAATTGAAAACTAAGATTTCATTAAAATATCAATTGATTTAGTTATTTCCATTTCACAGAGTTTCACAGGGAATTTCTCGTGGGATTTCTGTTTAACAAGATTCTTTTTCAAAAAATGTTTTGCAAAATCATTGTTGCTAAATCTTTTCCAAGCTCACAAAAATTTTTGATTAAAAATCACATTCCCTCATTGAAAAAAGATCACCAAATGTGTTGAAAGTAATTACACTGATAAAAATGTGACTTCAAATTTCACAAAATGTTGAACATTTTTCATAATGTGAGATCTTTTTGGAGGGAAAGCTTCATTTATGGGGGGTGGAGGTGATTTTCTAACAATAAACATTTAGTGTGAAAAATCTTGGCCATTTCCTATGGTACCTTGTTTTTCCACAGTCCAAGCTGGTTATGTAAAAAGTCAGTTAAGATCTATATATTAAGTAAAGTGCAAGAGCAACACAGTGCGAAGCACAGACATTAGACATAGACAGACTCAATTAGACAATCTGGTTAATTTTTTGATTATATCAGAGTACTATAAACCATTCACTTGATTGAATCCAGACAAACTGTCTCAATGCAATCCTTGACACTGATTTATTTATCTAAATTCACATTGCAACAGCTACCACAAAAATTACAAACAGTGGTTTTGGTTGATTTCCATCCCTGCCTCACAGACCTATTTACGTCAGGGGTCTCAAACTCAAATCACCACGAAGGCTGCATGACGACTAGGACATTAGCCCAAGGGCTGCACCGCTGAAACCTTTTCCTACAACAATATTGCAAATATCGATAATGATGGTGTTGTTGCGGGCCACAGGAAATAACTTTAGCGGTTGCATGCAGCCCACGAACTGCGAGTTGAGACTCCTGGTTTACATGGTCTTCAAGGGAAAAATAAAATGTTTATGCCCAGAGAGACTTTGCTTTAAATATACTCCAGAGGACCATTTTAGCAGCTTCATCATGTCTGGTTTAAGATTTTTATTTTGTGCCTTTCATAGAACAAGCATGTTTTATTACATTTAGGAATGTGACCAGCCTGGGAACATGCTATCAGTCTATTAATGTTTTAAGCCAAGATTTACATCATTCTGGGCAGAGGTTCCAACTCTGATGCTAGACGACACATCTCTACGTGTGTCAATACACTGTTGTAGTGAGAAGAAACTCCACTTTTGGCTCTCAGGAACTGTCAGTAATAGGCTTTCATTATCAGAAATGTTACTTGTGAGAAATTGTGGAGTTTTTGGTAAGACTGCTTGTTCTCTCTCGTTCCTCCTCCTCTTGTCCCATGCTAAGATTTTTTCAGTTTAATAATAACTGTGAAAGTAAAGATCCAAACACATTCTTGGACCCCGATTCAAGCCTCACATTATGTGTAACCCTCATGGAAATCAGTGAAAGTTATTCATGTTCTGAGCTAGCGGGATCAGCCCCACAGGATTAATCAGCTCGATGTATTTCAGTTTTTCCTTGTATGAAATTAACCCATCATTTACCCTGTTACTCTAGCACTTTAGAGTTAATAGCTTTAATGTCCAACTACAGGGCTCTGGCAAGTGAGTTTGTTTTTTATCTCTTTATTTTACTTTAAAACTCAACAATTCTTGACTAAAGCTGGAGAAAACTTAACTAAATTTGATAGACAACAAGCTAGGAAAAATAAAAACAGCAAAGATTTCCCATCCCTCTGAAATTAGGAAGGAAAAAGAGGGGGGAAAAAGAGAAGAGGTACTCATTGCTGCATAGTTTTCTAATTGTACCAAACATGGTTGCAGAGGCAGAAGGGGGAATGTCAAAAGCAACATCACGCCTCTGTTGCTAAGGTTAATTTGGTTGATATTCTCCAGAACCTGGAATCTCTAGGAGTAATGGGACACACAGCAGTAGCAATGGCTATTAAGTTCAAATTTAGTGGTTTCAACTTTTTCCATTATGTCTGAATCCTGACTTATCTTACATTTACTGCAGGAGCTAAAAGAACCATTTGTTTTTTCAGCTGACTTTCTGGAGTTGGACAGACCTGTGAGATGCACCATAAATGGACTGAAAAAGGTGAGGTTTATGAACTGCAAAGCAGTGAGGAAGTTTTCCAGGAAATCTATGCAAAAGTCTGCTTTTGACAGTCTACCTGAAAAATAAATACTGAAAATTCTCTCTCTTTTTTTAAACCTACTATTATTCTCTAGTGGGTTTTTTGTGTTTTTGTTTTTTTAATTTTAAATTAAGAGTACAGTGATATATACTCATACACAATATGTAGATTATGGTCCGGAAGATTGATCCAAATCGCACTAATGCTGATTTCAGTTGAATTATTTCTGATTTTCCTTGGAAGACAGAGAAGAATCAAACTGTCAATTGTCATTAATCCTATAGGACTCATTCAGAAAAATGTTACACATCTACAGGAAAGTATGTTACCTGTGTGTGTCTGGGGTTGGAATGGACTTTAGAGCCTTTTCCTGCTCGTCCAAATCTGTTCCAGCCCAAACTCAATGTAGTCCATGAGAATCTTTCCACTGACTTCCACAGCTTTTAAATCAGGACTCAAGTGATTAGTAAAAAACGACTAGATCAGGTGGGAAAAAATAATCTGTATGCTTCATGGACAATTCGGAACCTTTTTTTCAGTATTTTGGGGGAGGGGGAAATTTCAAAAATTTTGGATTCGTCATAAAAATATTAAAGAAAAACAGGTGAGGTTGGTTTCTGCCCCTCCCCCCACCCCCCATTTTCCACTATCCCTCTAGTTTTTTACATTCTGCCGGTGGAAAAGGAGGGAAAACTGAAAAGAGAGAAGAAAATTCAAACTTGAAAAAAAGTCTGGTTTTTGTTTATCTGTTTTTTTCCACCAAAAAATAGGAAATGTTTTTTTAAAATTATTTTTAAGAGGACAATTTTTCAGTGAAAAAAAAGGCATTGGCCAAATGTTGACCAGCAGTAATTGTTACCACACAGGGCTGTTTCAAATGTCAATGACTCAGTGACTGACCAGTCTGGCTGTGCAAATGAGTTGGTAGCATCAGTCCGTTTCTCAGTGGACAGGTGTCCACAGCACAAAAATCACCATTACAATTGACTGAACCTTGCTTTTCTTGATAGCCATAGCATAGAAAATAAACTATTCTGTATCCCTAGGAACACCTTCCAGACTAATATTATAATTTTTGCCATTGCATGCTATTTTCATATTCTATTAACCATAACTCATTTTCAGACAGCTTTCCTGAATGTAAAGGTGGTTGTCTATTGTGATGAATGTGGTATTTAAAAGATATGAAGGCGAAAAGGTGGATGGAGGTGTAACATCTTTTATCAGAGCAACTTCTGTTGGTGAAAGAAAGAAACTTTCAAGATACACAAACTGCTTCTTGGTGGCATCAGAAGTGTTATTTGAAAGATAGACAGGCTTCCCACTCAACCTTCTGTCATCAATGAAGAGGAAAACAACTGCCGCCCTATTTTTCTTCCCGGCCTTATCAGAATGATAAATTAACAAAGAGTAGGTCTTCTGTATAGTCTGTAACAAAGGAAAGTTGCGATTGTCTGAGGTATTTGACAATCAGGCAGGTAAAGTGGCTTTTCAGATTTTGAATGAAGGTGCTATGAAACTTTTCCAGGATCACTGTTTGGTCCTGTTTAGTTGTTATTGTTTTGGTTTTAATGCTTGGTGGGCAATGCTGTTCTTCCTCTGTCCAAAGGGCCGGAAAAAAAAATCAGGATGGCTCTCCCTCTGGTTTTCTGGTTAACTGTGCACATCTGGGTTTCATATCAAAAGAAATAAATATCAGACCTAATTAATCTTCTGTGGCTTCTGGGTATGAACTCCTGAGCAATTCAGTCTCTAATTACAGTTTAACCAAGCATGGTGACAGAGTAAGTTGCATCGGCCAGGCTCTGGACTAAATGCAGTATATCATCTCTTAAATGAAGAGAGAGAGAAAGATATTTGTTTGAAAAGTTATGTTGAAGTGCTTAGAACAACATTGATTTACACTAGCTAAGAATCTGCTCCATTGGAAGCTGTCTGGGGAGAACGGAAACAGAACAAATATAGCTCATCTCAATTTGCTTGACATATTGTGCCTCACGGCATCTCCAAATAACACCACCTCATGCTTTTTCTAATCTTAGGCCACTTTCAATATACCCTAATGCAAATTGCTGAAATGCTAATACTGAAATTATTTCTGCGGAAAATAATTGGTACAATTATATGTCCTTCAAGAAACACACGCCTGCTGATTTATTAGTCTTTTATGAAAGATGATTTATAACCAATAACCTCTGTAATGATTTTACCAGAAGATAAAGTCCCTGCATTTCAGATGAAGGGCTATCTAGGCAGCAGTATTCTGATTAGTTTTACATCTTTTCTAATTCAAGTCATTTAAAGATGGAGTTTGGGGATTTGCTGAGCTGCAGTAAAATATGTCGAGAAAGGGGTCTGGTATGTGTTTTATGACTCTCATGCCATCTTTTTTTTTTTCCTTCATGTCTTTAAAACCATTTTGATTTGCAAATATATGAGTGAATTCAGAGCAAATGAAAGTAAAAGGACTGTTAACACTGGCTTTGGTACAGACAGGTCTCTGTGCAAATTTCTCCTCTCTGCCAATGCACCTCAGATCTGGTTTGCAATAACCTCTCTCATTCTAATTCTGGATTTATCCTGAGCAAAGGCTTGCCAATTGTACCAAATTATGTGGCTCATTTTCTTCAGTGAGGACTAATGAGACCACCAAACTTATTTTCCCTCCTAACCAGAGCCAGCATTTCAATTTAAGTCCCTAGAGATACAAACCTAATATATTAACCCACTATGAAACCATCCCCCTCCCAGTCCATGTAAAATCAAACACAGGAAGGTTTTGTGGTGCCAGGCAGCAGAGTAGTTACATGGCTATTCATATATTGCAGGATATTATTTTTCCAGCAGAGAATACTTTAAACTTTCCCAATTAACTTTTTTCTCTTCTTTTTTTTTAAATACACACACACACACCAAACCAGATTAAAAAAGAGAGAGAGAAAAAAAAGTCTATTTACATAAAAATCAAAGGAATAAAATTAAACCACAAATGTGTGTTAGAGAAATGAAACAAAGGAGAAAAAACAGACTTTGAAGGCTGAAACTACATCCTCCTTGCTCTACCATGCTGTCCCTAGGTATTGCTATGTGATACTGTCAAAGATCTTGCGCAGCATAGAGTATGGTCTGTGATTCCCTGCATTTGGTTAATCTCACACTCTTTCACGTAGCCAGAAAAGTAGACTGCACCATCTCAACACTAAGGCCAATGACTAATCACAATAGACAAATAAAATAATAGTTAGCATGTATATACCAATAGCACTTTCCATTTTCACAGCGCTTTATAACGATTAAAGGTCAAACGGGACCATTTAGTCTGGCCTCCTGTATAACACAGTTCATAGTATTTCATTCAATTACCCCTCAGCTGAGCCTAGTAACTGGCATTGTACTACAGCATATCTTCCAGAAAGACACCCCACCTTGATTTGCAGAGATGGAGAAACCAGCACTTCCCCTGGCAGATTGTCCCAAGGGTTAATCTCCTTCCCTGCTAAAACTGGTGCCTTGTTTCTAATTTGAAATTGTCTGGCTTTCACTGCTAAGCACTGGTTCTTGTTATTCCTTTCTCAGGCAGGTGAAAGAGCCTTTTAGTACTTTAGCATTTATTCTTCCTCTTAAGCAGAGAAAGTGGTTGGGGTTAAATTTGAGGTTAAAGCACTGAACGGGCACTCCGAGATAGGGGTTCAGTGTTTGGCCTTGTCACAAACTGTGCGTGTGTGACTTCAGACAAGTCATTAAAACTTTCTGTGTCTCAAGCCCCCCTCTATAAAACAAGGATGGAGAAGCTTCTTTTCACCCTGCCTCTCCAATACAATCCTGCAAGGACTAGGCACAATCTCATCCTAATTGATGAACCTGGAATATGTTGCAAAATGTGATGTGTTTTCAAAAAGTGGCTTCTAATGTGGAGTCCCTGGGATTTTACATTTTTCTGAAGCACATATTGCACTGTGATGAGTGTGTGTATATGTGTATTACTGCTCTCTATTGGCAAAGAAGCTGAATTGCTCACAGCTAAGTAAAAGAAATTCAACTTTATCACATGAGCTTGGGAACTTGTCAACTTTATCTGTAGCTGGAAGGGACTATGTTTTCAGAGCCTGGGGATCTGAATGCTTTGTCCCAGCTCTGGCTGTGTAATTCCAAGTGGCCATGGTGGGAGGCATGGTGACAAATGTGCACTTTCTGGTTCTGTATCACATAGCAAATTCTATTACTATAAACATGTGCAATTAAAATAAAGCACTAGAAAGGATGAGTAATTGATGATGGTGCATGGAACCGCTTACACTTCTTCATCACTTTTGCAATAAGTGCCATCTGTCAGGATTAAATGCCCTCAGCTGATTAGTTGGCCCAACACCTCCCCCTCATACAGATTTATGAGCTCTGATTGGTGGTGGGAGGATCTGCAGATTGGCTCAGGGGAAACTGCGGGGTTTAGCTCAGATGCAGAAGCAGGGTGTGAGCAGTGCTATGCTTTGACCTGCTTCTGTGATTGTCCTTGCTCTTGCTTTGCTGCTGGCCTGCGTCAGCATCTTCTGCCTTGTTCTGGACCTGCTGGGTCCGGTTTTTGTCTTTGTCCAGGTTCCTAACTCTGGCTCTATCCCTTGGCTCTGGGTCAGTGCTGGGCTCTGATTTTCAGCCCCCTCATCTAGCTTTTAGCCATTGAGCCTGACTGCTGGTGCACGGTCCTGGCACCATATACATTTAGAATACTGGATAAATGGCAATCAGAAATTAAGAAATACTTGTTGTTTGGGACCTAACCCAGGTCAGCAATGACTGAGAGCCATCTTCATCCGGTGATCCTCTGGTAACTAATATAAAAGGATCCGGCGGTCTCAGCCTGTTTTCTTGCAGTTAGTAATTAGTCTAACCCCAGAAAGGAAAGAGTGAAAGAGACTCCATGAAGTCCATTATTGCTCTTGATTTTATGTGGAAGATCCTCAGATATTATGGTGGTGAGCAACAGTATGAAAGTCTGATAGAAAAGATAGATATACAGTTTTCCTCTGCTCTTGCTCTGTCTCTCTTTCTCTAACACCCAAACCCACACACCTGTCCTACAGACAGAATTCATTCTTGCATTTGGTACTCTTTGAAATTCCTGGTGGAAGTTTCAGTGGCGTGGCAAAAGGCTGAATGACCTTCTTAACCATACTGATGTTTCCTTCTATCAGCGGCTGAGGTAGGGATCAATGGGAAGAAAGTTACAGCATCATTATGCATGGTCTATACAGGCCTGTGCTCTTAATCCAGGATCTTTAGTTTTTGTTTAGTCTGCAGAAGAGTGAGGGGGCATCTGAGAGCAGCCTTTACCTACCTGAAGGGGGGGGGGGCGATGTGTGGATGATGCTAGGCTGTTCTCAGTGGTGGCAGATGGCAGAACAAGGAGCAATGGTCTCACGTTGTGGTAGGGGAAGTAAAGGTTGGCTCTTAGGAAAAGCTTTTTCACTAGGAGGGTGGTGAAGCCCTGGATGAGTTACCTAAGGAGGTTCTGGGACTCTCCATCATTAGAGGTCTTTAATTCCTGGCTTGATAAAGCCTTGGTTGGGATGATTTAGCTGGGCTTTGTCCTGCTTTGAGCAGGGATTTGACCAGGTCAGTGCCTCTCAGTGACCAGTCCATGGGCTGTCAACAATCCCTGAGAGCTCCTTGACATAATATAGGAAGCTGGTCTCTGGTATATAAAGGTTCAGAAACACTGGCGTAGTTGACCTCTTGAGGTCCCTTCCAACTCTAATATTCTATGATTCTATTATCCTTTCCCTGGCTTAATTAAACAATCTTTTTTAAATGAAAGAAAAGAAATTAAAAGAATATCAGTTATTATCCCATTGCTTGCCTGCTGTGAAAGGTCAGCTTAACTTCCAAAATGTGAAGGGCTATCACACAAAACTGAATGGCTCTTGACAGGGCAGAATCTCAATGTACACATTTTATAACAGTTTCCTCACTTGAAACAAAAACTGTTGTGAAAGAAATAGTTGTTGAAGAAAGGTCATTACCAGGAAGCCCATAAAATGCTACTAATTTTCCTCTATCAGCCCTCCTCAGCTGATAAGACTTATTAGCCCCTTAACTTCTGTTTACACTGCTGTCTTTAAGTACTCACTTATCCACTCCTGCTCTGTGTATCTCTGCCTGAGGGTTTTTTTCCCCCCTCCATTCTTTCTTTTCCTTTGAAAAAACCAGCATCGGTCCTGATACCAAGATAGGAAAACCTGCTCTGTCAGTCTTTTATTCAGGGTTTACAAGTATGTCTTCTAGTGTTCAACATCTAGAAAGTTAATTATGTTCAATGAAAGCAGAGTCAGTAAATCAGGGAGTATTATCTCACAATATATTTCCTTAAACTCTAATAGAGGTTCAATGAAACCCAAGTTTTACAGTATGCACTTTTTCAAAATGCCACAATATTATGACATCTACAGTTTATCCTAAGGGCCCACTTATGCACTCACTGAAGTCAATTGCAAATGCCTATTTACATCAATGTTTGCAGGATTGATCCCTAACATTTTAATGTGCTCATTACTGTATTCTGTACCAGTGGTTTTCAAACAATGGATTGGGACCCAATATGGGGTCACAGACCCTCAAGCACTGGGTCCAGTGCCCCCTGATGCTATCGCTGAAAAACCAGAATGAGTTGCTGAAAGATGTAGTTGTTGGGTATGGCATAAATTATTTTTTTCTACTGGATCCTGAAAAAAAAAAGTTTGAAAATTCCTGTTCTATACCTCTTTGACACACCTAACTTCCAGTGGAATCTAGGTGACTCTTCCGTGAGGATTATGGCCAGAATATGGTCCCACAATACCATTGTGCCATTTTTTGCCTGCAGCTATGTGGAAGCAACTCTTTTATTGAAGTAAATCACAGGCACAACTTTGGAAACCAAGGACAAAATCGACTTTGGATATACTGATTTAAAGAAAGTAACCAGGAATCTCATCCTGAAATCCTTCCTTAGTCTGGGCCAAGTTCCGCTTGCACTTGGACTAGAATTCTACCTACCTGTGAAGCCGTATAGTGTCCCTGGGGGACTAGGACTGGGTGAAAACTTCATTAGAATGGCGAGATTTCATTGTCTCAGACTTTCTGAAGACACAGTAAATTCAATTTGAATATTTTGGGATGACTGGTATTTCTATTAGCTCCCAGAAGTTATGAAAACAACCATAATGTTTTGGGCTTCTTGATAGACCAATTGTTGGAGGGGGAAAATGGCCTAAGTAACTATGCTTGTTCGACACTTTCACATATACAATTTCTCCACCCCATTGTTTTTCAGATGCTAGTTTTCTTCTGATGACTTCTCTAATTATCGGAGCTTATACCTTGCACCCAAGGAAAAAGAAACACCGTCAAAAGGTTTCTTTACGTAGAGAGAGATAACTTACTGAAACCTCATCCATGTCTCCTGGCATGTTAAAAGATTTCAGTTGACAGCTTACCATGTTTAATATTAGTATGATATATGCATTATAATGTACATAGAGTGTACAGTCACTAGGTCTCTATAAGCTCCAAAGCGGTAGCCATGTTAGTCTAGTTCAGCAAAACAAAGAGTCTGGTGGCACTTTTAAAGACTAACAAATATATTTATCACATGAGCTTTCATGGGAGAGAATCCCACTTCGTCAGACACTTGAAGATGGGGCCACCTTCAGGTATCTGGTGAAGTGGGATTCTCTCCCACAAAAGCTCATGTGATAAATATATTTTTTAGTCTTTAAAAGTGCCACAAGACTCCTTGTTTGTAGGTCTCTATAAACAATTCTATTCTGGACATTTGGAAGAAGTTCCTAATATCTTCCTTTCAGTAGCTTGCAGGAGACCATGAATCACAAAATACTGTGGTTTTGTAAGCTATGTATTGATACTTAGATCACCACACCTCCTTTCCCCAAAATAAAGAGACTTTATTCTATTCCCAATCCCTTCACATTCAGACATGAGGCAGTACTTTGGTCTATTGATTTCCTTACCATGCTAAGAAGAACTTTAAATTAAATTTCTTTACCTTACTGACAAGTTTTCTTGAACAATGACAATGTTTCTTAAATTGCCTGCCAGTTGTAAAGATTTGTTTTGACCATCAATGTGTAACAAACTGAATTCACACCAATGATTTCAGTTTTGCTCCTCCAGCAAGCTAGATTACAGGAAGCATTTCTGAGCCTGTCGAATCATTTATACTCGACATGCTATCACAAGCCATATAAACAGAAGATCTATTCTATTCTAGTCTAGTCTGTGTAAATTCTTTAACTGCCCTCATCAACTAATTATCTGGGCACTCGAAATCTATTTTACTGCCAAAGCAAACCATTAGAGGGCCACAACTGTACAGCATGTTGATTGTATTAGAATCAACAGAGAAAACAATACCATTCAAGAAACTTTCAGAATTCATAAACATTTTCCTAAGTGCCAAACTGATCATCCAAATATTTGTGAACAATGGCAAGCATGATTTCCTGAACAGGATTCCAGTCCAGCCCCATCACTGATCTTTTCGCCAAGCTGGATCTTTGTTATGTTTTCTGTACTGGATCAGCTGTAATCAATAGCAGACTTCCATTTTCTTTCCTTTTGTTCAGTTTTGTATTTAACGCATAAATTTATGTCCGCATGAGTAGAGATGATTAGGGGAGGAACGGGGCATAGATTTTTTCAGGGGGAAAAAGAGATTTCTTGAGCAGGTCTGCCCGAGTGCCACATTTAAATCTGCAGCACTCTTTTAATTTTTACTCTCATGCACAAGGATTTGTAATGCAAGCATCAAAATGTGCTTCTGGCTGGTCCTTGGCTTATGAGGTCTCTCATATTTTGGGGCCTTTTACTACCTTTTCCATACCATACGTACACCCCCACAAACAATCCAACAAAAAGCCCTCCTATGGAGTTCAGAAGATTTTTTCACAGAATCAGGAGCTGAAACTGAAAATAAAGGTAATGACTACATATGTGATCAGATAACTCACAATGAAATCCTGTGGCAGTCATTGGCCAGATGCCTACTTTTTGCCACTATGCCAGTAAAAAACAACCCCATTGTGCCGGTAAATGATCCTATTTAGATATTTACATGCTCCCTCGTCACAGAAGTGTCTGAATGTCTGGATTATCTTCATTATACATCTGTAAATGGAATAAAATTATCCCCATTTTACAGATTGAGAACTGGGGTGCAAAGAGATTATTACAAAGGAACCCAGATGCAGCAACTGAACACAGCTCTGTGGAATCCCACACCAGCGCCTTAACCACAAGTCCATCCTGCCTTTGCTCCAAAGAGCCAGATCAGCGGTTTTCAGTGTGCCATGAGAACTGGCCAAATGTGCTGTGACATTTTGTACAAAAGTAATGAAAATCAATGTAAAACAAACATGGGTTCATCTTAAACACTATTCTATCCAACCAAAATTACAGCTCATGAAAATTAATCATCAAATTAAAAGTGAGATATTGGTCCTTCGATTCTAAACCGTGAACATTCTAAATGAAGGTGGCCAAGGGGCAAAATTGAGATGTATTTTTTTTCTGGCGCATTAGAAATTTTAATGTATTTGATCCTTCTTTAACTTGTTGTAGACACTATGTTGCAAACCTCTCTAGTAAGACTATAACCATAGTAAATGTGGTGTTTATGAGCAATCAATTCAGGTGAAAAAAGTGGATGTGCCATGGAATTGTTTGTTTAATTGAAGTCTGCCATGTTATTGAAAAGGTTGGAAATCCCAGAGCTAGATGGGGGGGGGATTTCAATCCACTGTTACAGCACCCAGTATTTATACATCCTGCTGCCTTGTGGACTCCGCAGTCCCTAATTAGATGCTGAGGCTCCCCAAACAATGCATGGGAATTTTACTGGTGGAAATTCAGGTAACTAGGGAATTTAGGCAGCTAAGTGGTTAGATGATAGTTGATGGGGAAGAGAGGTTTCGAGGCTATAAATCTTGTATGTATGTGTTCCCAAAGGACAGTTACATGTCTGTAATCCCTTTGTGGATCTAGCCCAATATCTTTTTTAAAAGATCTATTAGTGACCATTCAGACGTTGGTTCATGAGACATCCTTTGAGTCATTTTGACTGCTATATGTATATATTTAATTTTTTAATAATTTTTTTTATTTACATTATCTTAAAAAGCATGCATTTTCAAAATTACCCATCCTTCCAATCCATTATCATCTATTTAACTTCTTTCATTAAAAATAACATCGAAAGAGAAAAGAAGCAAGGCAATACTAGAATCAAGCATTTTTGCCTGATAAAGTAATAATACCAGTCTGGCTTAGACCAAAAAAAAAAAAAAAAAAAAGCATTAGGACATCAGAGACATTCCTCACAGCTGCCAAAACCTACCAGACTAGGTACTTTTAGAAGGAAAAAATTTTAAATTGTTTGTTAAAATGACTTTTAAATTTCAGACATGGAGCTTTATGACTCTCACGTGAAATAAAAAAAACATAGCTGGGCTCCTGAATTCTTATTTTGCTTGTTCAGTGGATATTGTTGAGATTATCATTAAGAGCTAATTAATTAGGCTTTCTGGTTTGCACTTTATAGCTAATGCTGCTGAGGTCAGCACCAAAGGCAGCTGGCTGTTCACTATTCCATACCTTCTGAAAAGGCCAAAAAAGGGCACCGAAAGCTTTGTTCCACACCACTGGACCTTTATGACAGTGAAATCACACTTACAACTCTTTCTTTGGTAGAAACAATTAGAGCTTTTCCTATCATTAATTTGATGCTTGATGGGTCACACCAGTGATTCTCAGCCTTTGGCAGCCCTCCTCCCCATCCACAACCTGAGCCAGCCAGAAAGAGTTTGGCGAAGAGGCCACCTCTCTCTCACCGATCTCCCGCCCCTGAGGAAGAAGCAAGGAAACCACACATGTCCTGTAGACCTGTGTGCTCCATCTGGGTCCTTAGGCAGTGACTCCCTCCTGCAACCTCCCCTTTCTCTGTGCTCCAGCAGAGACGCCAGCTCCAAGACACCCAGGCAGAGCACTTTGCTGTGCTCCCTGCTACAGCCAGGGGGAGAGGACTGCTGGTTTCCCATCCCTTTGGCTGCAGCAAGGAGGCTACCCTGGTCTTTTAGCCATGCAGCAATGCGCTTCACCTGGATCTTTAGGCAGCAGCTCCCTTCTGCACCCAGCTCCACAGGCCACTTTTGGCCCCTGGACCACATGTTGGGAACCACTGTGCCTCACTGTACACTCGTGATAAAAGAGATTTAAATTTCACCTTCTGCCAGCACACATCTGAGAAGGAGTCTTTCCCACTACTCCAGTTTAGCAATCAAACGTCAGTTTTTATCAAGTGAGGTTGTTCAGTACATGCTGAACTTTAAGCATGTGCCTAAATCCCATTCAAGTCAATGGGACTTAAGTATGACTTAAAGATAAGTGTGTGTTTAAGTGTTTTGCTGATAAGGGCTTAAGAGAAAACAGGCTGTTTCCACTGTGTTTTCACAGGAATTCCATGTGAAATGAATTGGCAACTATTTCCCAAACTGTGCTCATTCTCAGTTGATGTAAATCAGCATAGCTTCATTGAATTTAGGTCTGGAGAAACTGATTCATTGCTTAAGCTATTTCGTCTACAAGGCCTAATTAATAGCATAAAGACAATGCCATGGGGTATCTAAACAGGTGGATCAAGGATCTGTTGTTACATCATACAATTCCCCTTAGAATCATAGAAACTGGAAGGGACCATGTGAGATCATCGAGTCCAGTTCCCTGCACTCATGGCAGGACCAAGGACCCTCTTAAACCATCCCTGGTGGGTGCTTGTCTAACCTGCTCTTAAAAACTTCCAGTGATGGAGATCCCACAACCTGCCTAGGCAACTTATTCCAGTGGTTAATCACCTTGACTCTTAGGAATTTTTTCCTAATGTCCTACCTAAGAGTTCCTTGCCATAATTTAAGCCCATTGCTTCTTGTCCTACCACCAGCCATTAAGGAGAATAATTTTTCTCCTTCCTCCTTGTAAAAAACTTTTAGGTACTTGCAAACTGTTATCACGTCCCCTCTTAGCCTCCTCCTTTCCAGATGAAACCCAGCTCTTTCAATCTTCCTTCATAAGTCAGGCATTCCAGACCTTTAATCATGTATGTTGCTCTTCTCTGGACTTTCTCCAGTTTATCTACATCTTTCCTGCAATGAGGCCTAATTAGAGTGGAGTAAAATGGAAGAATTACTTGTGTCTTACAATACTTCTGTTAATACATCCCAGAATGGCGTTTGCTTTTTTTGCAACAGCATTACACTGTTGACTGATATTTAGCTGTGGCCCACTATGACACTCAGATCTCTTTCCTTAGTACTCCTTCCTAGGCATTCATTGCCCATTTTGTATTGGTGCTTTTAATTGCTTTTTCCTAAGTGGAGTACTTGTATGATATAATAACAATTGTATGATATAATAACACTATTGTTTGTAAATGTCAGATTTTCATAAGTTCTCAAGCTGAAAACTGAAATATATCATACCTAGTTTGAATGGGGAAATTAAATGGTGCCCCTGGTTTTTCAAAGATATGGAGCCTCCACAGTGCCTGTGGATTTCACTAGCTACTCCAGGAACTCACACATTAATAAATCAGACAATGTGTGGTGTAAGTGGAACCTGTGTTAAAATGAAGAGTTATCATTTTAAATATAAGGAGTTTCCTGGTCCCAGCTGCAGAGTGCAATCCGGGTCTCTCCTGCAATCAGCTTGCACTGATCTAGGCTAGAACAAGGATGGGGTGAGTTACTCCTCTCTGCCTCATGGAGCAGCCTGCTTTATCTGTCTCTGGTTTGGGGTTCTTGTGTACCAGGGTTCTGCGTTCTAAGAAATAAAATACACTGCAGCCTTCCGTAAAGAGTATTTTATATTTTTATTGTACTTTGTTTTGTTTGTATGTCATGAACATGATGGTCATTATAGTCCGTAGAAAGCATTTATGTCTGCCTTTTAAAAATGTGATCTATTTGTACAACTAACCTGCTCCAAAATGCATCTCATGATCAAATATACATTGCTGTCTCCCATATGCATTTAAAACTAAACCCCTGCTTCTGTAATCTCTTACACATAGGCAAACCCATGTGTCTGTACAGACTACCATTGGTCTCCACACCAGTGCACAGGAACTTCCAAAACTGAGATATAGAGGGTTTTTTTTTAAACTCTGTAATTTGAAAAGATGCATTTATTTATGTGCACGGGTAAAATTGAAAGCAGAATTTTAGAGGGATCATTTGTCTGTGTCTCCACCAGGAAGTGGGGGGAGAAAGAGAGGAGAAAAGCAGATGTAAAAGAAGGTTAAATGGGAAGAGTATACAGAGATAAGGAGATCAGAAGGAACAATTGTGATCATTTCTGCATAACACAGGCCCTTGGACTTCCAGGAATTAATTTCTGTTTGAGCTGGAGCATGTATTTTAGAAAAAGTTCAATTTTTTTAAAATGGCCAGCAATACCATCAACCCGTCTACGCTTTCTTTCTTTCTTTCTTTCTTTCTTTCTTTCTTTCTTTCTTTCTTTCTTTCTAGTTATGAATAGATTGCAAGAGTAGAGAGTTCTGGAGATACGGAAAGGACTTACTCTGGACCAGATGTGCTGGCTGCATGCGAAGGGCAGGCCATAGAATGTTAGTGGTTTAAAGTAACAGGAAACCTGAGGAATATCATAAATCAGAATTTTCTGACTAGGTTTTTTGTAAAGAGTATAACATAATGTATTGAATATCCTGAGTATGTGAGAGCATCCAGCCTACCCAATCACTCGGCTCTGCCAGTGGAAGGCACACTAATTTGAAGCTGGCTTCAAACTGAAAATTGTTTTAAAAATTAGGTTTCAGCATTTTAACAAAAATTTGCTTGGAGCCCAGTGCTAACAAGACCCTAAGGGTTTAACTAACTGCAGTGAAAATACAGACAGACAAATTTCTCGACTTTCTAAACTCCTGAAACAGATTTCCGCTTCTGGATCTCAACAATGCACATGAGTTCTGCCACAAGTGACAGGTTACTTACTGTAGGGTGGATTTTTTCCCCCTTATACTCTTTTTGCTCATTGAGTTAAATTCTCCTCTTTCTGAAGGAAAAGGGAATTATGCCATACATTTCATCTGAACCAGAATCTGGCCTGTTATCTTTTTCATTCATTTTATTTATCCATACACATTTAATGAGTTGGCTCAAATTCATCTGCTGAAGGCCATGCACACCAGCATGCATGAATCTCAGTCCAGTTAACGGAAAACAGCCTATAACAAACACACTGGAAAACAATTCTAGTCATGCAAGTCCTGGCATACAGATGGACTGATGTATCCAAGAGGAGACTTGCCATATTCACTGGGATACTCTGCCAGTAGAGTAGGCCACCAACACACAGTCCTATCAGGTGCAGAACCAGGGTTTCTTTTCTTAGCAATTTAAAATTCCATTATTGTGTATTTTTCAGCATCACCCCAGCTAATCATTGCAACTTTAATGGCCAGATTCTCATATGGTTTAAATAACCAATGTTCTGATGAAGTTGGTGGAAATGCATCGATTCAGCATGAGAGGAGCAGGATTCCTTGACCCCATGCATAGTTCACTAGGCCAGTGTCGCGCAACCTTACCAAGAACTGGCTTCCTATACTGTGGCAGGGAGGTCTCAGGGACTGGTGCTGGTTCACAAATCAATTGTTGAGAAACACTGCACTAAGCCACACTACCTCATTTAGGCTCACAAAAAAAACTGGATTGAAAGTATATTTTCCCTTTGTAAGGAACACCTACCAATATCAATTACATGTGATTAATATGTACTGCTAGACACCTTTCCAAGGAAACAACTGATAGGAAACCTGTGCATGTGTCTTTCGTACAGAGAACCTAATGTCTGTCTGTCTGTGAAAAAATATAAACTCCTTTGCTCCTCTTCAGTAGCCTAATTCAATTTAACTTTGTTTATTAAGGGGTTTCATTTGCTAACTTAACATAAATTAACTCCATATGATTAAAAAGTCATGAGCAATAAACTAGGTTTATACAGTATAATATTTAAAAAATTTCTTTTCATATCAGCAACAATGAAACTTTTCAATGTCAAATAAAGGGAAAGTGGAAATGTTTTAGACCAGTGGTTCTCTAACTTTTTGTACTGGTAGCCACTCCCACACAGCAAGCCTCTGAGTGTGAACACCCCCTTGCAAATAAAATTACATTTTTTAATATTCAATACTATTTTAAATGCTAAATTTATAAGCCTACAGTTTAAAATGAGTTTACTTTTTCTCGCTCTTTTAAGACTAAAACACATTTTTATCCAATTCTTGTTAAACAGAAAAGTTGCTTTTTAAATAGTTACTGTTTAAACTGGAGGGTGTAAAGAAACTTTAATATCACTTTTTTCAAAAGACTTAACACCACACTGCCGTCCTCACTTCTGTGTTGCAGCTGGCCACCACACTGCCTTCAGAGACAGGCAGCTCATGATCCCCACATAATAACCTCACAACCCCCGAGGGGTTGTGACTCCCTGGAGAAGCCCTGTTTTAGACCTAGCTGTAAGGATCCTTGCTCTGAGACAAAATAGCTGATTGACGAGTGAAGGCAAATAATGAAATAGTGATGTTTTCACCATGTAATATATTCCAGTACAATTCTTCATAGGTCTTTGGGGTTATTTTTAACCTAATTTACTCATAAGTGTGTCACAATTTCCTTGAACAAGTAAAAGCTAGTTCTGTCCCTCCAAGACTCTTTTCCATATATTACAGGAGTATTTGAAGGTACAGAACAGAACCATTGTCAGAGGAATCCATGTGATCCTGGTCATAGTTTAAGGGCAGAAGGAGCAACTGGATTATCTAGTCCAAGCTCTTGTATATTACAGGCCACCTTCTGATTTCCCGGGTCTTTTGAAATGCTTATGGGTGTGTATGAAAAAACCCAGCATCGCTGCATTCCTTAAGAAATTGCCTATCATGTAGAAGTAATTCAAGATACAGCCATACACCCACATGTCAGACTCTTTAACAACTATGTGCATTTTGAGGCTCAAATATTTTCAAATTGTTCTTACTGTGCCTGAACAGTAATTAGTTCGACCTGTCCCAACTGTTGGTTCATCTAACTTGAGTGATTTTTGACTCACAGCCCAGGCACTGTATCAAAACATTTTATCAATTCATCATAAAAAGTAACTAACATAGCTGTCCACCCAAGAAAAACTGTCACTTACAGGCTCATGTATGTTATTTCTTATGAAAGAGTGGCTAATAGAAGACTATTTCCTGCACAGACCAGGTGGAAAATCTGCTAAAGGCAGAGGTCAAATCTAGTTTAATTTTATACGCTTTTCGTTAAGAATGTTCTCTCTCTTTCTGTCTCTCAATCCCCACCCCTTGAAAAACAAAACAAAAACCCACACAAAACCCTCATGTTTCTTTCCAAGTTTCCCAAAGTTAATTCATGTGGAAGAAAAACGAAAAAAGGATTAGGATAAAATTGCAAATATTGAAATAAAATGCAGGATTAATGAGCTTTATTTCTAAACCCAAGAGGTTGTCTGGAATTTGGAATATTTTTGTAGTAGTCAGACACCAGACATAACCAGATACAGTTGTGTTATGTACCAGCTCAGCACAAATTTAGCACCTTGATGGAGATATTTTATGTCTGCTTTTCAGGGAAAATATTTCAACTTTTCTGAAAGCTACTGTCCAAAACATATTCCTATGGCCTGAGCTGAAATAAAAGAGTTTGAACTATATATAGTTTCTTGCTGTTAGGGAAAATAATAATAATTGTATTTATACACCTTGTCCCACCCTGCTGAAACCTTGGGCACCTCAAATAATGATTTGAAAAATACTATAAAAGACTCTACAATGTAAGTCAATTAAAATAAGGTATAAAGCCAAATTTAGGGTAACTCCTCCAACACCAAAACTCCTCCAAAAAAGATTTCTGCAATTGTGTTTTTTAAGACCAGCAGGGAATGACTGTGGCAGACCTACAAATGGAGCCATCCCACACTCTTGAAGTCAACACTGCAAAGTGCATCTTCTGAGCATTGGTGCTTTTTCCAACCTGTTCCAACAAAACTCACCTCTTTACTAGAGTTTGGTTTTATAATCACTGAAATTAACCCTAAGATGATAAAATTCAACATGGACTTTCACACCAAGGGGGGCAGTGTTTTGGGCTCCTTGCCTAGGAATGCTCATCTATCTCTAAAGAGTTTTTCCCGTTTCCTGTCTCGTTGTAGTGAATCAGCAGAATCCATTTAACCCCGTCTGAGTTGGACCAATACATGACAGATGGTGTGTTTATGACAAACACTGCCAGCTTCTTTCTGTTTAACTAGCTAGCTATATTCAGTATCTAGCAAATGCATGCTTGATCACTGACATGATGAGTTGGTAAAACTTCCAAAGCATAGTTTGAGGAGAAGCCCAGGATAGATATTAAATCAAGAGCAGCTTACTCAGTTACCTAGCACGGGTCACAATACATTTAAAAGTGGGATTTCCAAAAGCACTTTGTGCTTTTTACTCCCATTGATGTCTATGGGACCAGACTAAAGCCAAAGCTACGTCCAATATTTATACATCAGAAATGAAAAAATGTTATCAGAAGCTGGCCAAGATGAAAACCACACTGTGAACACATCCAAACTTTGGAATCTTGTTTGAAAGATTCCACTTAAAACTAAAACCATCTCTGACATTTTAGTTTCCAGAACGTTAAACTTTTTTAGTGCCTTGGACGTTCACATCAACTAAGGAGCATCGACCCAGTTAATTTTAACTTGAATAGGTAATTAGGAACATGGCGACTGGCAAATTTGAAAAGATCCAGAAACACTACTCCATTTAGAAAAGCATCCACAAATTTAGATGTTTAGTCATGCTTCTCTTTGAGCCAGAAATCTTACAACACGCGGCTTTCTTTTTGAACTATAGATCAATAATATACCACTGAAGTAGCCTGCCTCATGGTATTTCTGCTTATGGTTCAAGTCAAATCAGTAAACACAATGACATGTAAAATAGTTTCAAAACTAGCTTAACATTTTAGAACCTTAGACAAGGATCAGTTTAAATTGTGAGCATGGGTTCTCATGGCTCATTATTTTATCCTGTCCCAGAGATTTAAACATGCACCTACTCTAAGGCTTTTCAATGACAGCAGGGATTTTTTTAAAAAAATATTTTCTTCCCACTTGATCTGTTTTCATCTGTGTGTTTTTACACAGGAGGAAAAAATCTGAGCTGTGATTGTCATGTGTGTTAGTGAACAACACCCTAGAGCATTGGGATCTCAAAATATGGCACCTGTACAAAGAGCATATGGACAGAAGAAAAACAAACAAGGAGCCTAGTGGCACTTTTAAAGACTAACAAATTTATTTATCACATGAGCTTTTGTAGGAGAAAATCCCACTTCTTCAAGGCTCTGACAAAGTGGGATTTTCTCTCGTGAAAGCTCATGCAATAAAAAAATGTGTTAGTCTTGTAAGTGCCATGGGACTCCTTTGTTTGTTTTGCTGAACTAGACTAACATGGCTACCTCTTTGGAAATGGACAGAAAAAACCATCATGGAAATTTCTTTGGTTCCCTTCAAGTCCTGGGGGTTGTACAGAAAAGACAGGCATGCCAGATCCATTTGTGCATATTGTACAAGATAAGTACATATTATCAGATAAAAAGAACCAAATTTAGCACAGAAGTAAATGAGTGAAGCTTCTAATATCTTTAAGAAGATTTAGGCCCACTTGCCACCAGGTTTGAATGTGGTAGGAAATATAGTACTGAAAATTAAAATATTAATGTTTTTCAGCTAGTAGGTAGACAACTAAAGAGGTCCATCTGAGGGGTCCATTCCTTTCCAGAAGGTGACAGGACTTTGGGATAGTCTGTGGCATTTGGGGGAATAAAGTTGTATGAACATCAGTGTTCATTTTTCCAGAGGCTTAAACATACATTTTGTTATGTTTGGATTCCACAGGCACTGCAACCCTGTCTCCAGAAATGAGCTTTGAGTATTTGGCCTATAACCAGCTAAAAACTCAAAGTGAAATGCAGTTAAAACCTCTTTGTTTCAATTTGAGTTCAAAGCCATACAGCACAGTGTATATGTGGGTGTGCATTTGAATGCACCAGTGTGACTACGGCTTCACTGGCTAATTTGTCTGGACTAAGGAAGCTTGGTCCGGTCTAATTTAGCTCATGGCTATACTAGGCTTTGCCTAGTCAGAACTAGGAATCTTTTTAGTTCAAACTAGACAAAGCTTAGTCCAAACTAGTAAGACCTGGCACTACTCCGGACTTTCGTGCTTAGTTCCAACTTTAGTTCGGACTAGGCACGGGCAAGACTGGAACTAATGCTTAGACCGACTTAAAAAGTTTGAACTAAGCCATTAGTTCGAACTAACCATGTGTTCTAGCTCAAACTAAGCATTAAGTTTGAACTGGAACACATGGTTAGTTCAAACTAAGAAGTCTGCAGTTTGTTCAAACTAGCCTGAGGTTAGTTGGGACTAGCAAGTCAGAACTAAAATTGTAGATGTAGACATACACAGTCTGTGTATTTTCCTCTCAGACATACTTTGACAGTGCAGAGTTGGTGTTAATGTTATACAGTTTGGTCCCAAATACGTGGATCTAAAAATTGTCACAAATGTTGAGTCTACTTACTGTAAGTCGGGTCAGGAGCAAAAATAAATTAGGGTGTGTCTACACAGCAAAGAAGTCCAGGCTCTCAACCCTGCAGCCCAAGGTCTGGAAGCCCAAGTTGGCTGGCATGGGCCAGCTGTGGGTTTTTCTCTCCTGCGTAGGCATGCCCCTATGAACCTAGCCCAGGGAAAGATATTCCAAGGAACACCATCTGCCGCTCATATTTACTGTATGGCTAGGCAGGATGTGAACCTTGCACATCACCTTCCTTTTTCAAGAATGCACACTCTTAACACAGTAAGATTTTTGGACTGCTCTCCCATATGGACTGTGTAGTAATACATGAGTCCATGAAACTGAATAGGGTGGACGTCTTTTCATTCTTGGCCCTTATTTCAATTTTTAAAGTTCCCACAGTAGGATGAGCATCATGCAGCCAACAAACTGCAATCCCAGTTGTATGCTAGCCAAACATGAGCCATGTGGAAGCCTGCACCGTGACCGGGTGCTCTGCACCAGGCTCTAAGACACAGGGATTCCACACATGGTGTTGTCATGTTTTATGGGCACTTCATCTGTCATAAGATTTAAAATCATCATCATCATCAAGCCAGCAAAAATAAATACGAATGGTGTTTTATTGCCCTAGGAGGAGCTAACCTGGAAACATCACTGGCACAAATAGAGCTGTATAGCCTGTCCAAGAGATAATAGGGCTGTGACATTGCCATGGGTTTGTTTATTCAAGCATGCCGTCTTCCTCATTGTGAACACTGCCACCAGCCCTGTCCCTTAGCAAGATGAGCGTCCATCCCCCTGGTTGATGGAACAAAACTGAAGTGGTGATTTCCATGCTGACAGCTTTATTGACTCCCTGACCTCGCTATTTTTAAAGAATCAGGTTATCTCAGTGATGTAAACAGGTCTTCCCGCATGTGATTATGTCACCTCCATTGCCATAGCAAGCACTTGCTTGCACTAAATCAGCTGTGTAGATTGCTGAGTAGCTTCTGTCACTCGCTACTGTGAAGAAGGTTTGAGCACCAATTCTATCTTTTGAGCTCTAAAGTGAATTGGAAAATGCAGAGCTACATCCCTTTGAAAACAAAAATTTCCTGGAGTGTATGCAGACATGTTATCTATACCAGTGGTATTCAGTCATTGTGTTGGGACACATTACTGTGTCACCACACAGTGGTAAGTGTGTCACGGACAGTCTGAAAAATGGCTGGTTCAATATGAGGTGGGTGGGCTGGTGTGTCCTGTAGGATTGTGATATGCCGCCAAGTGTATTGCAACCTGCATAAGATTGAGAACCACTGATTAGACACTCAGGGCCAAAGATACCACCTGGTACCTGTCTAATTGCAGTTGGTTTACTTGTAATATTGGACAAATATTGGGCATTTGTCTTGAGTCTATGCAGCCATTTATCAGATGCTATTAGCTATGAACATCATTGATCTTGCAGCTGGGTGGCAGTAGCCACCAGCTGAAAATCACACTACCTCCCATTTTAAAGCTGGTCATTTCAAAAAGGGTAATGGACTTAATGGATCTGACCTCGTGTTGGTATAAATTAAAAAACATAATTTGCAGTCAGTGAAGCTATGTCAGTTTATACTACTTCAGCATCTGGCCCTTTGGTTCCATTTCAGAAGTGGAGATGTCACAGTCTACCTGACATTCTGACTTTTTTTTTTCTTTTTTTTTGCCATTCTGGTCATAAATACATCTCTCACAGTGAAATTTGGATCATACATGAATCCAAACCTGCCTTGACTGTGGGGGATTCAAAGCTGGGTACATCTTGTAGTAGTTTGACCTACCAGGTTCCAATCTCCATGAATCGTGGGAATGAAAAAAATTGCAATACTTTCTCCACCCATGTCAGATCTAAGAATGGTCAGAGGTTTCTAAATTAATCCCAATTTCTTCATGGAACCCTATTGTTGTGGATCCCAGTGTATCGCTCATGCTATCACCATAGAAGTCATAAAACACCACCACCAAACAGCTTAGGTTTGATGTTGGCCAGACTTTCTTGCTCTTTGAGCAACTCTCGTAAGACTTTAAAAGAAACAACCCATATGGTTATAACTACTTTGCCCCAGAGTGCAAATCTGAGTGGCAAACTCAGATGTTTGCACCGCACCTTTTTTAACTCACTTCACATGAAGGAGTAAATTATTGTAGCAGATCCAAAATGATGGCACAAGTTCTATAGGACCATGTAATACCTTGACATTTGTCCTGTAATAATACAACTCCTATTAAAGTAATACAGACAAAGCATCTGACAAAGTGAGATTTTCTCCCCTGAAAGCTTGTGCAATACATAAATTTGTTAGTCTTTAAGTGCCGCAGGACTCCTTGTTTGTTTCACTACAACTTGGACTCAGTGTGGGGGGGACTTGAATGAAACAAACTCTGTAGGTTTTACTAATTGTTGCTCTGTGAGTTAGTGCCGTACATGAAGTCTCTGAGGACCAAGGAATTAAACTCAATACAATCAGCAGATTACTAAATACCAATGGGGAATTTTCAGCTATTGTGCAAAATCATTGAGCATTAACGGATTTATTACTTGGCACTGTTAAGAAGTAAAACTTTGGATTTCATTTCTGTATTTAATTAGTAAATTTTTTTGAGTGAACTAACATTAAAGATCACACACCAAAAAAGACATAGGAAACCGCATAATAAAGTTACTAAAATATCTTCTTAAAAAAAGGGGGGGGGGAGAAAGAAAGAATAGTTTCCAATAGAAAATTCAATTGCTGTTCATCTATTTCTTGTCGTTTTCTTGTCTTCCAACCCTTCTCTAAAGACATTAAGCTGTTTGTTTGAGCAGTAACTGAGGTGGTAATGGAAATAGCATTTTAAAACAAAAAACAGAGACGCCAACGTAGAGAAGACCTTTAGGGAATTTTCTTTTTCATAGCTTGTAAGGTATTTTTAAAGCTTGCACTTTCCGTGACAGATTCTGAGGGCCCATCAATGGAAGCAGGTCTCAAAATGGGGGTAGTGATCACCGTCTCTGGCAGACAATGAGCAAAGCCGTGTTTCTGTTATATCATCCTTGCAAATGTGTAGTCCTTGGACAGGAGCTGACTGTGCAATGATCTTCAGGAGAACTCGACATCTGGGACACAATGCTGCTCTGAGACATGCATAGGTACAGAGTTGTTTTGTGGATGCTCGTGTTTTCATATCCTGTCTTTTTTTACCTGTGCGACATTTCAATCAATATCTCCCTGCTAAAGATTCAGGGTCTGATCCAAGGCGCTTGAAATCCCTGGGAGTCTTTCCATTGATTTCAACAGTCTTTAGATCAGGAGAAGTTAATAGGTAAAATGTGAGTCAAATCAGGATCACCAGATGCTTTTGAACAGACCCTGAAATCTTTTCATTTACTTATTATTATCATTATTGCTATTATTTTTTAATTATTGTTTTCTCTGGAGTCTTGACCTTGGCTGTACTATGACCCAAGACATTTGGATCCTGGCAAACAATAATTGATTATTCCTGCTTTAGGTCAAGTCTATAAGGCATAGCCAGCTTGCCTTATTAGAAAGGGGGGAAAAGACCATAATTTAAAGCAGTGGTGCTCAGGCCATGGCCCGGGGAGCCAAAAGATGTCCTCTGGGTCTTTCAAAGTTGCCCTTGGCTCTCCTCCCACTGGCTGCAGAATGGAGTCAGTGTCTGAGGACCCAGGCGGGTCACGTTTCCACAAGGCTAAAAGACTGATGCTGCATCCAAAGGGACAGGAGATTAACGCTCCCATACCCCTGGCTATCGCGGGGAGCACAGCAAAGCGCTTTGCCTTTGTCCATATGAGCTAGGGTATTTAGAGCCAGGGGGAGGGAAGCACTGATCTTCTATCCCTTTGGTTGCAGAAGCGGATTACTGCTTTGGGATCCAGATAGACTGCCCAGGCTACAGCTTGTGTGTGATTCTCCTGCCGCACCCAGGGAGATATGAGGTCAATGAGCAAGGAGGCAAACTGCTTTTTGGGGACTTCCGGCAGAGGCTGGTGGCCCTTCAGGGTTGTAAAAATGATACCTGGGCCCCTTGACTCAAAAAGATTGGGACTACTGATTGAAAGTTTAAAGAAATATATTATAGAAAACCAAGGCTAGATTACATAAATTGCATGCTCCAAGCAAAGGCAATTTAAAGTGCCTTTCCCCAGCTGCCATTCACTCCCTGTTCGCTTCCCCTCCCCAGAGGACACAAACTTACAAGTCCACTGTATGAATTAACTATGAGTTCTACAAATAGTCCCTGGTAATATCTATGGCCTGAAGACACTTTCTGTACATGACTGAGCAGACACAATTAGACGTCCTATTGGAACAAATATTGGGAAAGTAGAAATTCCCCAAACAAACAGGGAATTGAGAATATCCCAGTACTGAGTTACTGGCACCTATCTGAAAAGGCAAGAGAGAAATGTCCAGTATGACCTACCAGGCCCTTGTTACAGTGCTGGGATGTGTCACAGTTCTCTGTTATTCCAGTAGCTCTTTCCAGTCAAATGCTACAAGAGGATGTCTTAGGAACAAATATGAGGAAATGATGGAGACTTGAATGCAAGAGCTAACTCTTTTTGCCAATAACCAGCTCCTGGTAAGATCCTTTCAAAAACTACTTTTAAAATATGGACATGCCTTCTCAGTAAAATATTATCTTTAATTTTGTTTATTATTATTCTCTAGTATTTACAGTGCAATTGGACCAAACGGCATCATGCAAAATGAGATCCCATTGAGCTAGGTGCAATGCAGATGTGTAGTGAAAGACAGCATCTTCGCCAAATAGATTAAAACCTATCAAATGAATCCAAGCTGGTTGACTCAGTCCTCATCTGTGCTGAGTTTACTGATTTTATCCCTGTGACCTTCACTCCTACCCCTGTTTTCTCATTTGTCATCCCACATAATTAGTTGAGGTCTTGGTCTGGTGCTCTTCACCCCCACCTTATGTTGCTTGGAAGGGCCTTTAGCAATGGCCCACCTATGTACAGAGCAGAGCCTCAGTATGCACACTGAGTTTACATGTACCCTCTTGTGAACCTTAGCTGTCTGGAGCCTGAAATAGTCTCTGTCTTAATTGAATAGGGTGTCAGGGCTGCTCTGAGTTCTTCTGCCTGTGTTTGTTGAGCTGTGGATGCTCTTTATCCCCCTGCCCTTCCCCACCAATGCACATACAAAGCAATGGCTATGCTGGCTTCCCCCCCACACACCTCCTAAGGACTCACTCAGAATGCAGACGTGGGGAGAAAAGTACGCTCTGCTAATCCCACTGAGAAAAAGTGGGTGGAGGGGTGTCAGCCTGGCGCTCCACCTATGCGTAGCACAACTACAGGCTGTTCTGTGCTGAGGGCTCCAAAGTATTTCTCTAACTCCAAATCAGTGAAGTTTTTTAAAAAAAAGTCCACCAGCTAATTAGGAAACTTGTAAGTATTGCCCACAAGTTTGAAAACCAGAAGTCAAGCCTCAAAAAATCATCAGGTTTTCTTAAAACCTGTAAGAAATTTCAAAATTAGCGCTCATTTGCCCTTCATTTAAAGTCAGCCTTTAAGACACACAGAGGTTACATTTCAATTTTTTCATCATATACACAAGGGCTAGAAAAGTACTTCTAAAAGATAACAAAAAGAGATAATCTCACATAGTCACGTGACTCCGGAAGCTGGGGCTTTATAGGAAATCCCTGCAACCAACAAAAGCTGGCCATGCAAGCTACCACTGCATGCAGTTCTCATAAGGAAGAAAAATGTCCTGATTTTAGATAAAATAAAAAGTTCAAAATATTTCAATTAAAGTTGTTATTGGGCACATGAAAAAATCTCCCTGCTCCCCTGAAATATTTGTTAACTGCTTGTGTTAAGCAACCTGTTCCACCATGTATTTATCTGGGACACTTTGAGTACATTTCCCAGACCTGTGTCAGTTCCAGATCTTGTTTCTCTTGCTGACAGAATTTGGTCGCCCGCCTCGTCTCCTGCTCCCAGTTATCATTTTCAATTTTTGGTTGCTGTCTATTTAAGTATAGTTTTTACATGGTTCCACTACTAAAGAAGTTGAGTTCCTCTCAATCTTTAATGTATTTATCCTCTCAACACCAAAGGCAGTACTACCGATTGCTTTTTACACGTGAGGACCTGAGACACGGAGAAATGAAATGACTGGCTCTGTGGCAGAGCCAGAAAATGATTCTAGATCCTACGCTCGTGCCCCATCCACTGGACCATGGTAGTCAGAGGAGGCGGGAGAGAAAGGAACTTCCTGAGTTGGATTGTTTGTTTTTTTAATGCTTTAAAAAACAATTCTGTACCTCCAGGGTGCGATTTAATTACATGCAAATTCTATTGGATTTATGCAAGGCGAACACCTCAGCGTCTAAACGGTCTCTGTCTCACCTAAAGGTGCTGCAAGGGTTAATCCTGAGGGCTCTCTGGAGTTCAGTTAATTTACAACTGGAGACCTTTATCCCCTGGACTGACATTGGGGGCTCACGTTTCGCACTTAATTACTTGTTCAGCAATCACGGCTGGAAGAGATAGATGTGTTTCTGTGTTTAGTCCAGGCAGCTGTGAATTGTTTATTTACTTATCTTCCGTCTGGGAATGGCTGTAATTTAAAGGTTCAGCTCTCTGCTACCCTGAAAGATGCAGGTCTTCCTTTAAACACTTCCATATTGCATCAACGGAATTTCACTGGACGTGCCCTTACGTTTCTCCTCTTCGGTGTGACAACGGGAACAGGTGTCATTGTGGGTTTTTCTTTTGGTTATTTATGCAAAACAGTTGCTGCCAAGTTCACAAGCACAACAAAGATCCACAGAGATATATCAGAAAGGTAAAAATAAGGCCATAGAGATGAAAAACTCGCTGCAGCCCATAAACTCAGCTTCCGGATAATGACTTGCCTTGACTTCTAGCATGGAGCTAGCACGGCTGCACTGTGGCAGTTTAGTTCGAAACAACAGCTCCCAGCAATTCATAGGCCAAATGGTGTAATTACTACTGAAGCTGTCAAATGGTGACCAGATGGCTTTACCTTTCACACCAGAAACCTAAGGCGCCTGTAGGTGTGACCTTTTCATATACCCAATCCACCTGCACAGTACATATGGTCTGTTAAATCTGACATCCGGTCGTATCTGATAATGTGCACTGAAGCCCATCTTTGAACTTCACGAGTTTTGAGGGGCATGGGTTCAAATTAACTACACCGGCTCTCGGGGTCAAACAACGTAGCTAGCATTTGTTAAAGGCTGATCAATCGATCACTGGTAACATCTGTAATTATGCCAGCTGGTGTGGGTTTAATTTAAATGTCCTGCTTCAAGACACAAGTTCAGCATTGTAGGACTCATGCAGGTTCCCCATTCTGTCCAACATATTCAACATCAAAAATGTTGTATTAGGTGGTTTATGCCTCTCGTCTGAAACCTCTAATATTGGTCTTAGCTGGAGCAAAGACTAGGCCAATGGTCCTATCAATCAGACTGGCTACCTGTCTGTGAAAAAAAGAACGATGAAGCAACAGTCGTCCAGAAATTCAAACCCTGGATAACAAACATGCCTCAGAAGTAGGAGAGGAAAGTACTTTAGATGGTGCATTCTGTGCCATGAGGAAGGGATTAGTGCCATAAAGCCTTTCAGAAACAATTAGGGCTCTAAAACCAGAGAAAAGGGTACATTTCTTTAATCTCACAGTACCCCAACTGTGCAGGAATTATTACTGAACCTTCCTCAGTTTACAAACTGGAAAACTGAGGCATCTGTTCAGTGACTTGCCCATAGAAGACTTGCAGACTCAGGTTTTCTGACTCCAAATGAGAATAGCAGTCTAGGACACTGCCCACCTAACAGGCAGACACGTGGCTTTACGAGAAGGTAGCACTGGCTGCCTTAAAAATCCACACAACAGCTCAGAAGATGATTGAAGTGGAAGACTGGGGGGGCGGCCTTGGTTGAATCTAATTGGGAAGTGAAGGCTCTGATCAGGATGTGATAAGGAGAATATTTTGTAATGTTCTGTGTCAAATGGACTATGGAGAGGCATAGGTCTTGCTGCAGGGACAGTGAAAAGGATGTCCTGGGGCACTGAGACTCAGACTTCAGTGTTTCAGGACCTGAAATGGTGATCAATGTTACCCAAATGAGCCACAGTAGGGTGGATTCAGTGTTTCATTTATTTTAGTACTATATATTCATACTTAAACAATATGGAAAAAGTAGGGAAATACTATCTATTTATCTGTCTGTCTGTCTGTCTAATTCTCACAGCATAATGACTAACCAAATATTATTATTTTATCAACTACAATTGGTTAATAACATAGTAAAAGCATCCTAGCACTGGAGTAGAGAAACCTCTTTCAGAAAACACGGGTTCATCGACAAGGGAAAAATGACATACTCTGCTACTTGGCCATCACTGCCCTAAATTGCAGTGTGATTTTGTCTGACCGGCACTGAAGATTTCCCCCTCCTTACATTAACAGCAGCTTTGGAGGCCAGAAATGAACATTACTATATTACATAAAGGATTCAGAAGCTCAAATGCTTTCATGTACAGCTAATCTATCCAAACAAAAAATGTTTCTCAGAAAATTACTCCTATATTTTTATAACAAACCTCAGTCGAACCCAAATCTAAATGAACATAATACTTTCCTTCAACACTCTTTCAGTTTTTTTAAGAGTGAGCTAAAATATTTCTCACTTTCATTTCTCAGCTATTAGCTTCTCTGTAAGTTCATGTTGCCTACATACTGGATCCCTGCTACTCTGGTATTTGATAGTAGTAGTTCCTTTGTAGCATTTTGGTTGATATTGGTAATGCTTTTCAAATATGTTGGTACCATTATCAGCGGAAGATTTCAGTTTTTTTCAATGATACCCCAATTAGATAACAGCTCTAAAGGGGGATATGACAACAAAATAGCCATATGCATTGTTAATTATTATAATGTAATCCATATCAAGACCCAGTTGACTTCAGCGGCACTCCACACAGGCATCTAGCTCTTCCTAAACATATGCCCTTATATGGCCAGAGCCTCTAAATATTACCATCCTCATTGCATTGAAATTAAAACTGACCTCTGAACATTTATACCAGACTTCCATCAATGTGATTTAAGATTGAGCTTGGCCCTTTATTTGTTCTGATCTAATCTGGGTGTGAAGAGTTCTTTTTCTTGTATTGTGAAAATTTATTTAGTTTGGCATACTACCTAATACCAGGAACTGAATCTTACAGGTCCTCACCTAGAAACTTTTACTCCCAAAAGTGTTAATCTAAGTGTAGTTGTATAGTAAAATGAGGGCCAGTTGGTTCCCTACCTAAGGGATGTCAAACTAAACAATCTGCAGACTGTCATATACATTTAATAGCATAGTATTAGATAAAAAATTCTGATAAGTAAATAAAGAAAGCGATCTGTTCATCCAGGCTTGTGTGTACGTATTTATGAAGGTAGGGTAGTAAATATTAATTATTATTATCCAAATCAAAGGTTGCAATGAAAATTAAGTTTTTTGTGTTACTTACTGCACAAAAGCAATAAATTACAACCAAATGTAAATGATTTGTGATGCACTTTCTAAGAGCAAATTCCTTCAATTGCTAATTTTCTTTGGGGAAAAAGAATATCTATCAGATACTACAGAGCGGTGGTTCTCATAGATACCTGTACGCTTATGAGAGCTTCCAGGGGTTACATTAACTCCTCTAGCTGTTTGCCTACTTTTACAGCAGGGCTACGTAAAGAGCACTAGCAAATTTAGTACAAACTAGTATTTCATACAGACAATAACTTGTATTTGTTGCTCTATATACTATACACTGAAATGTAACTAAAATATATTCTAATTGATTTATTTTATAATTATATGGTAAAAATTATAAAATAAACATTTTTTCAGTACTAGTGTGCTGTGACACATTTATATTTTTATGTTTGATTTTGTAAGCAAGCAGTAAGTGAGGTGAAACTTAGGGGTATACAAGACAAGTAAGGCTGCTGAAAGGGGTGCAGTATTCTGGAAAGATTGAGGGTCACTGCTATAGAGTATAATTTACTGATACAGAATTTGGAAGAATGTATTTTAAGATAATGGTTTTATAGGCTAACATGGTCCGTTTCCCAGTACCTGAATGTTTCTGATATGGATCTGATTCTGTCTTCCTGATGAAGACAAAATTCAGGTTAGTGGCAGGTAATGTATATTCTCTGGCAGTGAGATCCAATGTTTTTGATTTTGATATCAGTTTTCTTCTGGCCGGGAAAAAGATATGCATAGCTAGTCTTCACTGACTTCCACAGAACTACACCTATTTATGCTAGTTGAGGGTCTGGTTGACATTTTCTTCTCATTTGTGATATCACTACGCACGCGCGCATGCGTGTACACACACACACAAATGTGGTTTTGTTCTTGTTTTTAATTATACTAAATGTTAAAATAATAATAATAGTAATAATCCTGGCTGACTAATCTTTTTTTCTTGCTGAATTATAAAAAAGTAACTTTTAGAAAATATGAGAAAATCTATTTTTAAGGGAAAAAGAGAGGAAAAAAAAGAAAAAGATAATACAAAACTTGAAATGAAGTTCTACCATCTGCAATCTAATCTGCCCTTCTCTTTGTGCCAAACTCAATGAACATGTTAGATGTGACAGGATTAGGCATGTCTGTGGCTCTTTTGGCAATTTAAATGCTCTATTTTGGAGATCTCTGTTTGCTTGTTTTGCTTTTTCTTGTATAGTTGTGTCTGACTGTGGTTCTTTCTCTTGGCATCGGTCTTCTGTTTTCCTCTGTGAAACTAACATGAAAAAATTCTCAGTTTGGGCCCCTTAATTTAAACATCACAACATGAATTTCTGAAATAAATCTTGTGATATTATAGGGTCCACTGCAATTCAAAAGAAGTGCAAATTCCTCTTTTTTTTTTTTTAAACAGATCACAATGTATTTTAATAGCATACAATTGATTTAGGGATATCCGACATTAACTAGGTCCCTAGAACTAAAGCTAAACTTATTTTAATATGCATTTTCATCTTCTTAGCCAGAGGTATTTCAAATGTTTACAGTGCAACAACTCTTTAATATTTAATTAATATTAAAATGTGAATGGACATGAATGTTGAAAATTATTGATCTTAGAATTTAAAGTCCAAAGACAGGAGAAAGGAGAAGATATTCATTTTTACAGACAGGCACTATACCATGTTGTGTGGTTGTATATCACGCCACTTACAGATACAGAAATAATTTTTGTTAATTTTTGACTGTTAAAATATTCTAAATATTTAATCATATAAGAAGTCAATACAAGTCATGAAGGCAGGTCATAATACATCAGTCTTCTTAATTCTATTAAAAATTCAGCTGATGGAAGATTGAAGGTGGATTGAATTAAAAAAAATGATTGAATCTAAGGTGGATTGCATACAAAAAAAGTGATATGAGATCTATATTAAAAGCTAGTTTCATGTCCTGAAGTCAGAATCACTTTGTTTAAAACAACAAAAAAAAAAATCTGTTTTTTTAACATCAAATGATGTGTTTTCATGATTTTCAGCCCTTAAACAAAAGTAATTATTTTATCAAATATCATTTCAGACTTCCAGTGTGAATTCATGGCTTTTTGAATCAATGCTGCAGAAAATCCCTTTAAAGTGAATCTGATGAGATTAAAATATACATTTGGGTTTCATTTGATGTGTTTTTCAAAGTTTAAAAGTGAAATTTCTCCTTATATAAAATAAAATATATTAAAAGTTTGAGGCTTATTGATTGCATTCCAGTCAACGGAATTTCACCAGTGTAAATGGAAACAGAAATAGGCCCTTTATTTTTATGTTAATATAGCTTTCTGCCTTAAAAATGAAAGAGTTAGAATGCTTTACGGACATTTAAAACTACAAAATTTGATGTGTGCAGGATAATATGACCATTCTCAAGGAGAAAATACTGATATGAACAACTTCTTCCTAATGGATTTATATTTAATTCCTTTTTATTTACTATTTAAAATGACATTCACAACATTTTCAAACCCAATCTTTTTTGTGTGTTTCTACATGCTGATATTTAAACTTTAAAATCTATGTTCTTTATAGTGATCTAATGTCATTTAACCATACTGGTTGATGTAAGATAATACACAGTTTGCATTTATATGGCACTTACATGTCAAAACATTCTGAAGATCTCATAAAAATAGGATTGAATTATCTTAGAAATATTAATATGTGTCCAAAACTTTGGAAAAAATGGGAAGTCTTTATACTGCATAAAAGCATATTGTGTATTATACTATACAATGTTATACTAGCATTTTATATTTTTTTTAGTTCATATATATTCACCAGTGATTTTATTTCATTGTCATTCTCATTCTATGGCAAGTCACTATTTCATGTGCTGCTAAAGAGAGACTATTTATTCTCTTTATTTTTTCAATACAGAGACAGTTGATACAAATATTCAACCATCAGTTACTAAAGCAAATTGTATTTTAAATATATATAATAGGTGGTGAAAAGATAAATACGCTGTTAATTGCAATGCAAATAAAACCCCCTACAATATAACTTGATCGCTGACTAAGAAAATGCACTGTATCTTTTCCCCCAGCCACTACTGCAAAAAAGTAGCAATGCCATCTAATGGACAGAGCAGGGACCTCATAACTGCAAAGCAGAATGTTTTCCTGATGAGAATCTGTGCCCATATTTAAAAGCTTTAGAACAGATTTACAAAGCAATAGTCTGAACAGAAGAAAAACAAAATATGGTAGCAAAGCCTTCACAAATATTTTGATTTCCTTGCTGTATGTCAGCAGTAGATGTGTATCGTTGTTCTACCCAATCTCTGTCACACACATGCAGCCAGAAATGCCAGCATGGTGTTTGCAATTGGTTTATATACTAAATGATTTTCTACTAATGGAACTGATTAGACGAGTAACTTGAGTAACACAATACACACCAATTAAGAAATATACTAGCTCATCCACAGACACACACATCCCTTTCAAGTGTATATACACCTCCTAACTGTAGTTTCCCCTTGGTGCATCTGATGAAATGGGTTGCAACCCACGAGAGCTTATGATGGAAGAAATTTGTTAGTCTTGAAGGTGCCATGGGACTTTGATTGTTCTTGCTGTATACGGCTATCCCTCTGGAACTCATCCACACATACCTTCTCATATATGCATGCACACATACATTATCATACGCCCAAGTACACACATGCACACACATACATGCTCATAACATGTGCATAATCAATCACACTCCCAGGCACGGATGTACACACACTTTCATATTCATAGATGTAGATAAATCTGTTCATGAAGAACAGACCCACACGTGTGACACAATCCTATGACTTATACTGGCCTGCATTTACTTTCCTCCCATTCTTAATTTCCCCTTCTTCAAAGCATCTGATGAAGTGGGATTCTCTCCCATGAAAGCTCATGCAATAAATAAATTCGTTAGTGTTTAAAAGTGCCACAGGACTCCTTGTTTGTTTTGCTGGACCATACACACAGTTATCTTCCCAGATATGCAAGTGCCAGCACACACACATTTCTAGATGCATGTACACTCAAGAATACCTAGGCAGTACACATACATTGACTCACACCCAACCAAATTCTGCTCTCAGTTACACCAGTATAAATCCAGAGTAACTCCAATGAATTCAGTGAAGTTATTCTGGGTTTATCTCAGTGTGAAAAATAGAATTCGACAGACAGTGAGAGTTAGGGTTAAATCCTGGCCCTGTTTTGCAATTAATTTAAATGGAGCCAGAATTTTACTCTTAATGTCTTTCAAACTCTTAATGACTTTCAGATAATTTTAGATATATTAATACTAACCAGCTTACATTTGCTCTACTGCCCGAGACACAGCTAAACAAAGCACTATTCTCTGTGAGTCACGTATATTTTCCAAGTGCCTTAACATTTTCCTCCAATTTCTTCCTCTAGGGCCTGATGCATAGCTCCCATTGATTTCCCTTCTTCTTCAAATTGCGACATGCTGCAAACATATTTGAGCTCACTGTTGATTTAAATTGTGAACATTATCCTACATAATATAGTTTAAAAAAGAGAAAGATAACCATTCTTTAAATTTTGCTATGATTATTCTTGGAGTTTTTAAACTCCTTCCCTCAATTGTGAGCGAATTTTAACTTTTGAAGGTATGAAATACAAAGTATAGTGTTGTCAAAAGAAAAACCATTTTAAATAAATACATACATAAATAAAAGGAACAAATAAAATATTTTACATCTGGACCCCTAGCAAATAATGTAAAATATCATTGTGAAAATCTTTAATGTTTTCCAGAAACCTGTCACAAAAAAGGGGTTGGGGGAATATATTTATTTTGTACCTATATTTTGAGGGGTATTTTTTTATCTTTAATAAATCCAAAGGCACAGGATGTTAGCCTGAATTAAAAGGCAGCAAATTATTAAAAAAAAAAATCTGGTATTTTATCAGGTAAGTGTCCACTGACAAACCGAGGTTAAGGAAAGCAAATGCGTTACAAGAAAGAATTGATTTCCAGTCATGCATTTCTTCAAGATTTTTTTCGTGGGGGCTGGCAGTTTTGCTAGGATTTCTGCAATAAGGAAACTGGGAATGTGAGGTGGGAGATTGTACAATGACCCTGGCCGAATGTGTAATCTCCAGCCTTGGAAAGGAAGAGGAGGAGGGTTAAGAAAGGGCTGAAAGTGCAGAGGCAAGAGAGAGGTCTGTACCTACAGATTGATGAGTCCAACTGTCCCCTGTCTTCCCTGCTCTCCCTCTCCCTGTTAAGTCAAAAAGGAAATGCGGCTCTTTTGCAGAATCCAAAATGAACCATCAGGAAGCTGGCAAAATCGCTAGCTAAACAATCCAAGGAGGAAATACAACAAATTCACAAAGATCTGGCATTTTTCTAGATACCGCACTGTCTGTGTGGGAGGGTGGGACTGGGGGCGACACACATAGGAGGCTGCAGGACTTTCCTCTGGCCCAAAGGCTGTAAAATAAAACAAAACTACAGTTTAGGAACGGGCAGAAGTGCTCACACACTTTGCAGGAGCCAAAAAAACTAACTCACTTTGCTAAACACAACAGCGATTCGTCTTTGTTCGGCCAGCAAATGTTCCCAGCTTGCTATTAAAACATTTCCAAGTGGATATTTTAGCAGGTAAACTCCTCTCCACCCAAATAACAGCGTCCATGGGCATGGCAATACAGGATGCTAAAGGACAGGGTTTGCCTTTGTTTAGCAACAGTTTTTTTTTTTCCAAGTGCAGTTGCAAATCCCCTTGGATGTCTCTCGGGGACAGAGGGGAGTCCACTTCTGGGGTCCCTGAAACCAGAGTGAATCCAGACCAGTTCCATTGGCTTTAAGAGCTGCTCTGGAATGACTCCGGTGTAACTGAAAGGCAAATTTGGCCTGAGGTTAAAAAAGCAGCCGCCTGGCACAAGCTGCGAAGAGTTTGTGCCTCACCAACTGGAAAAACAGCCGAGACTCAAGGCGCTGGGTCCCCCAGCCAAATGGCAGCTTGTTGGTTTTTCATTTGCAAACACACATCAAGAAAGCAAACGTGTGGGGCCACAGGGGATCTGGCATGAGTCGAAATAAGCGTCGCTTGTCACCTTTTTTCCTTAAAAAAAAAAAAAAAAAATAGACTCAGCTCAAAGGACCCCCCCTTCCCCAAAATAAGTTAAGATCCCCTCACCCTGGGCAACCGCTTTTGGGGGAGATATTGCCCAGTCCCTGGAGCCTGAAATCAACACAATGCAGAAGGAAACTGAGTTTTCTGCTGTTTCTTTTAAATGCATTTCACCTCAGGGGGTGGTTTTTAGCCAGGCCCCTTTGCCTCATCTTTCTGCAGGCTCTTCACAAAGAAGTTCACTGTCTTTCGCCTTGTTTCAGGCTCGCCTTGAGATGCAACAAAAGACAATTTCCATGATATTAATAATCCCAACGCCTTCTAGCTACCACTTTAGGGCATGAGAAATACTCGGTGTGGAGTCTATTCCCTGTTGCAGGGCACTTTTTCTTTATTACTAGCAAAGGCTCACATTGTGCAGGCTAAGGGAGCCACTAAAAGGAGGTCTGAGAGCTGATGCAGAGCTAATGCACCGATGCACGGAGCCTGGCTTGATTCAATGCTGGGCATAAATTCAGTTCCCAGCCCACAGCCTCCAAAATCAGCAGTTGATGGGGTGACCTCAATGCAAAGGCTCAGGAAAGCTTGGAGAAGTCACGCTAAATGACACCAAAATGCAGCCAAGATGTATTTGGGCTCAGAAAACAGATGGTGAACTGCCTCTCTCTTGCCTCCTGCAAGGCGAGCAATTCCTGCCACCCGCCTAGGAAAAGTCAGTCCAGTCCTTCCCCTGTGCTCCCTGCACTTCAGTGAATTGCATTGCATGGGAAACCCGGGCTGCAAACACGCAATGTGTACATTTCTGCACCCTGGTCTGCCAGCCCGCAGGTAAACTGGAAATAGGTGAACAACCCGGCTCACTGCAAACAGCAACCCAACCTAACTCCTGACGTAAAGGCTGCAAAAATTGGCACCACGGCTCTTGGTCACCAGCTGATGGGGCCTGGGCTTGAGAACCCACCATTTCCTTTGTTGGTTTGCTTTTGTTTTAAGGGTAAAACCAGCTCCGAATTGAACTTGCTGCCGCCCCCCCTTCCAAGGGATGTGTCTTGACCTCAAAAGCCTTTCTGCAAATGTAAGGGAGTTAAGAGGTCCGACCTGGGGGTCACAGATGTCAAAAGAGACCTTTTAAGGGGCCAGCTCTTTCATTTGGCAGCTGGGCAGTGTCCATTGGTTTTGCAGCACACTGGGCTATTTAACCAGGCAAGCTGATTAGCAGGGTGGGAGGAAAAATAATTGCAGCTAAACCATATTGAGTGAGCTGTGCACAAACAATGTAGAGGAGGGATCTGAGAATCGCTGGGTCATTGGTTTGAGAATAAAACTTGCCTCCTAGCATCAACTCGCCTTTTAAAATTGCTCTTGTTAAAGTCCAAGGGCGTTTTGCAATGGACATGAAATGGAGCCCCAAGCTAGTACAGTACAAGATGTGGCTGGCTGGTTTTTGGTAGTGTTTTTCTTTTTCTTTCTGCTTAACGAGAACAAGACTACCCAGTGGGACCAGCAAGAGCCCATCCGAGTGAAAATATTTGAAAGAAGATGGCCAGTCAAGATTGGGTATCTTCTATCCACAGCCAGGGCAACTTTTCTTCCTACCCCAGTTAGACCTACCGCAGACTGGGACCCATTCTTCACTGTCACCTTTCTTGCACCACAGCGACCCTGAAACGCCACAAAGTATTTATTTAGCTAAAAATAAACTGCAATAAAAACAACCAAAAAAGGCAAGCTTAGTTTTTTTCCAGCAAGACCTTTAAATAGCAGAATATTTCCTCAGTTAAGGATTTTTTTATTCCCAGATCATGTTACCCCCTTAATCTCCATTTGGTACATTCCTGCTTTAATGTATGATATGCTAAATTTTACTTAACTATCCCACAGCCCTTCCAGAGGAATGCTCTTAAATGCTGTTGTTAACACATTTATTTTATTTTATTTTATTTTATTTTATTTTATTTTATTATGGCACCTGAGGTAGGGGGAGAGAGATTTTAGTGTTGTGCCTGCAATATGCAACATAAATTAAAGCAACAGAAAAAAGAAATTGCAACCAAAGTGGGATGTATCTTTCTGCCATGATACCTGTCATCAAAGCATCTGATGAAGTGGGATTTTTCTCCCATGAAAGCTCACATGATAAATAAATTTGTTAGTCTTTAAGTGCCACAGGAGTCCTTGCTTGTTTTGCTGAACTTACTAGACTAACACAGCTACCCCTTTTGAACATTGCTGCTACAGACAACGTTGAAGACCTTTGAAGTTACTTCATTAGCCTTCTGATGTATTTGACAACCAATATCATTGTACCCAAAGGCACCCAAAAAACCCCTGGAAAACTCAGTTTTATTAACCTAATAAAATGAATGAACACACACACATTTATAGGGAAACAAAATCAGGACTCAGAAGTAGAGTCAAGGAAAGGCAAAACACTGCAGCAAATGCCTGGTGAATCTTTAATGCTGATTATAAGGGTCTCATTAAACATTTGCCTGAACAGAATTTTCCCCCCATCCTTCAATTTTATAGTAAAATGGCTAAAAATAATTAGATCATTCAATTATCATTATCACTGGCAAACACCAATAATCCAAGCTGTGTTAAATTCTTTCCTCTTCATTTATTCTGTCCACTTGACCTATATAATAACTTAGTCATCTTTATGAACAAAGGGGACATATTAAAAAAAGAATGAATATTCTGCATTCTTTAACAGACTGGTTTACAAATAACTTTCCAAGTAAAAAATTACTAATCCTAAAAATTTATATGATACCAAAGGACACATTTAAAGTGTAACAATTATACTGGAGTAGGTTTGGCTTCATTTATTTATCACTTGTGCGGGGCATTTATTAAATACTTTATTCACTGAAGTCAGTAGAATGGGAGCTGACCTAATTAGTTTAATAGCATGTGATTACTAAATTTCTAGCTAGCAAATAAAACTTTCCTTTCGCTTGTTTTTGTTATTACGGGGAAAGTTAAAAAAATGTTCTGCCTATCAGATGTTGTGTGTTAAAAAAGAAAATGACATAATGATTTGCTGAGATGCAAGCACAAACACATAACAGCAAAAAAATCTCCCAAATCCTATATTTATTTCAATAGAAAAAGTTGCAAAACTTAGAAGACTTTGCATAACTGAAATATTTAGTTAAAATTTATTTGGAAGTCAAAATACTTCATCTTCCCATCACTAATTGCTTTTAGGTAAGTAAGTGATTAGCAATAACTCAATCTTAAGCTTGACAAGGACAAAATGAAAAAAAAAATGTGAGTATACAGTCCAGCAGAATTGCACCCTAATTCCTAACAGGTTTACTTTTGGTGGTATTGATAATGCCATCCTTCCTAACTGTCGTCTGTAGGGTGTTGATGTTTATCTTGTCCATTTTCATTCTGTTAATTTTGTCCATTATGTGGTTGAGCTGTTCTTTACACCTGCTTCTGTAATTGGATATTTAGTTTTGTCTGCTTTCCAAAATAAAATTAAATTCAAACACATAAAAAGCCTAAGAAAATGCTGTGAAACAGTAAATTATTTAGGTTATCAGATAAATATCTAGGCTTTCCCAGAGAAAGATTTTAGAGAGAAGAAAAGCAAATGCATTATTTCCTCTTGCTCCTCTCATTCTCTAAATATACACTCACCATCCCTTTAATGAGGCATTAGCCCCTTAGTATTTTGGAGCTCAAAGAGAAATTATTTCATGATTTTTTTTCTTAGCTGTGATTTTCTGCTTTTATTTGTGCAACACAATGCAAGTTATTTAAGCAGGATTTTTTTTTCCATATCAGTATTCTTCTTGTGACTGGTTGCATCATGGGTTTTAACAAACTGAGGTTCAGCTCTTCATGCTAAATGTGTATTGACATAGTTACCTCTAAGGGCTCCCTGACAATCTGTATTATGCATTTAATTCCTAGCACACACTTTAAGATCATAAAAAGCCTGCCACCAATTTAAACTGATGTGCAAAATCCCTTTCTATTATCAGTTCACTGTTAACTGCCTAAGTACTTGTTTATAACAAGAGACCCTGTCTTACACTAAACCAACATACTGGTGTCTTCTCAGGCATGGCTTGCCTCCTAGTTAGAGATAATCATGATTATGCTGAGCATAATGGCCCAGTAGCCGTTAACAATTGTTAAATAAGTGTGTGGACTATAAAGCTAAGTGTTACAGCCTTTAGATAAGGTCCCACTGTTATCTCCTGAGCAACTAGCAAGCCCAAAGATATTTGACTGCTATAGCAAAACACTTCCCTTGGGTCTTTCAGATGTTAGATCTTAATTCAATCATTTTAAAGTTGTGAAGATAAGTCAATTTCTCACCTAAAGTGATAAACTGAAAGTTCACTTGGATTTGATGGTTGTGCACAGGAAAAATGAAACATTTTAATTCAAGTGCATTTTCTGTCTATGATAAACAGTGAAATGGTATACTCAATGAAAAAATGTACTGGATTATAAAATATTGGTTTTGTTCATCTCCTGGGACCAACCTGGCAGCAGCAATGCTCTAGTCTGTTGAAGAAATACAGGTTTATATTTATTCCATGAAAATGCTTGTCAGGAAAGAGAACTGACCAAATCAATTTAAGGGCTGAATCCTGCACGTTCTTGCTCATGATGGACCATGCTAATGGTTCAGACCTGCTCCCACTGAAGTTGGTAGCAATTCTCCCATTGATTTCACTACCCTGAGGTTCAGATCTCTCCCATTCATTTCAGTGTCATGTAGTGGGGAGGCCTAGCAAAAGGAGAAAAAAGAACAGTCCCAAGGAAACACTTCTGGTTTACTCTCAGAGCACAAAGGTTTTGATCAAGTATGTACAGTTAGTAATATAGTCACCATGATAACAGCTAACTGCTAGACGGGGCTTGTAGTATTGTGTGGGCATGTGCATTGTTTTGCTTGGAAATCTTTGTATTCACAGAATAAAACAAACAAGGAGCCCTGTGACACTTAACAAATTGATTTAAGCCATAAGTTTTCGGGGCGCATACATTTGTCAGTCTTTAAAAGTGCCACAGGACTCCTTGTTCGTTTTGCTGAACTAGACTTAACACCTTTGGAACTATTCACAGAATGTCATCTGGCATGCCAATGTTTTTTAAGAGTTAAAAAGATGTTGGCCTTGACTCTAATCCAAGCAGAGCTGGATTTAGCAGGAATTAAGGGCATTCTGTACGTCTCTAGTTACTGTATATAATACACATCACATGGATATCCGAAGGCCTAAAATGTGAGGCTTCCCTTAAACAATGGAGTGGTAAAAACAGCAACAAAAGTTCTGAAGTGTAATTAAGAATATAACAAAAACAGCGAGAGTCCTGTGGCACCTCAGAGACTAACAGATTTCTTCGGGCATCAGCTTTTGTGGGCTCCAACCCATTTTGTTGGATGCATTTTGCATCTGATGAAATGGGTTGGAGCCCACGAAAGCTGATGCCCAAAGAAATCTGTTAGTCTGTAAGCTGCCACAGGACTCTCACTGTTTTTTCTGTACACAGAAACGGCTAACCCTCATTAAAAATATAGTATATTATAAAATCCCACTTTTCCTCTGTGGGTCTCAAAAAGCACTTCACAAAGGATGCGCATGTCAAGATGCCCATCTTCAAGTGTGCAGGGAAGTGGGATTTTCTTCCATGAAAACTCATGTGATAAATAAATTTGTTAGTCTCTGAGTGCCACAGGACTCCTTGTTTGTTTTACTGAACTAGACTGATATGGTTACCCTTTTGGAATTTGTTTATGCTAAGCGTTTCTCCTTATTTTTTCAGCTAGCAACATGAGACGAAGGAGTACAGCCTAGTTGCCTACTCACAGCCTACCAGCGGGTTAAGCCAGTGCCACTGAATGGTAATGGGAGTTTTGCCCTTAATTTTAGTAGAATAGGCTCAAAGCACCAACATAAAAAACAGCCTCAGCTCATTGCAGTGCCTCTTAGCTGATGGAGGGCCATTCTTTGTGCTCCTTCTTTTGCCAGTGACCCTCACTCACCTGAGTCATCTCAATAACTTCATTGGGACCACTTGTGTGAGAAAGACTTCAAGAATTGGGTCTCAGGGAGTGTGAAACTTTAGAAGCTTACTACAGTTTAATATACCATTAGGAATATCAACCCATCCGTTTTATAAAGGTTACTGCAATCTTTAACTGCAGTGCAAACTGAGAGTGCTATGTACATTGAAGGCCCAAACCCTTATTAAAGGTATTTCGATTCCTCATCATGGAAATCACTTAAAACCAATGGACGCTGGGAGTTTAAATGCCTATGAGGATGTGGGCCTAAATGCCTAGATCATCAAAGTGTATTTTAGCTCAGCCCAGCATTCCATGGGGTCCCCGTCTGTTATCTCTCCGTGTTTACCTAACACTCTCTCATTGCAGCAAGCCAAAATGATTAACTACTCAGATTTAAAAGTCATGAGTTTTCCTGCTGAAAATGCCATTCCCAAGGGCCTCTGACAGCTTCCCGTAAACATTTCCAATCTGCACCCCTTCTGCATTTGGTCCTGGCAAAGGTGTTAAACAACAAATGGGTAGCCCAGTAAATTGTTTATTGCAGTTTCTGATTTGCAACATTCAATAACTGAGAACACGCCTGCCTTTAAACCACATTAGGTTGCATTAACCCTCTGGGCTGTAAGAGCTCTACCTATTTCATATCTTTCTTTGGTAGAAAATAGAAAAGAAAAACACTGCTGTGAACCATATATTTTTATGCCACTCAGTGTTTCAAATGATAATTGCCGACCTGGTGAATGTGTTGGAAGCCAGTAATAATTCAAAAGGCTCCCAATGGTTTCATAATCTCTTTTTCTTATGCTTTCTATGAAAAGAGTTAAAATTGTGCTTTTGAAAGGCTAGAGAGCTTGAAGAGTGAGCAAATGGTAAGGTGGGGCAGAGGGAGGAAGAACTAGTAAGGAGAAGAGATGAAAACAGGGAGACAAAGGGAAGGAACATTATGTCCCTTTAAATAACACCTTTTCCCCCCATGATCTCACAGCAAGATGAATTAAACACTAATTAACACTCACGAGGTAGGGAGTGTAATAACCTTGTTGATTCATGGCTGGCTAAATCTCCAGACCTCCTCCCCCTAAAGGAAAAATGGGCTATGGTCGTTTAGGGAGAGGAAGGGACACAAACTGCTATCCAGCCAATAGCGGCGAAGACTTTTATCCACCTGCTATGGAGCAAATGGTCCCTGGTAGGTGTGTGATGTAGTCTTTCTCCCACAGCTGTGCACTTCTCAAAAAGCATCACTCTCTAGCAAAGAGTGTAGGTATTTCTTCTTTACTTGAAGGAGCTTAACTGCAAGAAGATTTACTAAATCTTGCATTCAATATAAATCCTTGGAAAGTATGATTTTGAAACATCAGGAACAATGCAAGTTCCAAAGGGGTAGCCATGATAGCCTCACTCAGCAAAACAAACAAGGAGTCCTGTGGCACTTTTGAAGACTAACAAATTGATTTATCGCAGGAGCTTTCATAGGAGAACATTCATTTTGTCAGACACTTTGAAGCTTCAAAGCATCTGATGAAGTGGAGTTTTCTCCCACAAAAGCTCTTGAGATAAATAAATTTGTTAGTATTTAAAAATGTGACAGGATTCTTTGTTTGTTTTGCAGGAATGGTGCAGTAAATTTACACAACCCCTTTTGTTTTTAAACTTTCCCAATGTACAAACCACAACAGAGACCCCTATATCTTCACCAGCCTATGCACTGGTCTAGAGAAGAACAACGTATATAGTTTTCCTTCTGACAAACCCTTTTTGTGAGTCTGCAAGGAAGATACAGAGTTTCAGGCATTTTCCAAACACATAGATTCACAAATAGTTCCAACTAGAAAAGAAAGTACTGAGGGAAGGCTGACATGCTCAATGCTATCATAATGCCTCCCAGGTCCTATCAAAACTAATTCTCTTTGCTAATTTTTAAATCTTCATAACTGTGTGGTGGGAGGGGAGGAGGGAGAATGTGGAAGGGAATGCAGGAAAGGGAACATAAAATGATGAAATGAAATCACATGAACTTCTTGTTGCCGTTTTGGTTCCCAGATTAACAAAATCCTTCAACCCATGCAAGTTTGCAAACACTGGTGCCTCTGTACTTTGAGCCAGTGAAAATTAAATAATAAACAAAAAGCACCTGGAACAGCTTCCAGTTGGTTCTTTATAGGCTTACAGCTAGTCATCCTTTTTAATTTGTCACTATTAAATTAGGTGCATGCAGGATTATGAAAATTATGCCCAGACTTAAATGATGATGGTATCCTACCAGTTGGCAGAATTTGAGCAAACTGATCTTTAATTAAATGATAATGTTATTATTTGATTTACAAGCAGCCCTTTCTTCATGTCTTTATATATTTAGTAACCAGAATTGGTGGGATTTTATTTCTTATTTTATTAACATATGCTGTATCTATGTCAAATGGGGTCAGGGAAGAACACTTCAGAAATGTAATCTTTATAGGGTCTAGCTGAAAAAAATGATTGCCATTTAAATACAAGTCTTAAAAACTAGCAACAGCTTTGTCATTGATTTCTTCGCATGTGCAGAGAAGCAAATTTCACCAACTATGCCCAGAAGTTCCAAAGGGGTAGCCAAGTTAGTCTACTTCAGGAAAAAAAAAAAAAAAGTCCTGTGGCACTTTTAAAAACTAACACATTTATTTATTCCATGAGCTTTCATGGAAGACAATCCCACTTTGTCGCTTCCCGTTCTTCAAAGTATCAGATGAAGTGGGATTGTCTTCCATGAAAGCTCATGTGATAAATAAATTTGTTAGTCTTTAAAAGTAACACAGGACTCCTTCTTTGTTACACCCAGAATAGAGATAAATCAGTATTGCTGCAGCGCAATGTTGTCAAGCAGATGCTCATCCATCCAAGAGAGTCTTGCTATCACACAGCTCCAGGTTAGCTGGAGATGGGTTTGCATCAGAAGATTCAAATCAAGATTTGGATATGAATTTCTCCAGAGTTTGGAGGTACTCAGATCAGATGGGTTGATTCAGGCCCTGATGTCAACAAACAAGTGATCTGTCTTAGCCACACATGGTATTTGTCCATCTCTGTCCATGGTACCCGCCTTGTATGTGGAACACACGTTGCGTGTCTGACATCATTTGTCTACACCACAAACACATGCCCTTAATTTTCCTCCCTTGGGCCCACACAAGGGCCCAGTTTCAACCGTACTGCAGGTATGCTGTAGGCATCCAGCTCAGGCCAGTAGTCCGCATGGAGCAGCAGGCAACATTGGATAACCCTCTGTCACATGGCCTTTGACATCTTGGGCTGATGAAGGAAGGGGGAAGACCTAGGCCTACCCTCCTTCCTAAGATTCCCTTCAGGTCCCTTGCTGAAGCTGCCTAGCAACTAAAATCTGAGGAATCCTCTCAAAATGTTTTGTGATCTCAAAATTGGAAATGCAGAATGGAGGTGTCAGAAGCAGTGACGTAATAAGCATCTACTATGAGTTTGTGAAGGTGTCCCAGATAAGATAGGATTTGGGTTCTCTGATCAAGACTAGGTTATACACTTCTATTTACAAGCTTGTTTTGCTTTGCTCTGTTTAGCTAAGAAACATGAAAAACAACATGCACACCATTATCAGAAAAAATACTGATGTCAAAGCCAAAAGATGAGAAAGGAAATCCAGGTCAAAGAGTATATCATTGGTCAGAGTGATGTTTTGTTACATAAGAAATTTTAAAAAGAGGAAAACATTATCCATCGCAACATAGCTGTCCCATTTATCTAAGTCTCCTTCCTGCTTTTTTTTCTGCAGACCCATCAATTTTCCTCTCCAGAAAAAAAGATGTGCCTCTAAATGAAGTCAAACCATCTATTTCTCTAAGACAGCTTGACTCAAATATATCAACTGCTTTTCAGAGGAACCACTGTGATACAGAAGCGACACTAATGTCAGCATAAATTTCTGGACCTCATCTTTTGTCAAAGAATGGGAAATATACGTAAGTCCCCATGGGACTTTGAATTTGTGTCCACAAACTTCTTTTCCTCCTCTGAAATATTACAATCCATAGATATTTTAACAAGGGTAACTTTCCTTTCCCCATTTATATTTTGCAGTCTGCAGACAGTAAGGATCAGTAAGTGCTATGAAACCTTTTGCACCTGAAGTATAGAGGTTTCAAGGCTTTCTTTTTCTTCCTTGGCCCTCAAAAGAGAAAAGCCATGTAAAGGGGGCTCTGGGGAAAGAAAACTATTAATTCATCCCCTATTGTTCCATGGGAGAAAAAACGAGGAGGAAGAAATTGTTCCCCCACCTCCCACAATCCCTTTCCCCTGCCCTATCAACGAGGCCATAAGGCCTATCTCAGACTTGATCGATTCCATGTGATCTCCAAAAAGACAAGGCTTTGCTCCTCTGCATTGCCTCTAATCTCCAGTAGCCTTGCCCAGCTCTCTGGCAGTGGGTTTCAACAGAGACTTTCTATCTGCCTGCCCCCAAAGAGGAAAGGATAAACAAAGCCACACCTGCATTATCCTCTTACCTAATCTTGTGTGCCAGAGGAAGGATAAAACATGTCCTTGGTGCTGTTCCCAGTCCACCAGTTCTGTCATGACCCCAGGTCTGTGAGGTTCCCAGTTCCCCGTCAACATCCTGGTCCCACCTGTGAGACAGTGAAACCTGAACTTACGTCAATGATGCCTTCCCTAGTTTCTGACTGGAGAAATACCAAGATCTCTGATTGGTCAGGATTTCCTATTTAAACCTATAGAAAGTAAGTTGTCTGTACAAGTGGGCCCCCCTTGGCTGCTACACTGAACCCTGACTTCCTGCCTGAATCCTGGTTCCTGCTTCCCTGACCTGTTCCTGGTCCTTGCCTTCCTGCTTTTCTCCTGATTCTTGCCCCTGGTCTCCAGCCCCATCCCTTGGCTTGATTTCCTGGTTCTGGCTGCAGACCTTGGCTTCACTATTGACTCTGATTCCTGCTCCAACCAATATCAGGAGATACAACCACTTGGATCTCAGCCTTGACATTCTGCTCACAGCCAGGCTGGTCTGTTCTCGTCCTCCATCATGCAACTCAGACCTACAAAGCACTTTCTGCAGGATGCGAGGCAGTCTCTGAACCTTCATGAAAGTTCAGGCTTGAGCCACTCTCTCTTTTTCACAACTGTTGTTTGTCTAATGGGAGCTCAGGATGGACAATGAGACCAGCCTACTCTGCTATTTTTATGCTGTCGGACAGCCATTTTGGGGGGCCATGGCAGCCAAAACATAGACACTTTTAATCTGTATTTAACTTAGGAAAAGAGTAACTAAGAATGAGGCGTTAAGCCTTTAAAATTAACGTGAATAGCAACAGAAGAATGATATGAAAAGAGGTAAAACTAGCTTTGAAAATAGATTGTTACTCAATGTAACATGCATGCCGTAAGATTGGCACACTTTTATGATCACCTTCCAAGGAAGATTGTGGCCTTTTTTGTGATTTCCACTCTAGTTAGTTTAGATTTTACCTATTGATACCAGGATGTGTGGAAGAAAGAATACACCTTAGATCATTCAGGTGGGAGGGCTCAGGTGCTTATCTGAATTTATAAGGCTATGTCTACACCTAAGTTAATTCAAATTAATTTAGTTTGAATTAATTAATTTGAACTAATAATGGTTAATTAAAAATAAATTAATCTGAACTAACATGACCACCCTAGAAACCCAAATCGAACTAGCATGTCCGTGGACAGGACTTGCTAGTTTGATTTAGGAGGGCAGCACCACGGAAAGTGTGGCAACATGGCCCCCAAGAAGGGCCATGCCTCCACCCAACACGTAGAAGGAGGAAGGCACCCTCAGATGAAGAAGGTCAAACTGCATTAATTTGAACTAATTGTTAGTTCGAATTAACACAGCTCCATTGAGTTAATTCAAACAATAAGGTTGAATTAACTATTACTTCAAAGTTAAGTGAGGTTTTATAGCTTCAAAGTGTTCATTACTTCAAACTAAGGAACTCCTTAGTTTGAGGTAATGATGTAGCCATGCATTAATTTAGTTAGAATTAAGCCTCATTAATTCAAACTAAATTGTAAGTGTAGATATACCCAGTAAGATTTCCATTAACTCAGACCCATGGGGGAGGGATGGAATGGGTTTGAAAACACATTTAAAAGAGATGTCTCAGGTTCTTTCTGCTTTGCTGGGAAACTGCAACTTCAAAGGCCACAGTTATAGCCCTTTTCAGTTACCCTCAGTACAGTTACTGCATTGCACATGATTAGGTTTGGAAGGATTAGATTTTTTAACAGTAAATGTTGGTAAATGTTAATTTCACCAAACACACACAAACCGATGAAAAAATATTTCCATTGATTATAATCTAAATGTGTGTGTAGGTAAAGTGAGCAAAATGCAGCTCAAGAACTTACTGGTGTTCGAATGATGGATATTTACCTTGTATATTTTGACATTTGATGTTGACAATTTGTATTTATTAGTTATAAAAGTTTTAACTTCTTCAATCTTAACATCTACTGTCACAACATAATTATGGTCTGCCCCCATCCCCATAATTTCCTGCAAATGTGAAAATGGAAACTGATAAAAATTGGAAAAAGTCTTGAAAATAATCATCAATATTAACTGTCAAAATCACTTTTTTAAAAAAAAATCAAATTCTGCAAAAATTTGCATACAATCCATTGTACTGCTATAAACACTGAATGATGGTGAATTAGAGACACATTTTTCCTTGAAATAGGTTTTTGCTTATGTGTTAAGTTAATTAGTGGTTTGCTAGTATGTTAACCGTTCTACACGCTGACCTCAGGGTGGTTCTTCCCTAATGAATAAAAGCAGTTCTTTAGTAACAGGTAACCACTGATTTCTCAGGGACTATAACTTAAGTAAAAAGCACTGAGTTACTGAATTTCCACTCTGGCCAAGAAGCAAGAAACTGCTTCTTGGAAAATTCACTCTTTCCATCCCCCAAGGAAAGGGAGGTTATTAGAGTGATCTTTTTTGGTTTAATTTAAAGCCTGACAACTGGGATTGTCTGAAACCTTCCTCATTTCTTCTTGATCAGTTCTCCCATACCTGAAAGGACTTTTTGGATCATGATATGATGACTGACAATTTTGTTTCCATGGTAAAGTTCATCAAGAAAGAATTCACCTTTTGGAGGAAACTCCATTTTGATTAGGAAATGTACTTTTTGCCAGCATTAAGTGCAGCTAGACAGGCTCTTGTCAGGAAGTGGGATAGGGCCAGACAGAAAATCCAAGACTTTTTCCCTTTCCTGTTAGGATGTCCTTGCATTGACAGGTTATAAAGCTGAATCATGCTGGAAAGAAAGCACAAAGATGGCCCATGGTGACCCAGTGGCCTGGCTACTATTTTTCCACAAGTTGGGAATAATTATCAAGGTGGCAAATCACTGCAAAAGAAATTCTGCAAATTGCAAAAAAAGTTAAATGCATTTGCAGGCAAGAGTTTCGAGACGATCCCTTGAAACACATTTGGTTCTAATCAGGCCCCAGCACTGTGGAACATCCTGTTTGTCTACACTTATTATTACTGACAAATTATCCTCTGCTCAAATCTCAGGGAGCATTCACTTTATCCTCACATTAAACCTGATTGGAAACAGTAGGTTTAATTGGACTCAGCATGAGGCACACTCATAAACTGCACCAGTTCTTTTTTTTTTATTGTTGTATGCACTAGATGTGTGAAAATAGTGTATTTAATATACTGATACCAATTTTCTGTTAGTGGTTAAACAGTATACATAGTCACAGTATACCATGTGCAACCTCCATGCATTCTTAGTGAATCTCTAATTGAAATGCCAGCCAAATTACATTGACAAAATTCTCTTTGAAGGTCGTGGTCTCCAACTTTCTCTTTCTCAACCGTTAGTGTATATAATATGCATATACTTGCATATAGATGTTGTTTGTGATCTCTCAAGTCCCGGGTAATTTTTTTACAGGTTTTATTTTATATGGGTCCTTCGGTGACTGAGGAGTCCAATCCTTGAACTGCAGACTTGTTGGCAGATATTGTAGGTGGTGTTGGAAGGCAGGGTTGGGTCAGAACAACTGCATGATAGTTGTCTGTCCTCTCTTTTCTGGCATTTTCTTGTGTGAGTAGGGCAAGGTAGTTGTCTTCAAAAATGGTCATTCCTTCTCTAATAAGTCTTCACCAGTTAACCTTGTCTTGGACTACTGTGTCCCAGGGTCTGATGTCAATGCCACGTCTCTCGATGTTTGTCTGATAGAGGTCTCTTTGAAGAATTTCTTTTGGCCTCCCTGTTTCCTTTCGTCTTTGGTGTGTTGGGTGCACAGCAATTCTTCTGGTAGGCATGCATTAGGTATGCTCACACAATACCTATTCCACTTCAACTGCTGCTGGATAATCACGACTTCAAAACTGAAGATGTTGGTCTCTGTGAAGACACTGCTTTTAGTACGGTGATCCTCCCATTTTATGTTTGGATCCTCATGAGAAAGTGTTGGTACTACCATTCAAGAATTTTGGGGTGATTTTTTGTTCACCCAAGTCTCAGAGCCATAGAAGAGAGTTGGGATTACCACTGCTTTATAAATTAAACATCTAGTGTGTGTTCTGGTGTTGTGGTTGTAGAACATCTGACAGGACAACAAGCCAAAGGCAGGGCTGGCACAATAGATTCTATGCTGAATCTTGATATCTGTGTTTGTCTTCCATGAAAGATGGCTGCCAAGGTGGGCAAAGTGTTTTAGATTTCCAAGTTTCCCTCTGTTAATATAGATCTTCTTTACCAGGTCTGATGGTTGACCAGGAGCAGGCTGATGGGGGGCTTTTATTTTTTTGCCAGTATTCAGGGTTATTTCTAAGCTTTTGCAAGCTTCTAAGAAGCAATTCAGGACTGTTTGTAGATCCTCCTTTGAATGCACAACTATGGCACAATCATTTGCGTACTAGAGTTTAGTTATTATTGCCCATGTTATTTAGTTCAAGCATGGAGGTAAGAGAAGTTGAAGAGGCTGCCATCAGATGATCTTGAATTAACATTTCATAGCTGCTTGAAAAATGGAAGAGAGAGTGGGTGACAGTACACAACCTTGCTTTATGCTAGTCCAACAGCAAAGAACTCAAAGGTAAAGCCACTCCACAGGATGGAGGCAGTCATCTGGTCATGGAGAAGTCTTACAATAGTGGGAAATTTGCTTAGGTAATAAAGCTTTGAAGTGATTTTCCACCAAGTCTCACTGTTGACAGAGGTGAAGGCTTTGGTCAAATTGATAAAGGCCACATACAGCCCCTGATTTTCTTGGCATTTTTCCTGGATCTGTCTACTTGTGAAAATAAAATTGATGGTAACTCGTAATGGTTTGAAGTCACACTGCAGCTCTGGATATACTTCCTCTGCAAGAGGAAGTAGATGAGTCAGTAAGATTCTAGAAAGAATCTTCCCAGCAATGGAGAGGAGGGCAATGCCTTGACAGGTGACACAATTGTCCCTATCTCCTTTGGTGACAATGTTGGCATTGTGTAAGTTGGTGGAAATTTCTTCAGTGTGCTGGATTTTGAGCAACAGCAGATGCAGCTTGGCTGTTAGTGTTTCTCACCCTGATTCTATACATCACCCAGTATGTCATCTGGACCTAATGCTTTATAGTTCTTCATTTGCTTCATTGCTTTACAAACCACCTCAGGTATTGGTGGGTTGACGAAACTGTCCCAAATTGGGTGCTGAGGGATGGAGTCAATGGTGTTGTCAGTCACAGTCAAAAAAGCTTTTGGTAAAGCCATGTAATTCCATAGTGAAAAGCCTTGACCTTGGCATCTGACAGATTCATCCTCAATCAGCCACAAATACCTGTAGGTTTCAAGTGCTATGGTGGGTCACAGAAATTGGTCCTGAGATAGGCAAAGCCACGCCTAGGGTTTTTTGTTTTTTTTTAAATAGGATCCGGACATTGAAATGGATCTAGTATTGGACAAACGGTCTGTGCTGGGCACAGATCAATGGACTAATGTACTCTTGTTGGTCTATCTTATGTACAAGATGAAGATAAAGCCCTTTTTGGTCTGTCCTACCCAGAAAATGAAGATAAATCCCTGACTGCGATGATTTAGTTAGTGTTGGTCCTACCTCGAGTAGGGGGTAGGGCTTGATGAACTCTTGAGGTCCCTTTGAACCTCAATCTCCTATGATTCTTAGATGCTCTGATGGGCCTGCTAGAGTTTCCTTGTGTTACGGTACCTAGATTTTCCCTCACAGATTTGGCCCCCATTTCCAGTTAGAGCTCACTGCAGTAAGGAAGACTGGAGGTAAGAAACGTTAAGCTCATAGGAATATGCAAAACAATGACATGCAGTCTAAGGATGGAACAAATGCTGCTAGCTGGATGTCCAGGAGCAGTAATGGATCCGTTAGCTGATGGAAACAGCACTCTGTCTTGACAACTGGTGGGATGTTACATTCAATGCAGGATTATGTTATTTCTTTGGCCAACACACTGAAATGTTTTCCTTTTTCCATCAGCACCTACTCTCTCTTGCTTGGACTGAACTACAGCCATCAGCTCTTTATCCAGTGATACCTCTGAGCCAGTGCAATAGTTGGGTGAATCCTTAGTTTGCATTCAGGCCGGGGAGCTAGAGCTAGATGTCATATAGATGATAATGAGGTCCATACAGTGGCTCATGCAGGAGGACCAGTTATCTATCTCTTAACAATGTTCTGTGATCCTTTCAGGGGGATGGGAGCAAAGTCAAGCTGCCAAGTCCTGCTGGGTCTCTTAGGTGATACAGCAGCAGCTCCTAATCCACATTGTCAAATGCTGCTGATTGAATAATATAGAAGTATTAATTAATGTCATCCAAGTGTCCTGACAATGCAAAATTGTGGAGTAAGCTAGTCCCACTGAGTCTAAAGAAAGCTATTTTAGTTTAGGCAACTTATAATTGTTTGGCAGGATTCAAAGATGGGGAGAGGTATGATTTGCTGAAATCAAGCTTTCCATCACTGCTTGGTCCTGTATGGATAAAGTAATATGGTGCCAGGGGATTGTATATGGATAGACACCACTTTAAATTTAATTGAACTTAACATGACATGTACCATGTTTGCCTATATTTTATTTTGTTCTAGAAGCAAAGTGGGAGTGCATGTTCTTCACTTCCCGTTTGCAAGTCAAGGCTGCCACTGCTTTGCTAAGGAAACATCTCAAAGGTTTTCATTTAAGCCTGAGTGCAAAAATAGAAAACTATACTGCAAAGGTGAATAATAGGTCTGAGATGGAGGCTGATCAGAAACATTTGAAGAGCCCAGGCACAACCACAGAATCTCTTCCAAACTTTCTCTTTTTAAAAAGCCCTCAAACTCCTTGCACCCATCAATGAAATGCATAACATTAGCATCATAGTAATATGCAATCCGTTGGCAGAAAAGCTATAGCCTTCTTCTCCGGGTATTAGCTGCTGTTTAGGGTGCTTGCCTGTCATCACTGTCTGTGGACTTGGGACACTTATCTGTGAGGATATCAATGTTTAAAGGCTCCATTTTGGACACGCTTGAACCCTTTCAGATATTCCGGCCCTTAACTTCTAGGCAGAACTTCTAGAGACTAGATATGTTATTTAAATACCATCCAAGAATTTAAGTACTACAGCACTTCTCAAAATCTCATTGTGTCTTTTTACATGGATAGTAAAATCCGTGAAGCTAACTGATACTCAAAATGTACCTATATTATTTTTTTTCTTATGCAACTGCAATGTGTAAGAGGGGCTCTCAAGTTTTCTTCAGTTTGCTAAAGTAGTATGCTGTATTGTGCTTTTCTTCCTAGTCTAAAGAAAAGGCCCTGAAATTTGGGATTGTTGAAAGGTGTCAAACTGACTTCAACTGTTTGCTCTCTAGTACTCTCTGCATTTATATGGCCCTATCTCTGCAGTATCTAAGTGTGAGGTAAATAAGTACTATTATTCCCATTTTACAGGTAAGGAAGTGAGGCTGAGCTGCTTGCCCAATCACACAGAAAGTCTATAGTAGAGCGGTGATTCAAATACATGTCTCCAAACAGCCTAGGCAAACCGGACTATGTTTCCTTCCTACAGCCAAAGTCCATGATGAGAGGGCCACATCCCTGTGGAAGATGGCCTAAGACATAACAACTCACTGCCCATGGGGCAAGAAGTAGTTTTTCTGACAGTAACAACTTTGATTTGTTACAAATCTGAGCTGTATTTAAACTTGCTGCCCACACAGCTGAGTGATCAAGTCCTCTGTAATCGATTCAACAGTATCCTTTATTACCCAAATAAGGTAGCTCTGAGCTTTTTCGTTGCTGGTTTGATATTCCCTAGCCATGGGCATATGAAATGTCTCCTTTCCATATGTTGCTTTAGTGAGTTAAAGTAAATAAAAAGTTGCATAAAGTAATCATTTATTTGCAAAAATGTGAGTTTCTCTCTCTCTCTCTTTTAAATCAGTTCTGTGAATAAATATTACTGAGTAGTGACTAAGATATTCAAAATGCCGTAAAGAGTTAGGCGACTTTCAGTCATAGTTGGGTGCCCATGTCTTCTTTGATGAAATATGTATCCTCTCTGATATTTTGAAAGCAAACACACCACAGCGGTTCAAACAGATGTGCAACTCCTGACCAGATGTAGCTGGCTGGCAGCTTGTAACTCCCTCCCCTGCCTCATTGCAAACAGTTAACAAAAGCAACAATTGAAGGCTCTCATTTTTCCATCTGGGGAATACCTTCAAAATTATTCACACTAAGGTGAGAAAAGAGGTAGGAACAAATATGGAAAACTTCCTTTGTAAGACCTTGGTGGATCTGAAAAAGAAAGTCCACAACTGAATCCTTTTTTTCAGGTGTATTATTTTCCCTTGGCAGCCTTTGATACTTAACTTTCTGTTTCCAACTGGCCAGCATAAATTTAGCCCAAGTCTCGGCATATAGTAGAAAGATGGAGAAAGCTGACCATTTCCCTCACAAGGTCAGCCACAAACTCCCGCTGTTGTCTGAGAAATGATGAGCTACTCTTTGGAGACATAACTTAGATCAGTTAGTAAAACAGAGGAATTTTTCAGCAGCTTAAACAAGGATTGAAATATACGTTGTTTTTTTTTTTTATACTTTTCGATGATGTGGGCTCATTTTTTCTTTGAAACTAGTTTTCTGCACAAAAAGCCAGTTGTGCCTGGTGCTGTTTCCTCTGGGCAATCTTACAAGAAATGTTCCCAGCTCATTTCATGCCACTACAAATATCTTTTTACCTCAGAGAAAAGGGCAAATCAATCAACTGCAGGTCCAAACAAATTCCATTGCTTGGAAGTCTAACGGCGCTAGGTGACAAAATATGACAGGGAATGTATTTCACTCCACCTTCACCATAATTCGCACTTTCATTATTCAAAGCTGAAATTCTTCCTCTCCAGATGGGCTGCCAGTCACTGAAGTTAGGCTGTTTGGCCAGTTTTTTTGAAATGGCCCCAGCCCCATGGCTGGTTTCAAGAAAGAACTTGAAACAGAGTGGAAATTATAGGTGCAAAGTGTAAGGATTTAGGAGCTCTTTTACGATGTGTTGCCAGACAGAATGAAAACTAGCTTTCAATTTCAAGTTAATGACAAATATTGAGAAGTCTTTTCAAACCTGCTTCAGAAGGTTTCTTTCTGTTTTCTAACATTTACAACAGCTCTGATTTCTCTGATTTCATAGATGTAGCCTTCTATAGTGGGGGCTCCTGAAATGGTTCTGTACCTAGGACCTTTCACCAAGAATTCACACCAACTGAAAAATTAACCTTGTATTTTGCTTCTTAGAAATTAGCTTTTCCCCCCCATCACTGTCTAGTTTTTCTCTCATTTACTCTCTCTGTTCCACGCAGGAAATGAAATATAAAAATGCAGCAAGCAAGGCTATTTTGGTGAAACTCTAATCCTGCTTTTCTGAGCTAGGAAATATTACTAAGTGCTTTAAAATTAAAATAAGATTCTAAAATGTGGGAGGTTTATCACAGCCTATACTGCAAACCTGCTGAAGATTTTCCTTTGAAGAATTAAATTATATATCTGAAGTTTTCACAAGGGAAGGTAGCAAAAATGGCTTTCAGTTAGAGTCCTTAACCTAACCCTAATTTATATAAAAGCCTAGATGAATGATTCCCTAAGGAAGCTGACTTCATGAAGAAGATCCGTAACCAAGAAAACAAGTCTTTCTTTCCCATGTCTTCTTGGGCTGTAATCGCAGTGTAGTGCTGGCTGCTAAACTCAAACAGCCTGATAGGATTATTTTGTTTTTCACTCAGATTCATGCCTACTGATCAGTTTATGCTTTCAGTGCTATCATATTGATGGACTAGTCAGTGATTGTAGCCATAGATTGAAAGGGAATGCTTTATCTTGCAGACCATGTTACGAATGGGGAGGTTTTTGCTGAGATGTTCAAAGCAATGTTTCTTAATCTTTTCCATACTATGCAGCTCTTTTGTATATTGGAACCATCCTCAAGACTCCTCTTATCTAGCCAGGGCCACTTTTCCTTTTAACAAAATGGATTTAACCATTGGTTCTCATATATGTACCCACAGCGTACACAAAGGACTTCCATGAGGTGCATCAACCCATCTAGATATTTGCCTTATTTTACAACAGGTTACATAAAAGCACTAGCAAAATTACTACAGATTAAAATTTCATAAGGATAATGACTGGTATGCTGAAATGTAAGTACGATCTTTATATTCCAATCAATTTATTTTATAATTGTATCATAAAAAGAGAAAGTAAGCAATTTTTTCAGTAACAGTGTGCTGTGATACGTGTATAGTTTATGTCTGATTTTTTGTAAGCAAGTAGTTTTAAAGTGAGGTGAAACTTGGAGGAGCACAAGACAAATCAGACTCCTGAAAGGGGTACAGTAGTCTGGAAAGGTTGAGATCCACTGGGTTTAACAAATCTCCCCAGGAGGAGAAAACCAAGTCTTCAGAGGACTTGCTCACAAATATTCTACTCAAGTTAATGAAAGATGTGCCCACCTACAATGAAAATTTCAACCTTTTTTTTTTTTAGTCTGAAGAAAATCATCCTTTCAATACACTGTATCTCAGATTATTGGTTGTGATGCATTAGTGCATTTATAGGACATGGTAGAGAGAGGTTTTTGTAGTCAAGTGGCAAAATTTGAGTAATATTTTCGTTTCTAATATTCTCAAAATACAGCTTTCAGATTTGCATTTTCTCAGTTACTTACAAAAATCACACACACACTTATTGATTTTTTACATATTATCCACACCTGGAATCATTTAATTGTATGGGAACCTGCTATTAATTTTACTAGTTAGTCGATCCTTTAATTATGAAAACACCCGGCTGCAAATCACTACAAAACTTCTCCTAACAGTTCTGAGTTCCTACTTCATATCTGATTATATTTGCTGCACATCACATCTGTTGCGAGCACAATTCAAGGTGTTGAAATGAAAAACAAAGTGCCATGTGTGTCAGAAAAGAGGCAGCTTAGTTCCATCAGATTAGTAGGCGTTATGGTACTTGTATTAGTAGCATTAATAGTCATAATAATGTTAGTTGTTGTTACAAACAGAAGGTCTGATGGCTCATAGCAATTCCATCCTGAAAGATCTCCCACTGGCCAACCAAGTCGAGGGTGTTATGTTTCACAGTATGCAAACAGAGAAGTTAGATACCAAAAAAAAAAACAAAAAACAAAACACTCCTGAAGAAAGGTTGTATGGTAAAACTTTTAATTTTACACACACACACACACACACACACACACACACACACACACACACACA